>OY292510.1:947500-1435000 GCA_958496325.1 Nomophila noctuella | reverse complement strand
GTACATATTATACATAGAAATGCCCAGACCGATACAAACAGACATGTTCATGCACACAAATGATTGTACCGTGCGGGGATCGAACCCGCGACCTTTGGTGTCATAGCCGACTTCTCGACCATTACACCAAACAGCTCGTCAAAATAAATGCCTTGGACTAATATATTTATAAGTGCCTTGCAGAGGCCTACATAAATCAATACAAAGTATAAAACAAAGTCGCTTTCGCTGTATGTCCGTATGTATGCTTAGATCTTTAAAACTACGCAACGGACGCGGTTTTTTTAATAGATAGAGTGATTCTTAAGGAAGGTTTGTTTGTATAATACATGTAAGTAAGTACCACGGGCGAAGCCGGGGCGGGCAGCTAGTAAAGTATATTCTGATTTTTGATTGATTTATAATAATGCTGAAGAGTTTGTTTGAACGCGCTTATCTTAGGAAATACTGGTTCGATTCAAGAATTATTTTAGTATTGGATAGAGTATAGACTATTGAGAAGCTATTGAAAACCGAAATCCACGCGGACGGAGTCGCGGGCGGCCGCTAGTTTATAATAATGCTGAAGAGTTTGTTTGTTTGTTGGAACGCCGTTCATTTGTGCCGATTAATATGAAGGAAACATCAACACTCACATTTACATTTCTCTTCCCCATTTTTCTTTTTCCTTGCAAACAAAACTTTGTCCTTCCGTGGCTTAGCTAGTTTCCTAATGGTGCTCTTCTTGGCACTGAAGGTCTTGAGAGGGAGGTCGTCTTCAGACGATGAGCTATGATCCTGGGTTTCCATATGTGGGAGGTCTTCTGTGGAAAAAAGATGAAAATGAAAATGAAAAAAATTTTTTAGCAATTTGATTCACTTAGTAAATTCTTTTGCACGTCAAAACTTTTTTCGCCCTTCCAGCGCCTCGACGTGAATGGCCTGCTGAGAAGAGACGCCGCAAGAAACTCAGCAGTTATGCCTTTTTTTTAAATAAATTTAAATTTTGATTTGATGAGACGATCTTCTTAGCTATGAATGGATTCTCCGTGCGGGTGCCGGGTCCATCGCGTGGAACAGAGAGGAATGGCAGCCGGTTCCCGTGCGAATTTTGCAATATTCTTTTGCAACTAAGCATCAAGTTAACTAAGGGACCTGCATGCCAAATGTCAAGCGTCTAACTTAATTAGTTTAGTATTTCCATACAAACTTCCACCCCCCATTTTAGGGGAGAGGGTGGTTGAAATGGGTAAAAAAGTAGCCTATGTTACTCTCCATCCCTTCAACTATCACCACTTAAAAAAACATCAATTCCTCGCTCCGTTTTGCCGTGAAAGTAACATACAAACATACAGACAGACAAACAGACAGACAACACACTTTCCCATTTATTATATTAATATATAATATATTATAACTAAGTATAGTATGGATGGAGCCGTTGGTCCTGCGCCTCATCTCTCTACGGTCTTGTCAGACTGCTGTCCCACCGAAGTATGAGAGTGAAGGAATAGTGAGTGCACTTGTGCTTGCGCACTCACTTGTGCACTATAATATATCCTGCGTACCTGATCGTAAGATCGGCCGCCATGGCCGAATACGGCCGGAGGGTATTATTATTATAGTATGGATACCTAAATAGGGTACACGACTGACTTCAAAATAAATTATGAAACACTTGCATTAAAGAAGGAATTAATAAATAATCGGTTATCATTGTGCCACAGGAACTTTTGCGCTTTTAACAAATTATTACAGTTAATCGAAACTAAAAAAGTATTCATTTGACAATACTAAGTTTTGACGTCAAACCTTAATATTTCATACAATTTTCCCTACAAGCTTACGTTTTTGACGTTTAATAAAAGTGAGTGATTTGACCTGTCAGTCGTGTACCCCATTACGTCACCTGATCCATGGCTCCCAAGGGACTAAAGACGATCTACATTAAGTTACCTGTCTCCATTGCATCTTCAGGTGTATCCTCAGCCAACTCAGCATCAGTCTCCAGCTTGACCTGTATTGGCACATCCTCGACCTTCACCGGCACGAACGCCTTGTCTTCCAACTCACATGACACAATGTCTATCGGTGTAACGCAAAGGGAGGTGCTAAGTTTTGTGTTCAGCATGCTTATAGATTTTTCTGTGATCTGTAACATAAATAATTTTATTGAATATAATATGTATATATGTATAGTTTATGTAGTATATTATTTGTTATAAGTATTAAATGTATATTTACTTCATTTTAATAGCACTACCATTAATATATTCATTTTCTGTTTGACCCTAAGGTTGACTGGTAGAGAATGCCATGAGTCATTAAGTCTGCCTTTTGTAAAAAAAAATTATTGTGCAATAAAGTTTAAATAAATAAATAAATAAATAATAGTAATTGGGAAGTCAGACAAATCTATACCAATATAGAAATAAAATAAATAATAAATTATTTAGACCTACGCACCAATTGCCTAGCCACAAACTAAGCTTGTACAATGAAAACTAGGGACCTCCATCCGCGTGGATTTCAATTTCTGCTTCAGCTTTATTATCCTACTGCTATTATAAAGGCGAAAGTTTGTAAGTATGGATGTATGGATGTTTGTTACTCTTTCACGTAAAAACTACTGAATGGATTTGAATTAAACTTTACCACAATATAGCTTATACATCAGAATAACACATAGGCTTATAAGGCTTTAGGCTATAGTACATACCTATGTATGTGGAAACCGAAAACCACGCGGACGGAGTCGCGGGCGGCCGCTAGTATTAGTTTATTTATTCTACTTTTTTATTTAACTGCCTCCGTGGCGCAGTGGCTAGTGTGTCGCACTTTAAAGCGGCGGCCGCGCCGGAGGTCCCGGTTCGAATCCCGGGTCGGACCGATGAAATTGTGTCTATGTTTTCATGTTGTGATAACACAGACACAGTCCGGAGTTTGGAAGTTGGCGGTGTATTTACACCCCTGTGCCTCGGAAAGCACGTTAAGCCGTTGGTCCTGCGCCTGATCTCTCTACGGTCGTGTCAGATTGCTGTCCCACCGAATTATGGGAGTGAGGGAATAGAGAGTGCACCTGTGCTTGCGCATGCGCTTGTGCACTATTATATATCCCGCGCAAGTGGCTAATCGTAAGATTGGTCGCCGTGGCCGAATTCGGCTAGGAGGATTATATATTTATTTATAAAAGTTGTATTCCTATATTTGAAACTTACCTCCAATCCAGATCTTAGTATCTGCTGCAAGTGATGGTCTGCTTTTACCGATTTCTCAAGGAAATCCTGGCACTTCCTTAACTTGTAATGGCAAATATAACATGCCAATACAGGCTTTCCATCCTCGTTTTCAAGCTGAGGAACATATTATATACATATAAGTAAAGTATCAGCCTATTAATGTCTCACTGCAGGGCAAAGGCCTCCATCATATTTTTTTTTTTTCTAATATTTGAAATATGTTTTCGTTACTAAGATGGGTTCTGGCTTAATCAAACCCGGGCTGTGTTCAGAAAAATCAACACAAATTTTGCCTGACCCAGGAATCGAACCCAGGACCGCCAGATCACGGCCCGGTACTTACACCTTACACATAATCGAGCTTTATATACATATATATTAGATAAATAAAATATAAGTCACTTAAGAACAGAATTACTTGACAGCTTTTTAAAAATTATAGGATGGTGTAAGCTTCAAAGGATTTATCATTGATCACAAATCATCATCATCATCATCATCAACAGCCTATGGAAGTTGACTGCTGGACATAGGCCTCTCCTAGGGCTCTCCACAGAGCACGATCCTCGGCGACACAGGATTGCATTGATCACAAATAACAAGATTTAAACTACAAACAAATCCCTTTACACAAATACAAGGTGAAGGAATTCTTTAAGCTTTAATGTAACAGCAAACCGTCACTAGGTAGCATTTAAATTAATTAACTGTGCTGGCATGGGCATATCCAGGTCCTGGGCCAGGGGGGAGCAAATCAGATTTTTAAAAGCCAGGGGGGGCACTTCAGATTTGACTTAACCAGGATAGGAGGGGGCATTTTCTTATTTTTTGTCTATGTAAAAAATAAGTATGTTTTATTAGGCATATCAACACTATCCATCAACACTATCCTGGATATGCCCATGTGTACGGGTATATACAGCATTTCATGGATTTTTATTCAAAGATCAGTGAAATGTAGTTACCAATATGTTAGTCATTTTCTCGTAGATTTCTTGCAGCGGCGTATCGGATATCGCATACATGCGAGTGTCTAGGGCTAAACACATTCTACAAGCCGCTAAAGCACTCATTTTCATAGAATTTAGTAGAAAATATGTTGAAAAACTACAGCTCGTTGTATTATATTACAAAAGAGTCTATGTCAATTTCTAGTGTGCTTTGCCATGCCGGTGAACTATGATTATGTCATTTTAGAAGCTTAAGAAGATTATGACGACGATATTTTAGTATATTCGTGTAAGATAGTGAAAGAAAACAACAACAAAACGGCCCAAACAAAACCAACAAAAAACGTCAAGCATCCATTGCAGTGTCATGTCAGATGTCAAAACTGTCAACAATCTTTTTCTTTTCAGTAGTCCGAAAGGAATCAAATTACATACAGCCAGCATGTTAGTTTGAATATTTTTACTGTCATCGAATTGTCCTATAATTGTTTTCGTAGGTTGATTTGGTCCACTTTGGTTACTCATCTTTCATAACCAGCTACGAAAAATAGCTCAATGTACGAAAACGGATTTTTTTGGCTTTAGCTGCTCCTCCCGGATAATGTTGACGTCTCATTAATTTATGTATGTTAGGCATGATATGTAACAAGTAAATTAAGTTTACGATTTTTTGGCTACCACTCAGATAATTAAAATTACAGTTACTTTAATTTTCTTCATAAGCACCTAGCTTATAAAAATCTGTATTGCCCCCCCCCCCCCCCCCCCCAGCTTATAAAATCTGATTTGCCATTGCTCCTGAAGTATAGTATATTTGCTCTTAGATAGTCTTGCAGCCTGCCTTACAATGATTTCGATTTTTTTATAATGTTGTTTCTTTAAATCTGATTTTATTTATTTATTTTTAAAAACTTTATTGACCACAAAAGTAAGGTACAAAAGGCGGACTGAACGCTAAAAGCATTTTCTACCAGACTTTTTAGAGGGTTTTTAGAAGATAAAAACAGGAAAGTACATTTATAATCTTCTTTACTTTTAGATTATTGTAGATATTTAACAAACATTATTTTTTATAGACATCATATTTTCTTAGAATATTATTTAACAAAAGTACGCTTTTTCACTATGGTACAGTTTCGAGATGCGATAAGAATTTTATTAAAGCTTTTATTTTAACTTATACACTACAATAACAATAAAACTTTCCTTAAATTATTATACCTTATCAAAGAATATTTATGTAAGTGCCTGCCAATTTAAATTAGGTAAAACCTAAAATTGCCAAGTCCGTGGCTTATACACAGAATACATTCAGTCATATGATCAAATCAAAATCGCAGTTCAATTGGTGACTTTTTCACATAGAGGATAATAATACTACGGGAACTTTTTCACTCTTATATTTACGAGACTTTTCCTTTTTATATTAAACTAATCGGAATTTCCTGTAAATCTGAAGTTTACAAAAAAACGGCGATTCTATCCGTTTAAAAATAGTTTTATATCATGATTTTATCAAAAATAAAGTTTTTTTTATTTGATAGGTAGGCGTACAAGAACAAGAGGATAACCCTCCGAGCTCGAACTCACCAGCATAAACATAGCACAACAGTTACGAAGTGCTACTTCACTGTGGTGACTGCAGTGAAGTAGCACTTCGTAACTGTTGTATGGTCATGGTCTTCTGTAAGGTGGAGGTAGGGCTGCCATCCGTCCGGGTTTCCCCGGATTTGTCCTAGTTTAGAGGGCGTCTGGGGTACGCCCGGGCACAGTAAATACAGAAGTCCGGGGAAGGTTTCATAAGAAGACTGAGCAAAAAAAAAACACCAGTTCGTGTATCGCCCGCGATACACGAACGGGAACGATGCTTGCACGCCACGATCAACCGACGATTTTATGAAGGTGATAAAGATAAAAAGATAAAAATATTCTTTATTCAATTGGGCTTAATATAAGCACTTATGAATCGTCATAAAAAATCTATGATGTCCGGTTTTCGGACTCTTAAATCCGGGGTTATCTCGCCTCTTGTCCTATTTTTCAAATTTTAGAGATGGCAACCCTAGTTGGAGGTAGTTCCCCAGACGAGCAGCTCATTTGAGTGGAAGGAAGAGCCACTAAGTTCTACCTCTCTTATGCATTAAAGTTTATAATTGCAAATCAAACACTATACATCATCTTTGTTTGCCTGCTCATCAAAACAAGTTTGCGTTTCAATAGTATTAAAACTTAACAATGCATCATACTTAACCGGAGATTTATCTGAAGTCTGAGTTTGTGTTGAAGTTAAGTTAATATTAACACTGGATGGGCTTGAAGATACACTGTCAAATAGTTTATAGTTAACTTTAGGTGAATCGTAGAGACAGAAGCACGTTTGAGTCTCTTTAATACTCAAGTCAGGTGATTGTGTTTCAGAAGTAATTGTTTCCTTGTTTGATCGACTTAAGCCGAACTCTAAGGGGAAAGTCTGTGTCTGAATATCGGATAAAGACACAGTTTCGGAAAAGAATATTGACTCATCTTCACTGTTCTGTGATTTTAGAGATAATAAATCTTCAAAGACCGTTTGTGTTGAGATTTCATCGGTTTTATAATCTGATTTTGATGAGTTTTGAAACCACGGGGAAAGTGTAACGTCGTTTTTGATATTTTCTTCAGGTTTAAGAGTTTGTGTTGCGAATGAACGTTTTGGACTGTCACAAATACAATCTAATTTTTCATCAACTTTAGGTTTCTTAGTCTCCGTTTCAATCTTAGCTTTTCTCTTATTGGCTTTCCGTTCATCTTTATACTGTTTATGTAGAATGGGATGCCTCCTCATCAGATGAACTAAAAGTTTCTCGTTAGTATTATAAACAGTATCGCAAACTTGGCAAGTGTATGTCATATTACACGTTTTCAAATGCCTATTAAAAGCGGTTTCAGTTGAAAACTTCTGTTGACAAATTTCACACTGAAAACTTTTCAGCTTATGCACTTTATTATAATGTTGGTTTAAGAACTTCCTGCCCGAGAACCACTTATTACTATGTGCATCTATATGGTAAACACAATTAGTGTGATGGCAATAATATTGTAGTTCTATAGTGAATGTTGTACCATTAATATTATGGGCTTTGACTAAATGATGTAATAAATCTGTTTTTTTCATACATTTGTGGGTACATTGACTGTAGGGGCAAGACAGATATATCTTAGTATCATTTTCGGGCGCAGTTATCATAATTACGAGTTGTTTGTCATACATTACGCATGATATGGATGTTTCAGGTAGTACCTCCACTTCGTGTTCAACAACAGTATTCAAGTTATTTTCGACTTCTACATTGAATTTTTGAGAACTTCGATTTGCGTCGTCTTTTTTCATCTGAAAGGTAAAAGAAAAGTCACAAATGAGTATGATTTCTATTTATGGCTCTTTTACATGCAGTCGCAAAAGCCAAAATGAAAAGGCTCCAAGAAAATATCAAGAAGTGTAATTTTCTTTCCTAAAAGAGAACAGAATAGATGAGATTTTATTGAGTTTTATTTTATTGAGTTTTGTATCCCTTTAGCATTGAAGTGGCGGTCGATACTGTACGATTGGTCTCCAGCGCTGCTTAAATTCTATCTGAATGCCTTTCAGTTGACCCTACCCGATCAGAGCAACCTTGTAAGGTGGGGAATGGCGGTGGACAAAACCTGTTTGCTCTGTGGTGAGGCCGTAGGTACCGCAAGGCATTTGTTGGTGGGATGCAGAGTACTCCTAGACAGAGGTCACTACTCTCGCCGCCATGACGGAGTGTTGCAGATCATACGTGAAGCGGTGAGCCTTTCAATAGCAAGAGCGGCAAAAGGTTTGACGACGAATACAAGGAACATAAACTTCGTCAAGGAAGGATCTACCAAGAAGTCCAAAGTCAAACCTTACTCCATCTTTAGTGTAGCTCCAGATTGGAAGATCATGATGGACACGTATGAAAAGCACTACAGTATTCCAGAGGACATTGCGTTATCGTCGTCTAGACCAGACCTTTTCATTTATTCTAGAAAACTTAAGCGCGTACTGTTGGTAGAACTTACTGTTCCATGGGAGACAAACATTCCCAAAGATCACGCGTTTAAAACAAATAAGTATTATGACCTAACCAACGAAATGACTAAAAATGGTTATATAGCACGGTTGTATGCTGTGGAAGTGGGTGCGAGAGGTATACCAGCGAAATCTCTCTACAACCTACTGAAGGACTTAGGATTACCAAGATCTAATATTAGCTCGTTACTGGAAAGAGCAACTAAAGCCGCTTTACTCGGCTCATACCAAATATGGTTGGGAAGGGAGAGGAATGTCATCGGTGGAGGTGATCGTTAGTATACTATAAAGGGGCCCCTTAAACCTACACGCTGGGTCGCAAGTCCCAGGCGCCGACTGACATTCCTCTCTGTTCCACGCGATGGACCCGGCACCCGCACGGAGAATCCATGGATAGCTAAGAAGTTCGTCTCATAACATTTGACAGCCCGGAGAGACGGGATGACTCTGGAAAGACAGATGACGCTGGAAAGACAGATGGCAGTTGGGAAGACAACTGACTACTGGAAAGACAGTCGAGGGTCATGGCCTAGCAAGCCGAACCCGGGAATTTACTCGCTAAAAGTCCAAACAAGAAAAATACCCCTGGGACAGTCCGAGAGGGGGGGCGGAAGAACTGTCCACCGGAGGATTTAGTTGACAACCATGGCGAGAATACGGACTTGAATTGCCCTGTGTGCGGGAAAATCTACAAGAGACGAGCCTGGTACCTCAAGCATTTGAAAACGCATGATGGTGTTGGAGAACGACGGTCGTCGGTAAGTATAAACTCTTCAGCTTCCACTACGGATAGAGTTGACCCTCACATATCTCATGGTGGGCCTTCATGGGTTAGTTACCAGGAGCCTATAAACATCCGGGCACGTCTTAGCATCCCCAGTTTAAAGACATCTACTTGGAAATACCATAGTGACAACTTGGCAGTGCTGTTAGAATATCCAGGTACCAACGCGGATTTAAATACCCAAGTTGAAACAATGCAGGATAAGATACACTCATACTTTAGTGAGCATTATCCACCGCCTAATAGGCATGCTCACAAACAAAGAGAAAATATGTTTAAGGCAAAAATGCGGAGGAAGAAAAGAGAATTGGTCAAGCAACTTCGTGTAGCGAAGTCCATGGGAGATAACCACCTCAGTCACCAATTATCAAGAGCACTCAGATCTATCTTGAAATTGATTCAAGGAGTCTCTTTGCAAATGACTAGAAATCAGGCGAACCTTATGAGAGCTAGGCATGAAGTTGACTTCGATAAAAACCCATTCTTGTACTCCAAAAGTATTTTTAAACAACCGCCCGGAAGATTGCAACTGACAGATGAACAAATATATGACCATTTTAGGCGCACATATGAAGTGCCGAAGCAACTGAAGATTTACAATGACCCGAGCTCTAAGAGACCTTGCAATCCTGTATCGGAGTTTCAGGGTACGGCTCCTACCCTAGAAGAACTAACGCGGCAGATAAAAAGGAAAGCATCAAGTTCATCTCCGGGGCCCGATGGTATTCCGTACATTGTATATAAAAAGTGCCCATCAGTGTGTAGACATCTTTTAAATATATTTGTTAAGATTTGGTCGAAAAAGCAGATTCCGGAAGTATTTGGTAAAGCTGTTTTCGTGCTCATTCCTAAAAAGGAGACAGTCACTGATCCAAAAGATGCTAGGCCGATAGCTCTTACAAACACGATATCGAAAATATTTTTCTCGATCTTGCAAGATCGAATGTCAAAATTTATGTTAAACAACGAATACTTTACGCCAAAGCACCAGAAGGGGTTTTTACCAGGAGTTTCTGGTTGCTTAGAACATAACACATTGTTGGCGGAAAGTTTAAAGGATGCCAGGAAACACGAAAGACAAATAGCGGTGTGCTGGATTGACCTAGAGAATGCATTTGGCTCAGTTCAGCACGAGCTGATGTTTTTCGCGTTAGAATGGTATAACTTCCCCCCTTTGGTTTTAGATTTGATTAAGTCATATTATTCTAATTTATCTTTTGTAATTAGCTGTAAAGACGGTTACACAAAACCTTTAAATTATAATATTGGTCTATTTCAGGGATGCTGTTTATCCCCTATAGTATTTAATGTAGTTATAAATATTTTAATTGACACTTTGATTTTACAGGAGAAGAAATGGGGTTATCGGTTTAAAATCAATAATCAGTACACAGAATCAATCCTAGCCTTTGCTGACGATCTCGCAATCTTGACACGAAACCCGAAGCAGTGTCAAGTGTTATTGAAAAAGGTGGATGAGT
The DNA here is from genome assembly GCA_958496325.1 of Nomophila noctuella. NCBI lineage: Eukaryota > Metazoa > Arthropoda > Insecta > Lepidoptera > Crambidae > Nomophila > Nomophila noctuella. The sequence continues at coordinate 1,424,492 of OY292510.1, read as the reverse complement.
TCTGTGCTTGGACTGACGGCATGAAGGTGAAACCAAGTAAATGCTATTGCTTATGTCTGGGTAGACGAGATACGAAATTTACATCTTATGACCCTGGACTCACGATTGGCGGTCAGAATGTTGCCACAATTTCTGAAGCGCTCCCGTTCAAATTTCTAGGCAGAAAGATAGACTATAGAGGCCGCACACCATCTTTGGAGGGTATTGTTGAGGATTTCATTGATTCCATTAGTAGGGTTGAGAACCAACCCATAGGGAACATTAAGAAGCTATGGATCTACAACAACTACCTGTCATCGCGCTTGTCTTGGCCTTTCCTCGTGTACGACTTCGGAAAAACCCTTTTGTCGCGACTAGATGCCGTTGTTGTGAAATCGTTGAAGTCTTGGACTGGATTAGCTCACTCGGCAGACCCCTCTACACTATTTAGGGGCAAAAATAGTTTTGGGATGAACCTAAACAAGCCATCGGAGCTATACAAACATCTTAGAGTCACCAAGATGCACATTCTGGGTAAATCGAAAGACAACGCAGTGGCAACACTCCCAAAAGATAAGAATATGAGTGAGTTAGAGTCTAGGCTACGGTTCCATAAGCAGTTTATGGTGGGAGCGCAAACAAACAGGGTAGGATTGGGATGTCGAGGAAGAGAGGATGACCGGAACATCATTAAGTCTTTTCTGCGAATGGATGAAGATAACGAGTATAGAGTACATGCGCTTAATCTCGAAATGCAAAACGAGTGGGTGTCCCTTGGTGAGTTTTGTATCCCTTTAGCATTGAAGTGGCGGTCGATACTGTACGATTGGTCTCCAGCGCTGCTTAAATTCTATCTGAATGCCTTTCAGTTGACCCTACCCGATCAGAGCAACCTTGTAAGGTGGGGAATGGCGGTGGACAAAACCTGTTTGCTCTGTGGTGAGGCCGTAGGTACCGCAAGGCATTTGTTGGTGGGATGCAGAGTACTCCTAGACAGAGGTCACTACTCTCGCCGCCATGACGGAGTGTTGCAGATCATACGTGAAGCGGTGAGCCTTTCAATAGCAAGAGCGGCAAAAGGTTTGACGACGAATACAAGGAACATCAACTTCGTCAAGGAAGGATCTACCAAGAAGTCCAAAGTCAAACCTTACTCCATCTTTAGTGTAGCTCCAGATTGGAAGATCATGATGGACACGTATGAAAAGCACTACAGTATTCCAGAGGACATTGCGTTATCGTCGTCTAGACCAGACCTTTTCATTTATTCTAGAAAACTTAAGCGCGTACTGTTGGTAGAACTTACTGTTCCATGGGAGACAAACATTCCCAAAGATCACGCGTTTAAAACAAATAAGTATTATGACCTAACCAACGAAATGACTAAAAATGGTTATATAGCACGGTTGTATGCTGTGCTGTGGAAGTGGGTGCGAGAGGTATACCAGCGAAATCTCTCTACAACCTACTGAAGGACTTAGGATTACCAAGATCTAATATTAGCTCGTTACTGGAAAGAGCAACTAAAGCCGCTTTACTCGGCTCATACCAAATATGGTTGGGAAGGGAGAGGAATGTCATCGGTGGAGGTGATCGTTAGTATACTATAAAGGGGCCCCTTAAACCTACACGCTGGGTCGCAAGTCCCAGGCGCCGACTGACATTCCTCTCTGTTCCACGCGATGGACCCGGCACCCGCACGGAGAATCCATGGATAGCTAAGAAGTTCGTCTCTCTATGTGAACTCACATGTACTCATTAAAGATAATTATTATTATAAATCAAACAGATGCTTATTATTATTTATTTATAAACTGTCGAGGTCACTGTCATGTAACTTAGGTAGGTACTAGGAAATATTTAGTCCAGGCTTGTGTCAGGCTAGTGCAGTGGATTTCTCTTCTATTATTTTGGTTCCTAGGCTAATACATAATAGTCCACTTTGAGATATTTATTAAGACACTAGCGGCCGCCCGCGACTCCGTCCGCGTGGATTTCGATTTCCAATATCCTATGTGTTATTCTGATGTATAAGGTATATTGTGGTAAAGTTTCATTCAAATCCATTCAGTAGTTTTTACGTGAAAGAGTAACAAACATCCATACATCCATACATCCACACATACAAACTTTCGCCTTTATAATAGTAGTAGGATTTTACTTAAAGGTTAGGTAGTTTTCCATCAAAGGGTTAATGCATATTGCATACCTTAGCAATTTTCCGCAAGAGCGAGTCGGAGTTCCAGCATTGGGTGCGGAAATCCTTGCACTTCGTCAACGCGTCTTCACATGTGGTGCACAGGAGTTGAGAGAGGCCTTCTGATGAGTGCACCTGGAAATTTTATTTTGAAACAGTTCAAATAATAATTCAGAAGGATTAAGTTAGGTTCAACAGCTTTTCAGTACAAATAATGTGGTTACATTTTAAATATTTATAATGTTTTAGAAGTGGGAGGATGTAAAATTGTAAACCTTATGAAAGAATTGCTCAAATGTTCCTGAAAGTTAAGTGGGTAATTTCTGTAACATAAGTACTGTCCTCTCTCTGGATCAGTGGTGCAATCACTAGCTAATTTTCAGTGAGATCTACACAACGAAACATTTGTTCCACTGTAAGAACAGTATTTGATTGAGTTATCTGAACAAGAGTTCAGATAACTAAAATACATACAACTCAACGGAGTTGGCGGTGTAGCAGGGACCTCGGAAACACTGCAAATGCATTAAGTCGTGGTACTTGTTTGTACATAATTGGCGACGTGAAGGCCCAGAGACTTCGGTGGATCGGCCATGTCGAGAGAATGCCAGAGGACCGTGCTGTGAAGCGAGCATACGTGGGACGGCCGTGCGGCCGACGCCCTGTCGGACGTCCTAGGTACCGCTGGAGCGACGAAGTGGCGAAGGATCTGCGCGAACTCCAGGCCGACAACTGGCAGGAGGTGGCGCAGGACAGATCGAGGTGGCGACGTCTGCTATTAGAGGCCAAGACTCACTTTGGGTCGCTGCGCCATCGCAGTAAGTAAGTAAGTACTTGTTTCTACGGTTGTGTCAGATTGGTGTCCAACCAAACTATGAGAGACAGCGAAAAGAGATTGCACCACTATAATATATCCTGGCTGATCGTAAGATTGGCCGCTGTGGCCGAAATCATCTAATAACGTAATAAATAAATAAAGTCAATAATGAACACATTTACGCACTTGAACTTCTGTAAACTTGTAGAAGTCTTCGGTGAGGCCCCACTCCACCATGTCCTTCATCTCTCCAGACTCAGCGAGGCACCCCCGGCACAGAAGAGCTGATTCTTCAAGTGGATGTTCCAACTCTGTATACGGCGCACTCATTTTGGCAATAATATTGATAAATATTTGCTTCAAGCTCGCCTGTTTAGCAGGCTAGCCACTTGAAAGTGAAACACACACAACCTATAATTGGTGAACAAATTATATATCTACTATCCAATATAAAGTCATAATAGCTATCTATTAAATAATTAAAAATAATCTTGCGTGCGATTGCAATTTGTGTTGACAACTGCTTGTTGACATTGTTTTTCTTTTTTGTGAAGCCATCCAAATATAAACAAGATAACGATTATATTCGTTAAATTTTAAAAAATTAACTAGCCTTCATAAATCTGTATTTTAGTTTTTTTTTAAATAAAAATAGTTATGTTTATTGTCGTTTGAAATTCCTAACTTGCAAAATAATTTAAAAAAAATATTTTTATTTATCAAAAAAAAATATACATCTTTGAAAAAAATCATCCGTTCATTTTTGTTCAGTTGGCATTACTACATTTTCTGATTGGTCTAATAAAAAAAAATATTAATGTTATTGGTCAAAACCTAAAATTCGAATTCGAGCGGGAAAAATTAAAAAGTTTTCTGATTCTGGCGGGATATTGTTGTAATGTTGTAATTTTTCCAAGTGATCGTCCATGTTTTATTGCTGTGAATAAACTAATCTGGTAAGAAAAATATTATTTTATTTTATGTTTGATTCGATTTTTGAGTGATTTTGCCACAGATTTTAGTATACTTCTAGACGTCACAAGTTTTAAACTGTTTTTGCGTTTTATGTATTGAGTATTCTGTTGATTCAATCATTCTTTCCATTGGTTTTGATGGCTGCTCACATTTTTGTAATAGGTAACTACATTCTAAAGATGGATTAGTAGAGCATCCCTACTGAAGCTTATGCGAATAAAGAGTGTTCGTTCAATTCATCATTAATAAATTAATTTGTATTTTGTTTATATTTTTCGTTCGTAGTACAATGAGGCGACACAATTTGCGGCGTTTGCCGCGAATTAGTTACAGCGAGTTGGAAGAACCTAATTTAGACGAATATATCTGTAAGTAATTTAAATTTTATGGAAGAATGAACCTATCATAAATTAAAATTCATGTACCTTACTCTATTACATACTTACTTATTTTTACTCGCTGCTTTGCCCGCGTGATCAAGGTTCCTGTTTTGTCCCATTAGAGCATAAGTAATTGGCTTGGCTTATAAGGTCCTATCAGCCCATACCTTGCCTGTCTACCAAATTTCATCAATCTCTGTTTGTAGTTTCAGCGTGATTGACGTATTAACATCCAAACAAAGAAACTTTCACATTTATAATTTAGTATGTTAAGATAACTACATATGTATATAAAATTACTTTTTATCACAAATTATTTTATACATCGGTTTGTTTCTACGTTATGCAATGGTACCATACAATGCATTATATTATGTGTGGCCGGCCTCGATGGTGTAGTAGTTTATACCGTGCCGTGTCTTGAGGTCCTGGGTTCGATTCCCGGGCGAGCAAATTTTGTGTCGGTTTTTCCGAATACAGCCCGAGTTTGTGATCCACCAATCCACATTTGGCAAGTGTGGTGCTTAAGCCAAAATCCATCTTTATAACGAAAACATGATTTCAAATGATGGAGGCCCTTACGAGGTTGAAACTGGTAGCATTTGTATACGATAGGATTGTTGGTTGCAGTTTGTGAGAAATGCGGTGACTTCGTGTTCGAGTACTGTTCCATACATGGGCCTTTACTAGTCGTACCGGATGACAAGGTAGGTTTATTTACAGTACATTTATTCAACTTTATATTGTACGTATTGAATAAATAGATAACTTTATATTGTAACTAGTTTTACACGCGGCTTTGCCCGCGATTGTCAAGATTCCTGTTTTATCCCATGGGAGCGGCCGGCCGCGAATTCGTCCCCGTGGATTTCGGTTTTCACACACATCCAACAGAAAGCAATGTTTTTTAAATTAGATCGAATAGTTCCTGTGATTAGCGCATTCACACAAACAAACAAACTCTTCAGCTTTATTATATTATATACTAGCGGCCCGCCCCGGCTTCGCCCGTGGTTCTTGTCTACTATTTAATGGATGATATTATACATAAAAACCTTCCTCATGAGTTACTCTATCTATTAAAAAAAACCGCATCAAAATCCGTTGCGTAGTTTTAAAGATTTAAGCGTTCATAGGGACATACAACAGACAACATGACAGAAAAAGCGACTTTGTTTTATACTATGTAGTGACTAGTGACAGTCCGCGACGCCGTCCGCGTGGATTTTAGTTTCCGCACACATATCTACATATAGTTGCGGGTTCGAATCCCGCGAGGGAAAAATGATGCTCATTTTCAGAGCACTGCCCGGATTGCTAGAGGCGCTGTGTTCGAATCCCGCCTGAGCCAACTGAGATCGGATGAATTTTTCTTTGTTTTATAGACAAAAGTATATTAATACTTGGCATATAAAAATGCGTAAAATAAAATAAACAAAAAGTTACAACCTAATTTTTAGTACCAACTAGTAGTAATTTTTAGTAACGTTTAGTACCATTATTGATCTCACTTTTTCGTAATAATTTTTGTTTAAGCACTGAGTAGCTAAGCCTGAAATTTATATTATGTGTAATAAATTAGATTATTTAACTCACTATTGGTTCCCCAAGACACAGGCTAAGTCTAGTTTGGGGTCCTCTGCTAGAATAGATTTTTTTGTTTTCTTTGTGTGTGCTACTAATGTAATTGATTTACTTTGAGAATGTATATTCCTTTTTTAGTGCAATAAAGAATTATTATTAAAAAAAAAATTAGTTTTGTAAATAGTGGAATACAAGCCTATTATTAATTTATTTATGAAGGTACCGACTGTGTCCCCGCTCCCGGCCTGCGTGCCTCGAGCCGCGCTCACCATCCCACATGTGTTCCTACATATAGCTCCTTCTGTTATACCAGGCAAGGATTTTATTGTATATCATCACCGTCACCTGTAAATATAATTTCTAAACCTAGTCTCATAGGGGCCATCCATAAAGTACGTCACACGAATTTCATGATATTTTTTTTTGAGCAGTTTTTCAATCCAATCGATCCTTTTTCATGTAACGGTCAATACTCTTTGGTACCATTTGACGTTTGAGTACATACATGAAATGTCAGAAACTGCAAAAAAACTTTTACCATACATTTTGTACTGAAAATGGAAAAAAAAACGTCCCTTTTGATCCTTTGTGAGCTCGCACCCTGGAGGGGCGCAGAAATGACCGACTTTCAAGTAAAAAAAAAAAAAAAACGCGGCTTATGCCCATCTGTTATTCGCACTTAACCTAAATTAACGTAAAAAAATAGGTACTGGTTAAATGGACAAAAAATATTTTATTTCATTCGATTAGGTGCCTCTTAGTATCATTTTATTAACTCTCATATTTAGCAATAATTTCAACAAATAGCTGTCAATTAGAATTAGAGAGACAGACAGAATATTCACCATTTGTTCAAAAAAATAGGAGCTGGTCTGGGTGTTTTTAGTACCTTGACATTACCACGCGGGGTACGCTTCGGTCCGTACCGCGGAGCTGAAACCAAGAAAGTCGACTCTATGTACTGTTGGCAGGTAAGTCACAATTTATTTATTTCACCCGTTATTTTACTTGGTACTAAGTCTTAGGGTACAAAAATATTTTTTTTGCCAGCGTTTAAATTTTATTGTACCCCTTTTGAAATTATTTAATACTGTCTCTTCCGCCTGCGGTTTCACCCGAGCGTAATTTTTTTTCAATATCCCTTACTTTCCCCTTATTTCCGGGATCAAAATTCAAAAGTACCCTATGTTCACCGGGGGACAGTTTAGGTAGCCAACAGTGGAAGAATTATAAAATCGGTCCTGTAGTTTTTGAGTTTATTCGTTACATACAATAAAATACAAATCTTCCCTCTATATAATACTTATTAGAAGTGTAGATTTACATCTGAACTGCATTTCATCTCATTAAGATATTTCTTTCACCATGTCTATTTCATTCCAGCAAATTATACACGAGACACAATATGAGCAGTTACTCTATCTACTTACACTTAAAACATACTAGCCTTAAAACAACATTCCTAAAATTACTGCGTTCGCCGTTCAAACTAACAAACAAACAAACTCTTCAGCTTTATTATTTTGTATTAGTATAGATAGTAAGTATAGATAATAAAACCACTTTGGCAATCACCATTATCAAATTGTCCGCAAGATCCGTGACGGGAACAACAAATTCTCTCACGCAATCGACGCGTCCGACGCGAACGCTTCCAACTGGATGCGCTACGTCAACTGCTCGCGGCACTGGGCCGAGCAGAACCTCATCGCTTACCAGTACCAGGGACAGATATATTACAGGTAATTATGATATTAAATCAATCGGTAAAGGTGATCGTTAGTATACTATAAAGGGGCCCCTTAAACCTACACGCTGGGTTGAAAGTCCCAGGCGCCGACTGACATTCCTCTCTGTTCCACGCGATGGACCCACAACCCGCACGGAGAATCCATGGATAGCTAAGAAGTTCGTCTCATAGTATAAAACAAAGTCGCTTTCGCTGTATGTCCGTATGTATGCTTAGATCTTTAAAACTGTTAAAACTCCTTGTTTTCTTAGCAATAAGAACACATATGTTTTTCATACTGACATGTGTCTATATACATTGTTTTACTGTCTCATAGTTGTCACCTTTCGGAATTAACGTATTTAACCACTACGCCTTAGTTTTCTCTCCAAAAAATAACTGGTTATGGGCCCAGGGGTTTAAAAAAACAGTGAAATACGTTGCTAGTATCAAGTGCTATGGAAAATCCATCGGGAGATCAAATGTCGAAGACGATGTCGACGTCGACGGCCCCGGTACAATTGATAAGCAAACTGAAAGGGAGTAACAACTTTAGTAACTGGCTCTTTGCTGTACAGTGTTACCTTACTGACCTCGACCTATGGGATATCACCATAGAGCCGCAAAACCTCGTTGACCCTTCAAAAAAACGAAAGGATGAAAAGGCACGAGCTAAGATATGTCTACTCTGTGACGAGTGCGTGTACCCAGTTATACGACCGGCCACGTCAGCCTATGATCTAATGAACCGGCTGAAAAAGGCATATGCGGACAGCGGATTATCGAGGCGGCTATCACTAATGCAACGTTTACTAAATAACAAGTATAACGGTAGCATCCAACAATACACAAATGCTGCAACAAGCATTCAGCAAGAGCTACAAGCTATTGGAAAAGCAGTCGAAGATGAGTTTCTCGCTATAATTATACTAGCAGGTCTTCCAGAGGAATACCGACCACTGGTTATGGCTTTGGAACACACGAACACAGATCTTACGTCAGAAAATGTCATATCGGCTCTAATGAAGGAAAGCGCCAGAAAATGTGTACCTATTCGACCTGAACCTAGCACTTCGGCATTGCAATCGAGTGAGCAGAACAAGAAGAAGCCCTTCTGCATTTACTGCAAGAAGTCCGGGCATATCGTGTCACAGTGTAGGAAGATGAAGGACAAGAAAAATAAGACTTCAGTTTCGGCAAAGAAAATTTCAAATTATACGTCCGATCTAACACTTTCATCTTGTTTTTCTAACATTCCTCTTTCAGGATCACAGGATTGGATCCTCGACTCAGGTGCTACCACACATATGAGCAATAATAGGGAGTGGTTCGAGACAATGTCACCTCATATCACCCCTATAACGGTGGCAAACAAAGCCAAGCTCTATAGCAAAGGTAGAGGTAATGTACATATTAATATTTCTGATAATGTAAATAAAATCTCTGAAGTTCTCTACATTCCAAATCTCGCAACAAACTTATTGTCTGTTAGCCAATTAGTTAATAAGGGGTATGATGTTCTGTTTACATCTAAAGGCGCAACAATATCTTTGAGTGGCAGTTGTCAAGTGACAGGTAATGTCATTGCCTCGGGCTCATACCATAAAGGCATGTTCAAACTTAACGTAAAAAGTTCTCAAGCCTTTTGTACTACCACAAAAGATTCTTCTATGTTATGGCATAGACGCCTTGGTCACCTCAATGCAAGAAGTATGCATATCCTTAAAAATAAAGGAATTGGCGTGAATTTTAGCGGTAATTGTAAAGAAACTTGTGTTCCATGCCTACAAGGCAAACTTTCCAAGAGAAAGTTTATTAAATCGCAAAGTAAATCGAGTAAAGTCCTAGAATTAGTCCACTCGGACTTATGCGGACCGATGAGTACGCATTCTTGGGGCGGAGCATTATATCTCCTCACATTTACAGACGACTACAGTCGTAAAACTTATGGATATCTTTTGAAATCAAAAGCCGAGGTTTTTTCAAAATTTGTGGAGTATAAATTCTTGGTTGAAAACCAAACTGGTGAAAAAATTAAGATTCTACGTTCGGATAATGGCCGCGAGTATGTAAATAGGGATTTGACTAATTTTCTCAAAGAAAATGGTATCATCCATCAGACTACTGTACCGTACACACCGCAGCAAAACGGTGTTAGTGAACGTGCCAACCGGACTATAATCGAAAAAGCCAGATGCATGCTCAAAGACTCAAATTTACCTTTAGCATATTGGGGTGAAGCGGTAAATACGGCAATCTATATCAAGAATCGTGTACCCACCCAAGCCCTTAATAATAAAATTCCAGAGGAATTATGGACCGGGAAGAGAGTCGACCTCTCTTACCTGCGAGTCTTCGGATGTGAAGCTCATGTCCTTATCCCGAAAGAAAAACGGAAGAAATTGGATTCCAAAACGGAAAGTTGTATATTCGTTGGCTATACAACTGAAAGCAAAGGCTATCGCCTTATCAACCCTGATAATCCTCGTGCGATCATAATCGCAAGAGATGTTGTCTTCATAGAGGACAAAACAAAAGCCAACGTTAAAACTCCGGAACCAGATGAATCAAATGATCATCCAAATCAAATAGAAGTCTTTGTACCCCTCGACCCTGCAGTAAACGAAGAAGAACCTGTTCATCAGCCCGTGATTCAGCAGCAACGAGACGTACAGTCCGAGGTTATACCTTCATTGGAAGAATTGGAGCCTGCTGTGGATGAACCTACAACCTCCTCTAGCTCCCCTACAAACGAAGCTATGGCAAGGGAACAAACAGAGCGCAGATACCCTCAACGCGACAGACGTCAACCTGATAGACTCCAAGCTGGTTGTTATCTCTACCTCACTTCTGATATGGAACCCGAGACGTATAGAGAAGTTATACAGCATCCACAGAAGGACAAATGGTTAGAAGCAATGAATGCTGAATACACATCTCTTATGAATCACGGAACGTGGATTCTAGTCGATCGGCCGTCAGATCGGAAGACTACCAAATGCAAATGGGTCTATAAAATCAAAAAAGACACTAGTGGGCAAACTACAAAATACAAAGCCAGATTAGTAGCCAAAGGTTTTACACAAGTCGCAGGAGTGGACTATGGTGAAACTTTTTCACCAGTGGCTCGTCTATCATTAGTGAGGCTTCTATTAGCATACGCAGTTCATAATAATCTGCAATTACATCATCTTGATGTAGAAACTGCATTTCTAAATGGAGATCTTGACGAAGAAATATACATGGAACAACCGGAAGGGTTTTCTGAAGATCCAAAGAAAGTCTGCTTACTGAAAAAGGCATTGTATGGCTTGAAGCAAGCTCCTCGACAATGGAACAAAAAGGTGTGCGAAGCACTAGCCACCTTATCGCTTACTCAAGTTCCAACTGAACACTGCCTCTATATCAAAAGAGATGGTAATGACATTTTGGTTGTTGCCGTGTTCGTTGATGACTTCTTTGTATTGTTACGAACGTGGGGATCGGGATTTGGATTAAAAACCGTTGACTTGATAGAAGAATTTATTCGACGATAAACAAGTCACAACACAATCACAAGTCACACCACAATCACAAGTCACAACACAATCACAAGTCACAACACAATCACAAGTCACAACACAATCACCGTAGCCAATTCACACAGAAAATCGAAGTCCGTAGGTCGCCTAGGTCGTACACTCAATCGCACTAAACACTATGTTCACAGGGTTCTTCGTAGTCCGTAGGTATCGCTTAGGTCGCAGGTATAGTCACTCGTAATCACTTGTTCGCACTTATCACTCCGAAAGCTCAGATTGAACTCGACTGACTCCCTACTTGAGCCGTATTTATATTGCCGGCAACGCGATACTAGATAATTCGGCCGTCCCGAGAAAGTACTCGCGCGCGAACAATAGCCCTCTTGATAACACGCGATGTATCTAGAAGCGTCGTGCGCTCCCGCGGCCCTTTTTTCTACCTGCGACGCGCTCGCGCCGCGTCTGCGGTGACTCGATCGTTGACCTTATTGCGTTGTTGTAAGGTTGTAAATGGCGCGCGCGGGGTTTGTACCGGCTTCGCGAATACTCTCGGCGCGGATCGCGTCTGTCCGTCACAATTATAGATGTAGATTAGTCTCGAACATTCGACTTTATGTCGCGATGTCTCGATGGTTCCGGCTCGTTCGTAACAGTATTAAGTAACAGCGATCTCATGAGAGAAACCTTTAAAAATGATCTCAAAAAGATGTTCAAAATCAAAGATTTTGGTCCCCTTCGAGATTGCCTTGGTATGCGTGTCATACAGAGCGAAGGTTGTACTACTCTCGATCAGACCAAGTACATCGAGAAACTTATTACTAAGTTTGGGATGAAAGACGCAATACATGTGTCAACCCCATTAGAACCGGGCCTGAAACTAACTCTACCAACAAAGGACGAAGAAACTGAAGTCCCTTATCAGGAACTTATCGGCTCTCTAATGTACATTGCGATATGTACAAGACCCGACATCTCGCATGCAGTGTCGTACCTTTCGCAGTTCAATGTACATTACGGGGGGGTACACTGGAGGGCCGCTAAGAGAGTCCTAAGGTACTTAAAGGGTACTAAAGACCTAAAGCTTCAGTTTACGTCCAAAGGTCAGCCATACCCAACTGGCTACGTCGATGCCGATTTCGGTAATAACCTCGTAGATCGACGATCATTCACTGGTTTTACTTTCATTATGTGTGGTGCACCAATATCATGGGAAGCACGCAAGCAGCGGACAGTCGCGCTTTCTACAACAGAGGCTGAGTACATGGCCTTAGCAGAAGCTTGCAAAGAGGCGATTTACCTCAAAACTCTCATTCATGAAGTTTTCGCCACATTGCATCCCATCACCATCCATACAGACAATCAAAGTTCATTGAAACTGGCACACAACAATACATATCACGCACGAACCAAACACATAGACATCAAACACCATTTCATTCGAGACGCACTTTCACAACATTGCATTGCACTGCATTACATACCCACAACAGACATGACAGCCGATATTTTGACCAAACCTTTGCCGAGACTGAAGCACTGTAAATGTGTTCAGTTGTTAGGTTTAGTCTAAGTTTATATTTGTTATCGATCTAGTCTGTAGGTGTAGGGGTAGTAGTTGTGTATAGATAGTGAATAAGTCGGTGTATATACAGGGTGTCTAATTTTGTTGTTCAGTGTTTTTTGTACAGGATGTGTAATTTTACTGTTTAGTGTTCAATGTACAGTTTCCTTTGATATGTCATTATACCTTGTGTATATTTGTTTGTATATAGGGTGTTCATATTGCGGGGGGGTGTTAAAACTCCTTGTTTTCTTAGTAATAAGAACACATATGTTTTTCATACTGACATGTGTCTATATACATTGTTTTACTGTCTCATAGTTGTCACCTTTCGGAATTAACGTATTTAACCACTACGCCTTAGTTTTCTCTCCAAAAAATAACTAAAACTATGCAACGGATTTTGACGCGGTTTTTTTTAATAGATAGAGTGATTCTTAAGGTAGGTATGTATAATACATGTAAGTCAGTACCACGGGCGAAGCCGGGCGGGCAGCTAGTATAATATAAAACTGAGAAAGATAACTGCCTCCGTGGTGTAGTGGTTAGAGCGCTGTGCTCAAAAACTACGAACTCGGAGGTCGTGGGTTCGAATGCCGCGGGGAAGCGCATCCTCGGTAATTACCTTGGAGCCCAGGGTACGCTGCGACTATGATCCTGAATTGACTTGTCTGGTTATTACAATGGAGCTACAGTTACTGTCGTCTGGCCTCCGTAACCACAAGGGAAGCCAGACCAGTTGGATCATGGTCGGGACCAACGGCTTAACGTGCCTTCCGAAGCACGGAATCGTCGGGTGATTCAAGCCTGCAATGTCCTAACCAAACTGGGAAAACCAACACAAAGTGAAAGTGTTCCCCGCGGGATTCTAACCCACGATCTACCTCTACCTCTCTTAAATTGTTCATCTTTAATAGTTAACTGAATAAATATTTTTCCAGGACCATTAAGATAATTCCTCGTTTCACGGAGCTGATGGTATTCTACGGCAGCGAGTTCGCTCATGCTCTCAAAATTGATCTGCGACGATACAACTCGCCCGCGGGATATGCACAGAAATATGGTGAGATATTTCATAAGTTACTTAAAATAAATTTAGGGTATATTAAAAATTTGTTTCTGTGGTTAGTTTTTTAGTAGAGAAGAAAAAATTTGGTAAACCGTAAACCTTAGAAGTTGCGTGCTATCCCAATATAAAATAGTGTCTATGTTTTGAATTGAATATGTTTAATTTTGTATATTTAATCATATCGGAAGATTTGCTTGGATTAACTTCCAAGGCAGGACCCGGTTCCATTAGTTTTGTTCGTTGATCTGTGGTTTCTAAAATTTCCTTCCTATATCTTTACAGGCTTGCCTGCACCTCAAAAACGAAAATCGGATCAAGATGCAAAAAATGCACAACAGAAAAAGTCTACGCTTCAGACATCGCCACATGAAAACCAGGATAAGGATAAAAACTCGGTAAACCACGAAATTAATGATAATTTGTGCAAAGATAGTATTCATTCAAGGAGAAAAAACAAAGAAAACGAACATATAAGTAAAAGCAATAAGAATATCGTAAAAAAACGATTCACAGTACCCGAAAAACCAAAAATACCGGGTTTGGATAGTAATAATAACATTAAAAAACCAAGCGAAAGTAAAACGAATATACCTGGTAGTTTCAACGTAAAATTAACAAATCCTTCTCTCAGCATAGTTTGCAAAAAATGTAAAGTCAATTTTAATTTTCAAGAAGCTTTTGACACTCATATGAAAATTCACTCAAATGATACTAATTTACCCTATTTAGAAAATAACCAACAGTCTGATTTAAAACACACTTTATATCAATGTAATGATTGTAATAAAACATTTGATAAAAAAGATAATTTAACAAAACACTTGAGAACACACATAGGGGAAAAACCGCATCAATGTAATTGCTGTGATAAAAAGTTTAGTGAAAAAAGTGAGTTAACAAGACACATAAGAACACATACAGGGCAGAAACCGTATCAGTGTAAATATTGCAATAAAGCGTTTGGTCAGAAACATCATTTAACGGCACACATAAGAATACATACAGGGGAGAAACCGTATCAATGTAAATATTGTAATAGAGCGTTTAGTCATAAATTTATTTTAACAACACACATAAGAACACATACCGGGGAGAAGCCGTATCAATGTAAATATTGTAATACAGCGTTTAATGTCAAAAGTAATTTAACAACACACATAAGAACACATACAGGGGAGAAACCGTATCAGTGTAAATATTGCAATAAAGTGTTTAGTCATAAAAATAGTTTAACAAGCCACATAAGAACACATACAGGGGAGAAACCGTATCAGTGTAAATATTGCAATAAAGTGTTTAGTCATAAAAATAGTTTAACAACACACATAAGAATACATACAGGGGAGAAACCGTTTCCTTGTAAATATTGCAATAAAGTATTTAGTGATAGAAGTCATTTACGAGCACACATAAGAACACATACAGGGGAGAACCCGTATCAATGTGATTATTGTAAAAAAGCGTTTAATAGAAAAGGTTATTTATTGACTCACATAAAAACTCATACATGCTAGTATTTTTTTTATTATCCGTTTCCATGCTAATTCCGCCTATTAGGGAGCTAGGTATCACGGTAAGTGGCCTAAAGAATTCTTATTCTTATAGACAACGCGCTACAGACACAACAGAGTATTCCCCAACCATTGCATTAAAATACTAGCGGCCACCCGCGACTCCGACCGCGTGAATTTCGGTGTCCGTACACATAGTGTTCAATTATAGCAAAGCCTTCCTCAAATACGGAACCCTAAAAATGGACTATCCAACAAAATATGTAATAATAATTTTTATTTCGAACCAGTTGTTCCTGAGATGACGGCGTTCAAACAAACACACTTTTTAGCTTTATTATATTAATACAATAAGTAATACAATATAATAAATAATAATAATAAAAAATATTTCACAACATCACATACATTGATCTGACCCCGTGTTAAGTAGCTTAAGCACTTGTGTTACAGACATCAGATTCAACAGTGGTATTACAAATATACTTAAATAGATACATAATAACACCCAGACCAGGACAAACAGACATGTTCATGCACACAAATGTTTGTCCTGTGCGGGGATCGAACCCGCGACCTCTTGCGTAATAGGCAACATCTTGACCATTACACCAAGCGGGTCGTCGAATTAATTCGAAGGTATTGGCCCGCGGCTTCGCTCGCGTTAAATTCGGGGTAGCACGGTTTCCGAAGTTGAGTGCAGATTAAAAATTAAAGGTCGCATAAGTTACCGATCTCCATCCCTTCAACTAACTCCATATAAAAAATCACGTCAATTCGTCGCTCCGTTTTGCCGTGAAAGAAAGACAAACAGATACACTTTCCCATTTATTATATTAGTATGGAAAGACTAGCGGATTGTACATAGGCGGTTTGATAAGTTCGTGCAAAGTCCGAGAGCTTATGCTATTGCTTCGTTTTGAGTTTATGTTTGATTACTAGCATCTTTTAGAGGACCATACGCAAAGTTTCAGCTTGATCGGCCCACTTCTTTGATGTGAATCTTCCTAGCGGGACCCCCCGAGCTAGAATTATAAAACTAATGGCAACGCTTCAGTAGTTCAATGTACCTTTCGAGTTTAATAATAATTTTCAATGTACCTCAATAGTTTTGGCAGAAATCACGATTTAGTGACTGATCTTCCTAGCGCGGCCCTCCGCCGTTTTACGTTCAAAATACATAAATGATATACCGATCGAATGCATTTTTAATGTACCTCGCGAATTATGTATAAAATTCAAAAAATATATAATAGAACCAAAGAAATTCCGCTTCAAAGGTATTATCTTCCTAGCGGGGCCCTCTGTAATTAAAGTCAATAAGAATAAAAAAAGTATACAGTTTTAATGTATTTCCAATGTACCTCCTAGTTCATCATCCATTTACCCAATTTAGATGCAAAATTATGAGATATTTACAAAAATGGTTAAAAGTATGGTCAGCAAAAAGTTAGCGTTAACTAAACGTAACCTCCTTAGAGTAGGTAAATGTTGGCATTCAGTGAGAGATATTTGAAGGACTTTTTTATTTATATCAAATGATAAACACGTGATAAACAGCAATAAAATCTGATAACGTTTGTGTAACAATCTACAAACTCCATTGTAGTTATGTTTTTGATATATGTGTCATCGAAGCATTAATAGTTTTCAATATTAATATATTTGAGAAATGTCAAATCTTTGGCGCGAAGCGAAAAGAGTGTTTGAAAAAAAAACTATCAAAATTATTTTTTTATAATGCTCAATCACTGGTGTTGGCATATCATTTATTAGCGCGAAGCCAAAAAAAAAACAATATCAACAGTGGATTTACAAATATAAACAATAAAATTATTTATTTCATTTTGCAAACTTCTAATTATTATTCATAGAAACAGTTTTTAAAATTATCTTTCAATAATCTTCAGCGCGGCGGGAAAAACGCGCGCTATAAAAAAAATAATTAAAAATTATCTATTGAAACTAATTATGAGCGCGAAGCCAAGTAAAAAAAAAATGACAACAGTAGAATTACAAATATAAATAATTATTAGTTTCCTAGTTTATTAAAACATTGAGGTTAAAATCAACAGATATTTATTATTCATTGTTTTTTTTTAGTTCTCGCGCGCTTTGCCTCCGCGCCAAGGAGGTTACATTTATACTGAAAGATATTAAAATTAAAAAAATATTACTATGAATTACCGGTATGTATTTACAAAAGGAAACTAATAAAATTATTTATATTTGTAATTCCACTGTTGATATTTTTTTTTACTTGGCTTCGCGCTCATAATTAGTTTTATAGTTTGGCAAGCGAGTCGTGGCACAAGAAAACGGCGGCAAATTTGAAAAATCTTAAGCAGACAACACTGAATATACCAGGATAAAACGGTTTTGATAATTTGTTATTTATGGACATTGTCTAAAATTATAAGAACTGCTTTTGTTCTTTTGTGGGTGCGTGCTGTCAGACGACCTGAGTGGTTCAGTAGTCAACATGCAAGAGGTCCCGGGTTCAATTCCCGGCCGGGACAGAAATTGAAATGAGTTTAAATTTCTGCTAAAACCACTGACATGACAAAAAGCTAACAAAATATTAAATGATAATGACATTTATTCATAGCCTTGCCTGCTCACAACCTCGCCATTGGTTTCCATAGAAAGAGAACACACATTGAAGCACTATTCAACTTCCATTGAAATATAAAGTTTAAAAAAAAACAAAGTACTAAAAATAATAACATTTTATTCATCATAATCAAAATCAGATTCAAGAAACTCTATACCAGAGAGGGAATCGTCACTGTCACTATCGTCTTCACGAACATTTATAATAAATGGTTCCAGTTCAGTCTCTGTAATTCTGTCTCTAGTTTTATATTCATTTTCCACATTAATTATGTGGTCAGTGATTTTCTTCCAGTCGCTTGCGGTGATGGTTGAGAAACATTCTCGAATTAATTCTTCGGTGTGAGTGCCATGCACGCCCAAATTTTTGCTTGCAATCTTTCGTTTGACCAAGCTCCATATAAGTTCTATCGCATTGAGGTCGCAGTGATACGGAGGCAACTTTAAAACTTCATGCCCATGCTGTTTCAGTAACTCTTCTGCTTCATATAGAGGAGTTGGTTTATTTTCTTGCACTAGACATAAGAGCTCAGCCTTTGTAAAGCATTCGTCAAACGAAATATTATTATCAAAGGTATATTTTTCAGTTTACTACCTGTCATGGTGCTGATTTGCGTTATATATCGTGACTTTGAATTCAACATCTCATTTTCTTGACTTTTTTGTAACTCCAGAACTAGACCTTGAATTGAATTTCTAACTTCATCATCCACACGAGCTGAAAGAATAAAAGAACAATTGCTGATCCCTAGCTAAGTAAAAGAAAAAATAGAAACATAAAAATATATACCGTCAAGTATCAATAACGTTTGGTCATAGTACCTGACGCGGACAGGATTTCATCCAAAAGGCGTTGTTTTTCCATCGCAGCTTCACTGAATTCACTTTTTACTTGTTCGTAATTATTTATCATAGTATACAACATACTTCTCACGCCACTTTTTATCGGTTTCGACATAATTTCGGAATATTTTGATAAAAATACACAAGACGATAAGTTACAAAACAGATTTGTGACCTTTGACATGACAGTTCGAAAATGTTGCCACATAAAGAATTTGTAAAAATGCTTAGTGCCACGACTCGCTAGCCAAACTATAATAGATAATTTTAAATTATTTTTTTATAGTGCGCGTTTTTCCCGCCGCGCTAAGAATATTGAAAGATAATTTTAAAAACTGTTTCTATGAATAATAATTAGATGTATGTGTTTGCAAAATGAAAAATGGAAATCCACTGTTGATATTGTTTTTTTTTTTTGGCTTCGCGCTACTAAATGATATGCCAACACCAGTGATTGAGCATTATAAAAAAATAGTTTTGAAAGTTTTTTTTTCAAACACGCTTTTCGCTTCGCGCCAAAGATTTGACATTTCTCAAATATATTAATATTGAAAACTATTAATGCTTCGATGACACATATATCAAAAACATAACTACAATGGAGTTTGTAGATTGTTACACAAACGTTATCAGATTTTATTGCTGTTTATCACGTGTTTATCATTTGATATAAATAAAAAAGTCCTTCAAATATCTCTCACTGAATGCCAACATTTACCTACTCTAAGGAGGTTACGTTTAGTTAACGCTAACTTTTTGCTGACCATACTTTTAACCATTTTTGTAAATATCTCATAATTTTGCATCTAAATTGGGTAAATGGATGATGAACTAGGAGGTACATTGGAAATACATTAAAACTGTATACTTTTTTTATTCTTATTGACTTTAATTACAGAGGGCCCCGCTAGGAAGATAATACCTTTGAAGCGGAATTTCTTTGGTTCTATTATATATTTTTTGAATTTTATACATAATTCGCGAGGTACATTAAAAATGCATTCGATCGGTATATCATTTATGTATTTTGAACGTAAAACGGCGGAGGGCCCCGCTAGGAAGATCAGTCACTAAATCGTGATTTCTGCCAAAACTATTGAGGTACATTGAAAATTATTATTAAACTCGAAAGGTACATTGGACTACTTAAACGTTGCCATTAGTTTTATAAGTCTAGCTCGGGGGGTCCCGCTAGGAAGATTCACATACTTCTTTGTCATTGCCATTGATTCGCGTAAAGGAAGTCGAGTGATTTTCAGAACATTTTGTGAAACAGAATTTCGTGTGATGATTTCACATTACTGTCTGAAAAGCAAAACTCCTCAGGAGACAAAAGTGATGATTGACAAACATTATGGCGATTCTGCTCCTTACATTATCAAGTGTTTTAAAAAAATTGCAGTGATCTTATGGGTCCAAGTGATGCTAAGCCATCTGGACGTCCTGTAGAGGGTACTACTGCAGTAATGTTGGTTGAAATCCATGACACAGTGATAGATGACAGAAAAGTGAAGATGCATGAGATTACTAGTGCTATGGACATCTCGAATCAACGAGTACATAATATTATTCACCAACATTCAGAGACGAGAAAGCTGTCTGAAAAAGTCATTTTTTATTATGGAAATGTTCCAGCCCACACCCCAGAAGTTGTGGTCCCAAAATTAGTAGAAATAGGCTCCCAATTTGTTTTATATCCCTGTTATTCTACAGAATTGACTCCCTTAGATTAAAATCTGTCGCTTTATTTAAAAAAAAATATTTGCATGAACAATATTTTGTTCAAACAAGGAGGTGATGGCTGAAAAATTTGGCTATTTTTTAGACCTTTACAAATCCTATTATTTGGAAAGGATTAACTAATTCGAAAAGCGTTAAATTACGTGTATAAGCCTCTAAGGAGTCTATGTCGAAGAATAAAAAAGGTTTACCTCAAAACGTAACATACTTTTTATTTTTGCACGAACTTATCAAACTGCCCTCGTACACTTACCTACTGGCTTAGCACGGGTAGACATAATTTACAGATATTTTAACTCTTTCAATAGCCTATGTTCTGCCTCCGTGGGTGTAGTGGTTCGAGCGCTGTACTCAAAAACCTCGAAAGTCGTGGGTTCGAATCCCGCGGGGAATACTTGCACTTTGTGTTGGTTTTCCCAGTTTGGTTAGGACATTGCAGGCTTGAATCACCTGATTGTCTGATTAGAATAATGATTCCGTGCTTCGAAAGGTACCCATTAAGCCGTTGGTCCCGACTATGATCCAAATGGTCTGGTTTCCCGTGTAAGGGTTACGGAAGTCAGACGACAGTCGCTCCATTGTAGTAACCATGCCGGTCAATTCAGCATCATAGTCGTAGCGTACCCTGGGCTCCGATGCAATGGCCGAGGATGCAACCGGGAGAGGCGATAGGATGATGATGATAAACCAATAGCCTATGTTACTCACGAGTCTCGTGGTGATTAAGCCAAAACCCATCTTCGTTACGAAAACATGATTTCAAACGATGGAGGCCTTTGACGCATAAATAGGCTGATACTTTCCATATCTTTAATACTCATTGCACAATAATATCAAATAATGTAATATTTTTTTAATAACATAGTCATCCTCCTAGCGTTTATCCCGTTTCTGTGCGGGGTCCGTTTTGACCATGATCCAGGATTTGGCGAGTCTGGTTATTACAGTGAAGCGACTGCCATCAGACCTTCGTAAACTTTGGAGGGGAACCAGACAGATTGGATCATGGTTATGTTACACAAACATTCAGATCTAACTGAACTAAAGTCAGAAACTATCTGAATGTGCAGATTTGTTTGTTTGTATGTTTTGTTTAAACAATCTCAGGAATTACTGGTTCGAATTACAAAATTATTTTTGTATTGGATAATCCGTGTGACGAGGAAGGAAATTGAAATTCACGAGGACGAATAAATTATTTACAAATATTACTTAAAGTTAAAAGGGAGTTAATTGAATGCTTTCTTTGTCTTTTCTTTTGTTGATTTCTCGATATAATATCTGTGGGAACTTGAACATGCGTATTTAGTTTTTAAGGCCCTTATTATGCGTTTTCAGTAATTTTACCTCTCACACATAAATTTTATTTCTTTGATATATTGGGCCCTTTAGCAATGCAATTTTTAAGACACTAAAAATACCTTTTTGTATAAAAAATATTGCTTTCCTACTTGATCTGAAGCTTTAAGAGTTTTATAAGAATGAATGCAAACCAAAACTTATTATTACATTACATACTTAATTTTATTTGTAGTGGTAAGGTTTTAATTATTAAGTTCCTTTTCAATGGTGGTGTAATTATTTTACTATGTCAACGGCCTAATGTTGTTTTTTTTATTTAATATTTTTATACCTACTTTCCAAATGTTTCTGACTCTTTGTTAATAACATTTTGAGATTTTTTTTTTTATTGTAGGTATAAGTAAAAAAATATTCATTATTTTTATTATTGGTTTGATTGTATTGATTAATTTTATTTCAAGGAAACTGTTTAGAGATGATGTGTTTCTAAGTTAAGTTTTACCGGTTTGGGTTTTTCAGATAAAATATCACTCTACTTTTTTTTTTTTTGTTACCAGAAGAAAAGGTTAGATTATTTTTGTCATTTTCTGAACTAGTTCTGTATTAAAATACTGAAAGAAATATTTGTTTTTTAATGTTTTTATTTATTTACTAGCGACCGCCCGCGACTTCGTTCGCCCGGATTTTGGATTATCCCATGGGAGCTTTCAACCGGTATAAAAAGTCGCTTAAGAGGGGGTGTAAAAAATATCGCGTATTTTCAAACACATTTTAAACCTTGAAAATGAACTTCAAATGACCCGAAAAAAAAATCGTAGATATTCAAGCATTGTTCCTAAATAGTTATCACAGAAAATATTGAAAAAATTGCAATTTTCATTGATAAAAAAAATCTTGAAGTTGCGTCTGACTTTATTTTTGGTTACATTTATTTCCGAGACGATGCATTTTGGTGAACCAATATTTTGGCATATAATATCAAATTATATTATCTAAATATTTATCACAGAACATTTTGAAAAAATATCATATTTTACGAGTAATTCAAAGAAAACTAGTTTGGCGCTTACTACGTTCATATTCCGCGCAGTAAGCTATCGTCTGTCGCACCTGGCGCGTGCTCACAGGCATGTTTTGTTTCATCGGTTAGTCGCAACCTCTCCGTTGAGACGAGAAGACTATGATTCAGTACTCTCCCGGCTCGAAAAAATATTTCGTAAAATTATTATAAGGATTGACGTGAATGACGGATCGGCCGAGAACAGTATATGCAAGAAAGAACGATGCTTTCAAATAGTCGCTTGTTGGAAGACTTAGTAGCAATTTGAAATTGAAAGTTTACAATTCCAGCCTAAACTATTAAAACTTATTTTTCATAATCAGTCTTTTACTGTGTACAATAAATGGACGAATAAATTAGGTGTTGCGGCAATGTAATGTGTAAATAATTTATTTTGTGTATTACTGTTACTAGATAAGAGATTTACGATTTAGAAGTTTTTGTTTTGCTCCTTTGAAACGTGACAATCTATACATAAAATATTCTGTGCAAGAGTAACTGAAGATCAGAAAATTTATTGAAAAATAATGTTACAACGAGGCAAGATAAATTAAACCCGTTCAAAAAAATGGTGTTTCAAAAAGCAACTTTCAACTTTCTTGCCTATAGATTACTGCTTCCTAAAGTCGGTAGTAGATTTTTTCAGTATTGTGCTCTTATTATTGACGATTTAAAAGTGTCACACCGAGCTCTACATAAATATAGTATATTTCGATTTTTATTTGGTTGACGGGAATCAGTAGTGTGTCTGTGTGTGTGGGAATCATGCAACTCATAGTAAATGATATTATAGGTAAGGGAGACGTTAATTTCACCGAAATGCGGTACATGCAACTGCAAAAAAAATTACACTGTATTTTAAAATCAAAAATTTTGTATTTCACAAATATGTTTACCTACGTTTTTTAAACTAGTATAATAATTTTGTAGAATTAAGAAATTTAGGAGTACTACCCATTCCCTAAAAGTAAGAAATAGTTCTGCCAAGCAGTCGATCCAGCTCGGGTACCGAGCTCCTAACCACACTGTGTTGGTGTAGTAACGGAACTCTATATTGTGGCGATGCAGATGGGGCCTTATTTCAAAACACATTAAAATTAACCAGGCCGTAATTATTTTTATGCAATCATTGTAAATATAGCACATTGCAAATTAATTAATGTTCATTCATTCTTACAAGTTAATTAACAACGATTTAACACGTCTTTTTTAGGGTTCCGTAGCCAAAATGGCAAAAAAACGGAACCCTTATAGATTCATCATGTCTTTCTGTCTGTCTGTCCGCCAGTCTGTCACAGCCACTTTTTTCCGAAACTATAAGTACTATACTGTTGAAACTTAGTGAGTGGATGTATTCTGTGAACCGCAACAAGGTTTTCACACGAAAATAGAAAAAAAATAAAAATAGTGGGGGGTCCCCATAGCCAGAACTGAAACTGAATTTTTTTTTTTCATTGGACATATACGTGTGGGGTATCTATGGATAGGTATTTAAAAATTATATTAAGGTTTCTAATATCACTTTTTTCTAAAGTGAATACTTTGCGTGACAGACCCTCCCAAAGTGGAAAAAAGTGTGTCCCCCCCCCTCTAACTTCTAAAATAAGAGGATGATAAAACTGAAATAATTATATAATGTACATTACCATAAAAACAACCAACGAAAATTGGTTCGAACGAAATCTATTCAGTAGTTTTTTTAATACGTCAAAAATAGAATTTGTACGGAACCCTCAGTGCGGGAGTCCGACTCGCACTTGGCCAATTTTTAAACCTACTAGCACTTAAACGGGCCTGGCCGTTCTCAGGAAATGGAAAATACAAATAAATCTTTTTTTAAAGATTGTTTGTATTGCCATTGGTTTTCAGATACCTACGTCAGTTAAATAATTAAAAATCTAGAATAATAAGAATGACATGGTTCTCATTCTTATTCATGTGCACAGCGACAAGAATTTGATAAATTCACAAATTATTGTCGACGTTATTTAAAAAATCTTGTATCTTATAATGTCCTTTTCTCTTTGAGCAATTCTTTATTTTAAGCCTAATTAGATGTAAAGGTGCAAAATTACGGTTGACGGTTTAAGACATTTATTTCTCAATTACAGAATACATGTTATTCACTTTCACTGAGAAACACTGGATAACAATTAGTAATTATTCTGTACGTTTAACACAAGCACTAGTAGTAACTAAGTAAATCATTTATTAGTAGATCTGAATTTATGTTAGTATTTCCATTTTTCTCAATTTTAATGAGGGTATTTGTCTTAATACACACAACAATACTCGAGCGAGAAAGACGAGTCAGTCACAGTTCTATTACGTATCGAAAAACAGTTGCTGTCATAGATGCCATTTGCTGCCATGTGTGAGGAATCATGCAGATTTAAAATATTTAAAGTAAAATCAAAATTGGAAGACAAAATTAAAATTTAAAGATTAAATTAAAATTTACAAAGATTTTGTAGTTAAAAAAACATATTATACAATTATTAAGTAAATAACTTGCGCGTACCTTTGCGTATTAATAACTACCAGAAAAAAGTACAATACAAGTCACTCAAAGCATAAACAAAATAAATCATTATAATACTAACATTTATGTATTACTAGCTTTCCAACGCATAGTTACGTCATCCTGCTTCCAATACTCTCTTTGACAATTTTTATCTGATTTACTTTGAATACTGTGCGGAATCGCCCGAAACAAATTGAAGTGGCGACCTCTGTCTCATTGCGTTGAAGTCATAGGACGAGAGGGGGGCGAGGAAGCGCGCGGGTGCGATCCGATGGGTGTCGAAATTGATGCGCCCTCTTAAGTCAGCCCATACCCCGCTTTTATACCAAAGGAGTCAATCGTTTTTGTATGGAGAGTTAGGCCCACATAAAATTTTAGCGTTTATTTACGAAATGGGTATCAATTTATTCTTTATAATCTCAAGATTATAGTGGTGATATTACTTTTTTATATTTTAACCGGAATCGTTAGAAATAAGATGGGAAAATATATATTAACCTCATAAACTAATCTGTCTATTTGCTTTCCTGACTTTCAACGCCTGAACCGTAAACACTTACACATAAGGGCGATTTTCTATTATGTTTTTCCTATGTATCTGAAGTAAAAACAATTATTATGACTAGTGGCCGCCTGTGACTCTGTCCGCGTTGAATAAGGTTTTTGCACAAATAGTCTTAAACTATAGCTTAACATTTTTTTAGTTTACGCCTGGCTCGACTAATGGATAATCCAACGCAAAAATATTTTTTCAATTCGAACCAACTGTTTCTGATAGTAGCGTGTTCAAACAAACAAACAAACTACAGCTTTTTTAAATTATATAGTATAACCATTAATGACAGTTGACAGACGGAAGGTTTCTGACATTTGTATTCAGTTTTTAAATAAAATCAAAATCCGGCAATAGACTAGCACTTGCGTTCCGTTATACGGATTTTTTTGTATTGTTTATTCGTATTATTTTATTTCATTATTTAAATGATTAAAAGTCACTACCAATCACCGCCTTAAATAAAAATAGGCATGAAAACCGTTCCAAAAGTAAATTGCGTCTCCTTTATGTTTGATTTCATTGTGTTTTATTTTAATTCTATTGATAAAAACCTTTTTTCCTTCAGTTATCTGTATGTCAGCCATTGTTTACTAATCTTTGGACAGATATTTCACGGATATAATCAAAATAAGGCTTTTTATTTTGGTTTTATGACTCCGGTTTCGTTTGAAATTCACTTCAATTGCAAAATTCATAAAAAAATATATATTTTTTTACATAGTTATCTTTCTCTTAAACGTTACCGATTGTTGGTGGGCCCAAAAAAAACTGACTCCTTTTATCATAATCCGTTCAGTAGTTTCAGCGTGATTGACAGACAAACATCCAAACAAACTAACTGAATCTAGCAGAAACTATAGAGGGCGCTAAAATCCCGATTTTTATTCTGTGGTTTGACAGTAAAATCTAACAGCGTAAAAGTTTCGAATATGAGTCACTAGATGGCAGATTAAGGCACCGTGTTTTTCCATGGTTTGACAGTAGAATTACCGACATTGAGAGTAGGTAAAAGTTTTAAATATGAGTCACGAGATGGCAGAGACATCGCTACGCACGGTGCCTATAATATTTTAATATAAAGATTACTAGGGGTAGGTAGGCTTTTATTTTTTTTTGTTGACAATAGTTAAGATCTTTCAAATTATCATTTATTTATTTGTCATTTACGAGCTTCTGGAGTTATAATTATTCTTCTTATTGGAGGCTGAATCTCCAATTTTTTTTCAGTAGGTATATTTTAGCGTTCCCCTACATCAAGAGAATATCTTTGGCTACGATACGAAACAATGGCCGAGGATCACTGACCTCTATATATACAACTTGTATGCTGAGAATGCAAATGGGAGAAGCGCTTACGATGCGTGGTGTAGAACATCTAAAGAAATAGGTAGACCACTAAATGAAGTGAAATTAAATAGCCCTATGGCAACGTCGCATGAGAGTTGCCACATCAAAGATATTGGAAGTACAAGATCTTTGCGCCACATATGTAATTATTATTATGTATGTTTAGACTATAGTCGCTATTATAGGCAATGGCTGTATGAGCTCAGCTCCCTTTGCCTGTCCTGGCAAGAACAAAGAACAAAAAAAAGTCTATGGTCACCACTCGTCGCTAACTTCATTCAAGGTTCAATCAACTGTCAAAATTAGTCAAAGATATTTTTCCAAGATCTTTGAAATTAGTCAAATAAAGAACAAAAAAAAAGTCTATGGTCAGGATTCGCGCGGGAACTGCGAAAATTGGTGGCGGTCTTTTTGTTTGTCCAGCGAGTTTTTGTAAATTTTACCTGTATATTGTGCATATTTAGGGTTTGTTTGTACATAATTGTTTATTTTAGGATTAGTCTTGTATATTTTTGTATAAAAGCCGTAGCAGTTGGTAAGTTTTTTTGAGTTTTTCTATTGTTGCGAGGATGGGGAAGAAGCGCAAAAAAGCGCTCCTCGACTCCTCAAATCCTAATACAATTATCGAGTCGTTGTCTAGCGACTCTGAATACTCGGATGGACCTGGGCTTGAGGAAAATGAAGAGAAGTACTCGCCCTATCGAGTCTCAGACTACTGTCGGAGGTACCCCGAAGACAGTATCGGCGGTCATGAATTTATTGTCTTTGTTGAGAGTACTAACGAAAAACTTCTAGGAACTAGGGACATGATGTTTTTAAGTGGTTGTTTTTCGAGATTTGTGAAAGGTATTAAATACCTTAAAAAAATCAACAAATTTAAAATTGGGGTCGTATTTACCAGTCCCAATTTCGCCAATACTTTTCTAGATAATACAACGTTTTTGAGAGAGCAAAATTTAAAAGCTTCAATACCTGCAGGCATGACTGAGATTACTGGGGTAATCCACTCAGTCCCCACAGACATGAGTAACAAAAAAATATTTAAGTCCATCACGTGTACGAAAAAAATTATTTGTGTCCGCCGTCTAATGAAAAAGGAGAGAGTTGATGACAGGTTCAGCCTTGTTCCGACTCAATCCGTTGCTATTACCTTCTCAGCGTCGACGTGTCTTCCGGACCACGTGTACATCAAAATGTGGCGACTGCCTGTCATGCAGTATATCCCTCCAATCAAACAATGTTTTAAATGTCTTAGATTTGGTCACCTGGCAAAGTTTTGTCATAATTCCCAGCGTTGTTCAATATGTACTGGACCCCACAGTTTTAAGGAATGCACTACGTCTCCAGATAAAGCTACATGTGTTCACTGTAATGGTAACCATCTTTCTGTGTCAGGACAATGCCCAATTAAAAAGCAAAAAATCCTTGAAAACAAGACAAAGGCTACAGCTACTCCATTCTCAGATTTATTTAATAACAAAAATAAAAATTTCCCATCCCTGAATAAAACTGAAAACAGCCAAGAATTAATCAATTTAATTTTAAACAATGAAAAAGCGTTAAGCCTAATTACAGAATCTTTAGTCAAAGTTCTGACTTTAAATAAGACTAACAATACAAGTATTAGTACCAAAATAATTACAGACTCAATCAAAGAGACACTCCAGCATAAAAATTCAAAATCCCCCCCACCATGTATAAGTCCCTTAACATAGCCCAGTGGAATGCACAAAGTTTATTAAGCAATCGACTAGAATTCCAGAAGTTTCTCCATGGCAATGGGGAAACTTCTGGAATAATTCATTTAGCTTTAGTTTGTGAAACGTGGTTAAAGCCACACATTACTTTTAATATAAATGGATACTCCATTGTGAGAAATGACTGTGGTAATGATCATAATGGAGTAGCCATATTAGTGCATAATAGTATAAAATATCGTAAAATAAATACTTTTTTTGATGATTGTCTACAAAATATCGCAATACAAATTTAAATTGGTAAAAAATATTTAACATTTGTTTCTATTTACATTCCAGGAAATTCTACGCCTAGATTTGATAAAATTAGTCTTGACCGCTTAATGCGCAGTGTTCCTAAACCTTTCATAGTTGCTGGCGATTTTAACGCCCATCACACGACGTGGGGTTGTGCACACGTTGATTCACGAGGTCGTGACATTATGGATGTTATGGATGACAATAACTTGGTGCTTCTGAATAATGGTCAGCCTACTACAGTGGGCTCTCATAATTGGAGACCTAATGGTCTCGATTTAACATTCGTTTGCTCGTCAATAGCTCTTTCATGTGATTGGAAAGTTTATTCTGAATCTTTAGGCAGCTATCATCTCCCCACTCTCATTGAATATTCAATTTCTTCTGTCCCCCATCCATCTTCAGACTCTTCGAATATTCCTCCCCATGCTAACCTGAAATTAGTAGATTGGAATGAATATACAAAGGTTGTAAATAATATGTTATCTCTTTTTTGTATAGATAAATTAAACTTAATTGAAAGTTATAATATGTTTTGTTCAACTCTTGTTGCTGCAGTTGATCAATGTGTACCATCATTAGCTAACAAAAACTCTGAGCAGGTTCACAATAAACGCCATAATAGAGTCCCCTTACCTTGGTGGAATGATACATGTGCAAAGGCCGTGGCATCTTGCAAACAAGCTTTTGTTACTTTTAAAACAAACCCAAATCTTGATAATTATATTGCTTTCAAGCGCGCTCAGGCGTCCAAAAAAAGAACTCTGAAACAGGAACGTAAGTTTAGTTGGGAGAAGTTCTGTCTCTCCATTTGTAGGCTAACACCAATGAGTCAAATATGGACTAAAATGAAAAAATTTAATAAAAAGTTTTCTCCACAGAGCGAATTTTGTAATTGCGACTGGATATCTACTTTTTTAAGGAAATTCACTCCAGACACTGTCAGAAATCTGCATAAAAATCAAAATTGTATACAAAATAATTCTTTTTCAGTTGATTCTTTTTCTGTTGTTGAGTTAAGGTCGGCTTTAAGATCTCGAAAGGATACAGCAACTGGTCTTGATTTGATTTCATACAAAATGATAAAACTTTTGAACCCATCTAATCTTTTAAAATTTTTAGATTTGTTAAACTGTCTATGGTTAGAAAACCTTATCCCAGATCAATGGAAAGCTGATTGTCTGATCCCAGTTTTAAAGCCAGACAAAATTCCCCACCAAGCAGAATCTTACCGTCCCATCACATTAAGTTCTTGTATAGGCAAATTGTTTGAACAGCTTATAAAACAGCGCATTGAATTTTTTATTGAAAGTAATAGCATTTTACCTTACAATCAGTTTGGTTTTCGACGTGGCCGTTCGGCTAGAGAGAGTTTAGCTAGTTTTTCTATAGATGTCGGCAAAACAATGTCTCAAAATGGTCTCACAGTAGGGGTCTTCTTTGATGTAGCAGGCGCTTTTAATTCTATTAATTTAAACATACTTGCTAAAATCTTGTGTGATCTGAAACTCCCAGATAAATTAGTAAATTGGCTGTTCCACTTTTTATATGAACGTAAACTATTTGTTAAACATGGAAATCGGATTTTTGGACCAAGATTTTCTTATAAAGGTGTATCCCAGGGAGGAATATTAAGTCCATTGCTCTTTATTTTGTACATTCATAATTTGAACAATGTTTTAGGTCCTCAAGTTAGTAATTTGCAGTTTGCTGATGACTTGGTTGTTTATTGCTCTGGTAATAATTTGTCTTTGATTACAAATACTCTTAATACTGCCCTCCAAAGACTCCAGGCATATTATGATAGTCTGGAATTAACAATCAGCACTGAAAAAAGCAAGGTTGTTGTATTCTCCAAAAAGCCAATTCGAACCTCAAATATCACCGTGTTTTATAGTGGAATTCCGTTGCCAATTGAAGGAAGCATTCGGTTCTTGGGTGTTTTATTTCAGAGTAATTTTAAGTTCAATAAGTATGTTGATTGCTTAATAAATCGTGCTACAAAAGCTTGTAACATATTAAAATCTTTAGCTGGTACCTACTGGGGTGCTGACCCAAAAATGTTGTTAATATTGTATAAATCGCTTGTGCGAAGTCATTTTGAATACGCTTTTTTCTGTTTTGCAGGTGTTTCTTATTTAGTTGATAAGCTTGACAAAATACAAAATAGATGCTTACGTATTGTATTAGGTGCAATGCGCTCTACTCCCATAATATCATTGCAAGTGGAATGTAATGTTCCCCCTCTAATGCTTCGCTTTAAATATCTTTTATTCAGATTTATTCTGAAAGTTTCCTCAATAACAGATAACCCTCTACTTAAAAAACTCCAGCTGTCTTTTGTAAACATGTTTTCCTCTTTTTTGGTTGATCAGTCACCTGAAATATTAAGGTTAAGAAATAACTACAATATTTATGAAAGTTTGCTTTTACCTTGTTATCAAGGCTGTTATTCTTCTAAATTTTTTCATTTGAAAATTGTTATTGATAAGTCTTTAAAACAAAAAAGTGATGTTTACTGTTTGTTAAATAAATTTGCAGGATTTTATCAAATTTATACTGATGGGGCAAAAAATTCTTATAATGTCTCCTCAGCTATTTATGACATACAAAACAGAGGTGGTTGTGGATACAGACTCCCTGATGCAGCAAGTATCTTCACTGCTGAGGGTTATGGTATCCTCAGGGCTTTAGATTACATTGGATCTCAGAGTGGTGTGGATAAATGGATTATAATTTCAGATAGTATGAGTGTTCTGCAGGCATTAGATAATCCGAATTTCAATTCTTCAACTAGCTACATTGTACATGAAATTAGACAAAAATATTATGAATTAACAACTTTAAACAATAGAGATATTATATTAATGTGGACACCAGCACATATCGGGGTCGTTGGAAATGAACAAGTTGATTACCTTGCTAGGACCATAACAACCAGTCCATTTAGAATTCCTGTCACTGATGTTGCTATCCCTGACGCAGACATCTTGGTGTTTGTTAAAAAGAAACTGCGTCAAGAGTTTCTGGACTCCTGGAAAAACATAACAAAAACTAAAGGAAAGTGGTACATCGAAATAAATCAAAATATTACACGTCCTTGGTTCACAAAAGGGTCTTTCTTTAGTGGTAGGAAATTTTACACCATTATCTCGCGTTTGAGGTTGGGACATTGTCGGTTTAATGCACATTTACACAAGATCAATATCGTTTCTTCGCCCACCTGCGACTATTGCAGCTCTAATAGCATTCAAACTTTGGATCATTTGTTCTTCGAATGTAGTAGTTTCGCTCTACTTAGAATCCTTTTCATAGACCGCCTGCTGGAGATATTTACTACTTCAGAGAGTATCCCGCGCTCTCTTCCGAAATTACTTAGTAACGAACTTTGTTTTAAACCCATTTATGACTTTGTTGTATCAACTATGGGAGATATTTAATCAAATTGTAAATAATCTTGTACAAAAATGTATCCATTTGAATTGTAACTGACCAACTGACTTTGACTTATTGAGATTGACATTAATTGTCAAAATCTTCTGACTTTCTGACATAAGTACTTTGTTTTTTTTGATTTATTGTCGACAAAACTATGTAATGATTTGACGAAAGACTTGGCTTTGTTAGCCTTTCCACCAACCAAATTCCAGACGAAGAAATATATTACAGACAATGGCTGTATGGGCTCAGCTCCCTTTGCCTGTCCTGACAAGGACAAAACAACCAAAAAAAAAAAAAGTCTATGGTCACCACTCGTCGCTAAACTTCATTCAAGGTTCAATCAACTGTCAAAATTAGTCAAATACATACTTCCAAAATCTTTGATTATTATCTTTGTTGTTGACACAGACACATTTTATTTAATTTAATTTTACAATTACTGAGTGAAAAAGTGTTAATAATAATGGAAGAAGTACTCGCATGTCGTCTGTGCCTATCAACAGATGTGAAACTTCTTGATATGTTCGAGTATCGTCTTAT
Source organism: Nomophila noctuella (assembly GCA_958496325.1). Classification (NCBI taxonomy): domain Eukaryota; kingdom Metazoa; phylum Arthropoda; class Insecta; order Lepidoptera; family Crambidae; genus Nomophila; species Nomophila noctuella. Next base: position 1,391,209 of record OY292510.1, on the reverse strand, counting down.
TAACGCTTATGAAGATTTAACTGGAATCGAGGTAGGTATTTGTGTGTAAAGATTTCGGTTTATTTCGGAATCCTAGTTAGTATTGATTCGGTTGTAAATTCATTCTTACTTCACGTTAACACTTTTTGATTATTGCCGCTAAATCAAGGACTGCGTATTGGAATCCTGCTAGAGGCAAATGTTTTTGTGATGATGAATTTTAATGAAAAATCCGATAAACCATGCCAAGCTGTGTAAATCGCGGCACGGAGTGCTTACCTTTTTTACTAGTCCGTGCCCAAAATTAAAAAAATTCCTAACCTTTATGATTGATCATATTTTATCCTATCTGATATTTTTTTATCTTTGACCAAGGACTTGTAATGCAAGTGACGCGGAATCCTTACTCTTTTTACTAGTCCATGGATATGAGACGAACTTCTTAGCTATCCATGGATTCTCCGTGCGGGTGCCGGGTCCATCGCGTGGAACAGAGAGGAATGCCAGTCGGTGCCTGGGACTTGCGACCCAGCGTGTAGGTTTAAGGGGCCCCTTTATAGTATACTAACCGATGACATTCCTCTCCCTTCCCAACCATATTTGGTATGAGCCGAGTAAAGCGGCTTTAGTTGCTCTTTCCAGTAACGAGCTAATATTAGATCTTGGTAATCCTAAGTCCTTCAGTAGGTTGTAGAGAGATTTCGCTGGTATACCTCTCGCACCCACTTCCACAGCATACAACCGTGCTATATAACCATTTTTAGTCATCTCGTTGGTTAGGTCATAATACTTATTTGTTTTAAACGCGTGATTTTTGGGAATGTTTGTCTCCCATGGAACAGTAAGTTCCACCAACAGTACGCGCTTAAGTTTTCTAGAATAAACGAAAAGGTCTGGTCTAGACGTCGATAACACAATGTCTTCTGGAATAGTGTAGCGCTTTTCATACGTGTCCATCATGATCTTCCAATCTGGAGCTGCACTAACGATGGAGTAGGGTTTGACTTTGGACTTCTTGGTAGATCCTTCCTTGACGAAGTTGATGTTCTTTGTATTCGTCGTCAAACCTTTTGCTGCTCTTGCTATTGAAAGGCTCACCGCTTCACGTATGATCTGCAACACTCCGTCATGGCGGCGAGAGTAGTGACCTCTGTCTAGGAGTACTCTGCATCCCACCAACAAATGCCTCGCGGTACCTACGGCCTCACCACAGAGTAAACATGTTTTGTAGTGTCCGACCGAAACTGGTTTTACGGCCGAAACCGAAACCGAAAACGAATTTCGGCAACGGTGTCTGTTTCGGCCGAAACCGAAACCGAAACCGAAACTTCCTTGCAAGGCTCATATTTTGAAGAAAAAATAAAGAAAACGTTATTATAATCCGTCAGTTTAATCAGTCTCTATGGTTTTTCTTTAGATCACATAGATTTCACTTTTAATCACATATGTAGTTAGTAGTTACTAATATCACAATCACAATAGACAATTTTTACCTTAATAATTACCTTAATAATTTCTCAAAACAAAATTGGTAATATGAAAATTAGTATCTACTGTACTTGCCACTTGGATAGTATACCTTGGTGATAAATACTAAAATGAACTTCGAAACTCTGAATTCATAATACTATCACAATGAAATGCACTATAGTCATAACTAACTACCTAAGTAATGTTTGATGTTTAATGTTTGAAACCAAAAAAAATTTAGGTTAGATTAACCTTGATTATAATTTTATCAGTTTTATTGAATATTTTTTTGATGTTTACTTCCCGCACTTATGATATAACGACATAAAACAAGATAAAAACTTACCAAATTCAAAATAAATCACTCGAAAACTCGCCACCACAACAAAACAAAGCGAACAGCACAAACAAGCGAGCGAATCACGACATTGCTTCTGATCGGAATTCGGATTCATTCACTCATTCAACGCTCCGAGCACGACCGTTCCGATGACAGCGCGGAAACTCCCGAACGCACATTCGGTTTCGGCCGTAGTTTCGGCCAGTTTGCCGCCGAAACCGAACCGAAACCGAAACTCGTGTTTTTGCCGAAACTCAGCCGAAACCGAAACCGAAACCGAATATTCGGTCGGACACTAATGTTTTGTCTGCTGCCATTCCCCACCTTACAAGGTTGCTCTGATGTAGGGTCAACTGAAAGGCATTCAGATAGAATTTAAGCAACGCTGGAGACCAATCGTACAGTATCGACCGCCACTTCAATGCTAAAGGGATACAAAACTCACCAAGGGACACCCACTCATTTTGCATTTCGAGATTAAGCGCATGGACTCTATACTCGTTATCTTCATCCATTCGCAGAAAAGACTTAATGATGTTCCGGTCATCCTCTCTTTCTCGACATCCCAATCCTACCCTGTTTGTTTGCGCTCCCACCATAAACTGCTTATGGAACCGTAGCCTAGACTCTAACTCACTCATATTCTTATCTTTTGGGAGTGTTGCCACTGTGTTGTCTTTCGATTTACCCAGAATGTGCATCTTGGTGACTCTAAGATGTTTGTAAAGCTCCGATGGTATTATAAGTGTATTAATAACGTACACATTTTGATCTTAGTGGGCCTAAGCAATAGGTGTGTTAGTCCTGGAAAAAAAATCTAAATAGTATCTTTCAAGCAAAGTGTAAAGAAGCATTTTGCAGAGTAGTCTGGCGATGCCAACAGATACCACATCTGTTGTCATGGCAATTAGGGCTCCATTTTTGCTTACCAACAGGCTCAGGTCAATATGAGGTGAAATGAAATAAACTGCAATTATTTTAAGGCGAATTATTCAGTGGAAATGTAATAAATTCAGAAAGTAAAAAGTCCATCTTTATTTGCTGGTTTTCGAGAAAATCAACAATATTGATTGAGGGGTATAATTGAAAAAAGTACAAATAGTGTCTTTTGCGAGACAGCTGGTCGTGTCTTATCAGTGTAATGCAATAACTATGCTCATCCTGCCCCATAAGTGACGTGGTGGAGGTGGGCCAAAGCTTACAGAATAAACAGAGCAAGTTGGCCAATGCAGGATATGCCAAATTTGGTAGGCATTAACACTTTTTATTATCTGAATTTATTACATTCCTACTAAACGATTCGCTCTTAAAATATTTGCAGTATATTTTTTTATACCTGATAAACTGCACACCCAAAAAAGATTAAATTGACAATGCATCTTCTTGCAGATAAGGCACGGTGAGGGATTGCAGCGTGCCTGCAGTATGTGCAGTTCCCTGCTTCTCAAGAGCTTGTCGTTCCAGCAGATGTGCAGAGATTCCGTTGACCTGCTGAAGTTTGCTGAGTCCCAAAAGCATTTGGTTAGTATTGGGTATACAAATACAATGTGAAAATTAGAAACAAAGAAAAATTCATGAGATCTTGTGGCTCATGCGGGAATCGAACCCAGCGCCTCTTGCAATCCGGGCAAGAGCTCTGACCACTAAGCTACCGAGACCGTTAAAAAAGGTATAATAATACCTAGCATTTCAAAATGATAAAATAAAATATACAAAAAGTATACATATACATTTAAATGTGCACATGATACATAGTTTCATTACACATAATAAATAAATATTCCACAACATCACCTACATTGATCTGACTCCGTGTTAAGTAGATTAAGCACTTGTGTTACAGACATCAGAATCAACAGTGGTATTACAAATGTACTTAAATAGATACATATTACACCCAGACAAGGACAAACAGACATGTTCATGCAGTCAAATATTTGTCCTGTGCGGTAATCGAACCCGCAACCTCTTGTATAATAGGCAACATCTTGACTATTACACCAAGTGGGTCGTCAAATTAAATAATATACTTCTCCCAACTGAGCTCTGAAGACTATAGTCAACAACAGAAACGCCACATCTGTGAATTGTTGTGTCACTGTGGTCTTCTCCCCATGATAAGCACCTAATTAAGTTGCTCTTCTGACTTATCAATTACTAGCGTCTGCCCGCGACTCCGTCCGCGTGGATTTCGATTCCCAATAGCCTAAAGCCTTCCTCGTGAAATGGACTATCCAACACAATTTTTTTTTCAAATCGGACCAGTATTTCCTGAGATTAGCTCGTTCAAACAAACATACAAACAAACTCTTCAGCTTTATGTATTAGTAAGTAAGTTTAGATTATTATTAACTAGCGGCCGCCCGCGACTCTGTCCGCGTGGATTTCTTTTTTTCGAAATAAAAAGTAGCCTATGTTCTGTCTCATGGTCTAAAGATTGTCTGTACCACATTTCATCAAAATCGGTTGCGAGGTTTAAGCGGGAAAGCGTAACAGACAGACAGACAGAGTTACTTTCGCATTTATAATATTAGTTGGGATTATTATTAATAGCCTATACTGTCCCACTCCCCCTCCCTACCCCCTTCACTTCTTTCGGTCTTGTGCCAAAGTGCTCCAGTCCTTTATGTAAACGTCTAATTCGTCCCTCCAGCGTCTTCTAGGTCTTCCACGCGGACGCTCCCATCTCTGGGAAGCCATTCCGTGGTAAGGCGTGCTCAGAGTTCTTTTGGCATACGACACTTATCAATGATTTTACCAATTATTTAACATTACAACGGGACTAAACGCGATATTATTTTTTCGGTATACCGTGTGCGACAAGGTACCATCCTCCTTTACCCTAATTTGCACATCAAGGAAAGCCAAGGTCCTATTGGTTTCTATCTCATACGTAAACTTCACTTTAGGATGTATTGAGTTCAGGTGTACTATTTATATTTTTCGACCGCCTGCTGACCTCCGCTAATAACACAGAAAACGTCATCCACCTGAGTAAGTACTCAGGTACTTATAAAAATAATATCGCGTTTAGTCCCGTTGTAATGTTAAATAATTATAATGCAACGCGAAAGTTTAAAGTTATAATGATTTTACAAATTTCCAGATCACAACGGACTACATCCGAAGTCTAAAACTAAGTTCCCCATACTCCAACATAAAAATTCAACACAACAATGAAACTATAGATTACATCCACAATGAGAATCAAGAGGTTAAACAAGAAACATGCTGGGACACATGGGATGATGATTATGTGAAAGGCAACGATTCAGATACAAGCAACGATGAACCGTTATCAGCTAAAGTGAAACCTGAAAATAAACAAAACAATTCAAATAAAAATGTTAAGAAGGAAAACAAAAATAACAATGTCAAGTTAAAAGGTGTTAAGAGACAATTAACAGCGATAAAGGTTAATGGAAATAATGAAAAAGATTATTCTTATCTTAACGATTTTAAAAAGGGAGAAGTTGACGTGATTGTTCTAACGAAAGAACAGCAGTTAGAGGAAATACAGGCAAGGAAGACATCGTCAAATTATTTGCAATCAATGTATAAGTGCGATCAGTGCTTCAAAGGGTTTATTTCGAATACGACTTACAAGAATCATATGATACGACATGACCCGGTGAGTTGAATTGTAGAAGTTTCCACATTTAATAGGGATGTTGACACATATCAATATTAATTTCACCACACTTTTCTTCAAACAGAAGACGCTTTAAGTATCTTATGTATTAGTTTGTTATGTACCTATAAAGGAACGTGAATTTTTTTCTACAATTATTTTTCTAAAAAACGATTTATTTTTTTGCCAAATGCGCGATATTTTAAAATGCCAAAAAATACATCAAGATTACTGCTTGTAACTTTTTGTATATAATTATTAGTGTGGCAAACGAACAATCGGGTCACCTGATGGTAAGTGATCACCACTGCCCAAAACTACCGTAAAAGGGTCGCAGATGCGTTGCTTGCCTTTTAAAACCCCATACCCTCCCCAACTGAGCTCTGGCGACTTTGCTCACCAGCAGAAATATAGCAACAGTTACGAAGTGCTACTTCACTGTGGCCTTCTGTAAGGTGGAGTTACTTCCCCAAACGAGCACCTCATTCGAGTGGAAGTTCCAAAAGCCCGACCTCTCTTAAACTTTTATCAATAATATAAAAATGAATCGCAAAATATGTTGGTAAGCGCATGACTCAACAACGTCAGGACCAATTTGGCCAATTCTTTTTTTAAAATGTTCATTGAAGTCCAAGGACGGTTCTTACGGCGGGAAAAAATCGAATAATTGCCGGAAAATCCCTAAAAACAGCCCTGCCAGATTACATTTTTTTTTGACAGGACGAAGTCTGTTGGATCGTAGTTTATTTATAAAAACCTAGTTGGCCCCATAAATAAGTAAGGTACAAGAGGCGGACCTAACGCTAATAGCGTTTCATACGAGTCAAACCTCCCCAACTGAGCTCTAACTGATGATTTCATTTTCTCTACAGAGTAGCGGACCGTACAAATGTGATGTGTGTTCGACTCGTTGGATGCACAAGGGTGATCTCAAGTCGCACCGGGTGACGGCACATGAGAGGAAATACGCCTGCCGTCTGTGCGATCACGTGTCCAAGTCACGGTGAGATTTTTGTTTAATTATGATGAGACAAACATTCCCAAAGATCACGCGTTTAAAACAAATAAGTATTATGACCTAACCAACGAGATGACTAGAAATGGTTATGCAGCACGGTTGTATGCTGTGGAAGTGGGTGCGAGAGGTATACCAGCGAAATCTCTCTACAACCTGCTGAAGGACTTAGGATTACCAAGATCTAATATTAGCTCCTTACTGGAAAGAGCAACTAAAGCCGCTTTACTCGGCTCGTACCAAATATGGTTGGGAAGGGAGAGGAATGTAATCGGTGAAGGTGATCGTTAGTATACTATTAAGGGGCCTTAAACCTACACGCTGGGTCTGTAGTCCCAGGCACCGACTGACATTCCTCTCTGTTCCACGCGATGGACCCGGCACCCGCACGGAGAATCCATTCATAGCTAAGAAGTTCGTCTCATTTATTCAGTAATTAGATTTACAAGGAAATTCTTTTGCACGTCAATATTTTTTACCCTACCAGCACTTCGACGTGAATGGCCTGCTGAGAGGAAGTGCCGGAAGAAACTCAACAGTTAGCCTTTTTAGGGTTCCGTAGCCAAAATGGCAAAAAAACGGAACCCTTATAGATTCGTCATGTCTGTCTGTCTGTCTGTCTGTCTGTCTGTCCGCCAGTCTGTCACAGCCACTTTTTTCCTAAACTATAAGTACTATATTGTTGAAACTTTGTGAGTGGATGTATTCTGTGAACCGCAACAAGGTTTTCACACGAAAATAGAAAAAAAAATAAAAAAATGGAGGGTCCCCATAGTCAGAACTGAAACTCGAAATATTTTTTTTCATTGAACATATACGTGTGGGGTATCTATGGATAGGTCTTTAAAAAATATATTAAGGTTTCTAATATCACTTTTTTCTAAAGTGAATACTTTGCGTGACAGACCCTTCCAAAGTGGAAAAAAGTGTCCCCCCCCCCCCTCTAACTTCTAAAATAAGTGGATGATAAAACTGAAATAATAGGCTAGTTGCCTCATATCACCATTTATAAAATCACTTTTAATTCGAATATTATTCCGTACAAGGGTCTAAAATATGTAAACTTCATTAAATATAAATAAGGGATTGCTGCAAAAATTCAACTTAAACCCGATACATTTTTACCTTTTTTTCTCTTGATTGAAAACACCGTCCGCCATGATTCTACGTCACCAATATTGTAAACAACACAAATTCAAACGACAGTTTCGACAGGTTATTCGTGGTCATTTATTTAAACGCGTCGATTGTTGTTTATTTCACTATTAAAATATTATACACTTCACATTTATTGAAAACAAACCTGCCCAAAATAGATACTTTGATAGTTACAAAATGTTTTGCTTCAAATTCTGGTTCGCAAATTCTCATCACTGGGTACTTTAATCCACAACTTCTTATTGATGTATTCTTACATTCACGCACGATACAATAGTGGTAATTCATAAATGTATCATGTATTCTCTACGAAGACATGGTTTTAATTCCGATAAACACTTTTTGGTTATGTCACGCGTATTGTTGACAAGAACAGTGACGCCACGGCACAGACCATCATGGCGGACGGCGTTTACGGTAGTATAGAGAAATTAATAATTTAAAATTCAAAATACAGTTGGATAGATGCTAAAAAAAAAAATCATATTTTTTTTATGTTGTAATATAATCGTTATGAACCGTTCTATCAAATAATAAAAATAGTGGCAACTAGCCTATTTATATAATGTACATTACCATAAAAACTACCAACGAAAATTAGTTCGAACGAAATCTATTCAGTAGTTTTTTTAATACGTCAAAAATAGAATTCGTACGGAACCCTCAGTGCGGGAGTCCGACTCGCACTTGGCCAATTTTTTTAAAAAAAATATCATTGATATTACATAAATGTCATTGAATTATATAAAATGTCAATTAGTAGATGTGCAGAGATGGTCATAAGTCACACCCACAAATTCTTGTCCTTTACCACAAATTCTTTATCTTTATCTTTATTTTGTATTTCCAGGCCGGCTGCTAAGGAGCATTCTAAGTGGCATGAAGGTCACTTATTTGTCTGCAAGTTTTGTGGTGTCTCCTTTTCGTAAGTAAAACATTCTATAAATACATTGATATACAAGAACCCAAGATACACAATCGAGCGATGACCTGCTAACCCACCAATCTAAAACCCACTGGTAGGTGAAGGGGTAACTCGATTTTTATAGTAGTGACCGCCCACCCACCGCGTCAAGGCTGGAATTATTTATCGATTTATTTTGTCGATAATGAAAAACAATATGTACGATTACATTTTTTTTTATGTCAGAGGCGGCAAACGAGCTAGCGGGTCGCCTAATGGTAAGCAATCACCGCCGCCCATGGACATCCGCGACACCAGAGGCATCGTTGATGTGTTGCCGGCCTTTACCCCATACCCTCCCCAACTGAGCTCTGGCAACCATACTCACCAGCAGAAACATAGCACAACAGTTACGAAGTGCTACTTCACTGCGGTCTGCTGACTGCGGTATTATTTATCGATATATTTTGTCGATAATGAAAAACAATATGTACGATTAAATGAATTGTTTACAAAATTAAATTTTAATGTTACTAACAGAAAACTATCGTGAACAACCAAAGGGGTCTCTTAACATATAACCTTTTCACAATTCCTTTTCACTCCTAGAAGTTTCTAGTTACCCCTTCACCTACCAGTGGGTTAGATTAGTGGGTTAGCGGGTCATCGCCCACGCAATCAAAGTCTCAAAACCGTCCCCAAAAAATAAGTGCAAGATGCTCTTATTTCAAACAGTCTTGCGTCACCCGCGTCATCGCAATTTTGAACACTCCCTTGTGAAAAATATCTTAACTAATCTGCATAAGGTATAATTTGCGAATAATAATGTTCATAGTTTGACTTGGAGTGTTTTGTGACAGTATTGACTGTTACTTTTGTTCGAGACTGTGCATCTTGGGTTTTTGTATATCAATGTTTATAGACAAAAAAATCTTCGTACGCGTGTATTTCAGATCCCTTTTTTCAAATAAAAGGTATCTTATGTTCTTTCTCAGGGTCTTAAGATTGTATACGTGCCAAATTTCATCAAAATTTATTAATATTATTATTTTAAAAATCAGTTGAGATGATTAAGCGTGGAAGCGTAACAGACAGATGTACTAATATACTAATACTAGCCTTCCGCCCGCGACGTCGTCCGCGTCCTGTCCCGTCCCTTTAGAATTTTTCTCAACTTTTAAACCTTCCCTAGACCTCCACGAATAATTCAAGACCAAGATAAGATAAATCCGTTCAGCCGTTCTCGAGTTTTAGCGAGACTAACGAACAGCAATTCATTTTAAGGGTTCCGTAGCCAAAATGGCAAAAAAACGGAACCCTTATAGATTCGTCATGTCTGTCTGTCTGTCTGCCAGTCTGTCACAGCCACTTTTTTCCTAAACTATAAGTACTATACTGTTAAAACTTGGTGAGTGGATGTATTCTGTGAACCGCAACATGGTTTTCACACGAAAATATAAAAAAAATATAAAAAAGTGGGGGGTCCCCATAGTCAGAACTGAAACTCGAAATATTTTTTTTCATTGAACATATACGTGTGGGGTATCTATGGATAGGTCTTTAAAAGTTATATTAAGGTTTCTTATATATTTTTTTTCTAAAGTGAATATTTTGCGTGACAGACCCTTCCAAAGTGCAAAGTGTCCCCCCCCCCCCCCTCTAACTTCTAAAGTAAGAGGATGATAAAACTGAAATAATTATATAATGTACAATGTACATTACCATAAAACTACCAACGGAAATTGGTTTGAACGAAATCTATTCAGTAGTTTTTTTTTAAACGTTAAAAATAGAATTTTACAGAACCCTCAGTGCGCGAGTCCGACTCGCACTTGGCCAATTTTTATATATAAAGATTATAATGTAGCTGAAGAGTTCGTTTGTTTGTTTGAACGCGCTTATCTCAAAATTCTTGTGTGGCCATTTGACGAGGAAGGCTATAGTATATACCTATAGCGGAATCCTACGTGTGCGGCCGCTATCCTACTATCCTACTACTATTATAAAGGCGAAAGTTTGTAAGTATGGATGTATGGATGTTTGTTACTCTTTCACGTAAAAACTACTGAATGGATTTGAATGAAACTTTACCACAATATAGCTTATACATCAGAATAACACATAGGTTATTGGAAATCGAAATCCACGCGGACGGAGTCGCGGGCGGTGGTTAGTTTTTATATATATAGAAGATTATAATTAAACTGAAGAGTTCGTTTGTTTGTTTGAACGCGCTTATCTCAAAATTCTTGTGTGGCCATTTGACGAGGAAGGCTATAGTATAAACCTATACCGGAATCGTCAGAGTCGCGTGCGGCCGCTATATTCCATATTACGACCCGCTTGGTGTAATGGTCAAGATGTTGCCTATTACGCAAGAGGTCGCGGGTTCGATCGTCGCACAGGACAAACATTTGTGTGCATGGACATGTCTGTTTGTCCTGGTCTGGGTGTTATATGTATCTATTTAAGTATATTTGTAATACCACTGTTGATTCGGATGTCTGTAACACAAGTTCTGCTACTTAACACGGGGTCAGATCAATGTATGTGATGTTGTGAAATATTTATTTATTATTATTTATTTATATTATTAAATGCACAATCATGATGTTTCAGAAAGTCATCAAGTCACTTGTCTCACATACGTATACATCACCCGTCGAAACATGTCTGCGATCTCTGCGGCGCTTCGTTTATCGGCGAGTTTGGACTAACCATGCACAAGAAGAAAGCTCACAGAAACTTTGAGGTTTGTATTGTTTTTTTTATTATTCACTAGCCTTCCGCCCGCGACTGTGGCCGCGTCTCGTCCCGTCGTCCCGTCCCTTAGTTGTGTCAGAATTTTTTCTTGCCTAAAAACCATCCCTAGACATAAAAGAACAATTTAAAAAAGAATTGACCAAATTGGTCCAGGCTTTTATGAGTTATGCGCTTACCAACACATTTTGCGATCGATTTTTAAGGTTCCGTAGCCAAATGGCAAAAAACGGAACCCTTATAGATTCGTCATGTTTGTCTGTCTGTCCGCCAGTCTGTCACAGCCACTTTTTTCCGAAACTATAAGTACTATACTGTTGAAACTTGGTGAGTAGATGTATTCTGTGAACCGAAACAAGGTTTTCACAAGAAAATTAAAAAAAAAATATTGGGGGTCCTTAGTGAGGACTGAAACTCGATTTTTCTTTCCATTGAACATATACGTGTGGGGTATCTATGGATAGGTATTTAAAAATGTTATTGAGGTTTCTACATATTTTTTTTCTAAAGTGAATACTTTGCCCCCCCCCCCTCCCTCCTCTAAACTTCTAAAATAAGTGGATGATACAACTAAAATAAATATACAATGTACATTACCATAAAAGTACCAACGAAAATTGGTTTGAACGACATCTAGTCAGTAGTTGTTTAAATACGTCAAAAATAGATTTTGTACGAACCCTCAGAGCGTGAGTCCGACTCGCACTTGGCCGATTTTAAAAGCATCACTTCAAGCTGTCATCTTATCCCAGGCGCCGACTGACATTCCTCTCTGTTCCACGCGATGGACCCACAACCCGCACGGAGAATCCATTCATAGCTAAGAAGCTCGTCTCTCTTAAAAGGGCCCCATATACGGTACGATTTGTCTGTACGATCCGTCGCTTCAGACCGATCGAAACGACGAATCGATAGTGTATATCAAGATCGTTAAAGATTTAACGGAAATTGACGATATCGGAAATCGCAACAAAAACCCATGCAATCATGAATATCGTAACGATGAATCGACAGTAAATTATTTGAACACGTGTTTTATACTTCAGTTTCAAACAAATAAATGATCGATCGTTACGACCAATCTATTCGTGTATGAGCATCATTTTTTATGCGATCAATCGTCACGATTTTCATCAGATCTATCGTACAGACGAATCGTACCGTATATGGGGCCCTTTATAATCCCATCTTATAATCTCTTATTATCCCACGCACGGTCCTATGGTTTCAGAATGTCGACTGCAAAACGGAGCGGAGTTGCAGTGAGTGCAATCTGACGTTTCACAATGCAGGAGCGTTGCAGCGACATTTGGGGGCAGGTAACTCCTGCGACGGCACTAAGAGGTAAATCTGTCATCCTACTGCTATTATAAAGGCGAAAGTTTGTAAGTATGGATGTATGGATGTTTGTTACTCTTTCACGTAAAAAACTACTGAATGGATTTGAATGAAACTTTACCACAATATAGCTTATACATCAGAATAACACATAGGATATTGGAAATCGAAATCCACGCAGCCGGAGTCGCGGGCGGCCGCTAGTTTTTAAATAATAATATGTTTTTATGATTTTAGACTTTCGCGTTGCATTATTACACTAGTATTATTTAACGGGACTTTTAAACTACTATTTAATTAATATCGCGTTAAGTCCCGTTAAATAATACTAGTGTAATGTTTTTATGACCTATAAATTACCATAAACACGTTAGTCAAAATACGTTAATTTTATCTGTTTGTTTTCAGTTGCTGTGTTCATTGTGGAGAAGGATTTAGCAGTGATGAAGAACTAAAGGAACACGTAAAACTACATTCCAAAGGCGAAGAATCAATCAAATGTCTAAAGGTAACAATAATATAATCTTCATTCTTCTTCCTAGCGTTTATCCCGTTTCTATACGGGGTCCGCTTTGACCATGATCCAGGATTTGGCGAGTCTGGTTATTACAGTGAAGCGACTGCCATCAGACCTTCGTAACCCATAGAAGGGACAGATTGGATCATGGTTACACATTCAAAACTAACTGAACTAAAGTCAGAAATCACTGAATGTGCAGGTTTCCTCACGGTGTTTTCCCTCACCGCCGAGCTAATGGCACAAATCCACACATACATTTCGAAATATCCAGAGGTGTGGGCCCAGATTCGAACCGCGGACCTCACGTATGTGAGGCACCGTCCGTACCACTATGCCACAATCGCTCATCGTCAATAAAATAATCGTCATTATCATAAAAAAAAATATACGATGTTTTGTAGATAAAAATGTGGTAAAAGCGCTATCTAACAAATAGCGACTGCCATCAGACCTTCGTAGCCCATAGAGGGGAACAAGACAGATTGGATCATGGTTACACATTCAAATCTAACTGAACTGAATACTACACGAACTATTTCGTACAGTAGCGTCACCTAGTGAAAGTTTTACGAACCATCTTCAAGACGTTACTTCCAAAACGTGTTACTAGATGGCGCTGTCACATTAAAATAATTTTTGCAGTAACATCGCGGTGACGAGATTTTTTTCCAAATAACGACCCTCGCGGCATAGGTTGGTGTAGTTACTCTGGTTTCCCTTCAAAATGTATAAATCTTTCGCCTTTTACTAAAGATTTCCGTGGAGGGGAACACTCTAGGCATGAGTCGTACTTGTAAAATCCCGAACCAGGGCGCCCTGGTACGCCAGCCAACAAATACCAAGTACGAAAACCAGGTTTTGAAATACTTCCAAGTTTTTTCTAAGTGCATAGGAAAATTGACTTTATGACGTTACCATAACGCCCGTAATCGCATGCAGACCTTTCAGAGTAAAATACTTTCAACAAAGTACGCAAGTAAAAATTCCTTTAAAGTTTTGAAACTATGTTAGCCCGCGAACCGATTTAATCAATAAGAAACCTTAACTTTTTTGTTGTTTTTCGCTATCCATACATACACTACATTTTTATATTAATATGTTTTATTTTGATTTAAAATTTTGGCAATGTGTCTCGGCGGAAGGTCTATAAACAGAAAAAAATCTCGTCACCGCGAGTTACACATTTAAAACTTACTATAAAAAGCAACGACATCTGTTAGCAAGAAGTGCAACTAAATGCCAACCTCAAGCAATTCAACCCACGCACGACAGTGGGCTATCTATCTCACTCACTCTGCTTGATTTAGAGTGAGCCAAAAGACGAAAGTATCCAGTCCAAGCCAAGATCAGGAAAATACTTTCAAGGTATTTTATTTGAAATTAAACCTTATATTCATACACATAAAAGTTATAATGGCATTGGCAAAAAAAAAACTTGATGGTTTTAAAGTTTTTGATTTAGCTTATACGATTATGTTCCTTATTCTAATAATGTTAAGTTTTAATTTTCTTCTACTTTGTTAAAGGGCTCTAAATACTTGAAAGACTCGGCGCGGTCTGAGTCTTACAGACGCTTGGGTGCGTTATAGTAAAATACTTTAAAGGTCTTGCAAGTTTTTCGGGCGCATACCTGGTTTACGTACTTGCAAGGAAAAACCAGGGCTCAAAACCTGGTCGAGTAAATACGTTTCACCCCTAGAACACTCAAATGAGTCTTAATAAATTTTTGATGCCTCGTAGTAATACGGGGCTTATTAAACTTAAACTCTGTCCACTTTATGAAGCGTCTTTTGACAGCTCACGCCCATGAATATTCGAATTGTTTTCGTTTAATTTTCGAAAAAAGAATATCGTTCTTCATGGACGGTTACTGCCAACTCAGTGATGTGCTACGAAAAAAGATTAGAACGATTGTGCCCCCGATTACAAATAATCGATTGAAATAAATGCTGTGAATAAATCTAAACTTCTTCATAACATGTTCATAAGGTATAATGTATATTTTACAAAGAAAGGTAACAACATTTGGATTTAAATTTCTTTTACTTATATGATTTACTTGTTTTATATTTAATTTATAAACTGAAATATATGGATTTATATATGTTTACAATAGATCTAAGAGAATGTTAAATCAAAACGCATGTTTATCGAAATCGGTTATTTTTTACGTACCTAAGTCGAATAATGATAATAGTACAATCGGATTGTTGACACATTTGAGATACTTTAGGACATCACCAATGTTGTCAATCGGCGACCTGTCAAAAGACGCTTCATATAGTGGACAGAGTTAGCGAATGTATCAAATAAGAGGAGAAATTTTAATATGCTACTTAAAAGACACATAACTTCGTAACTGTTGTGCTATGTTTCTGCTGGTGAGTAAGGTTGCCAGAGCTCAGTTGGGGAGGGTATGGGGTTAAGGCCGGCAACACATCAACGATACCTCTGGTGTCGCGGATGTCCATGGGCGGCGGTGATTGCTTACCATCAGGCGACCCGCTAGCTCGTTTGCCGCCTCTGACATAAAAAAAAACGTGATATGCATGAGTGCTATTTGTATAACGAATTATTTTATTTATATCGTTAAAATTGATTGTAATTATACTAATTTTGTGACGTATGTTAGTATTCCTAAAGTTATACGTGTTAGACGATGTCAACCGACCGTCGACACGCACAGTGGTCCGGTTTTAAAAAAAGTGGACTTATTAACAAAGTTGCATATTTCACCTGGCAAAAAATTGCAATCGACAGCAAACTGAATGCGGATTAATATTTTCTTATACTCTTTTTCATGAAAATGACTCCTTCACACTATAAGTGCGTATCCCTGCGGCCTTGGGCCAACCTTAAAGTTTTTTACTTTCCTACTTGTTCTTTCCCTACTTAAGCGTATTTTTGGTGTCGTTGTGTGAGGGACAATAGCCCCTTTCAATTATATGAGGTTTGACTGCTACCTTTTGCTAACTTACCGAGAGAAAAAAAATAAAATATTTTTTTCCCATACATTTATTACTGTCGCTTGCAATTTTTGTTAGGTGAAATATGCAATTTTGTTCGTAAGCCCACTTTTTTCAAAATCCGGACCACTGTGCATCGCCACGCTTCCAGACAAATACTGCTAATTCTATTTGTTGTCTATGTTTTATGTTACAATTAATTTATCGCAAATATGATTTGGAATATAAAAAAATAACCATTTCCTTTCAGTGCGACCGAACATTCCTGAACAAACGGTCGTTCTCTATGCACTCTGCTCGCGTGCACGGGACGCCGCCGGCGCGGACTGTGCGGCTGCGACGCGTGAAGAGGGAGATGAATGTCGTCTGCGAGGTCTGCGGGAAGAAGTGCCTTGTGAGTAGACACATAGTAAGACACGTAGTGAGAGATACACATAGTACACACATAGTACACACACACTATGCGGGAGTGTCTCCCGCACTACGCTGCAGGCCAGGAGTGCGCGGCCTGCGCGGCTGCGACGCGTGAAGAGAGAGAGGAATGTCGTCTGCGAGGTCTGCGGGAAGAAGTGCCTTGTGAGTAGACACATAGTAAGACACGTAGTGAGAGATACACATAGTACACACATAGTACACACACACTATGCGGGAGTGTCTCCCGCACTACGCTGCAGGCCAGGAGTGCGCGGCCTGCGCGGCTGCGACGCGTGAAGAGAGAGAGGAATGTCGTCTGCGAGGTCTGCGGGAAGAAGTGCCTTGTGAGTAGACACATAGTAAGACACGTAGTGAGAGATACACATAGTACACACATAGTACACACACACTATGCGGGAGTGTCTCCCGCACTACGCTGCAGGCCAGGAGTGCGCGGCCTGCGCGGCTGCGACGCGTGAAGAGAGAGAGGAATGTCGTCTGCGAGGTCTGCGGGAAGAAGTGCCTTGTGAGTAGACACATAGTAAGACACGTAGTGAGAGATACACATAGTACACACATAGTACACACACACTATGCGGGAGTGTCTCCCGCACTACGCTGCAGGCCAGGAGTGCGCGGCCTGCGCGGCTGCGACGCGTGAAGAGAGAGAGGAATGTCGTCTGCGAGGTCTGCGGGAAGAAGTGCCTTGTGAGTAGACACATAGTAAGACACGTAGTGAGAGATACACATAGTACACACATAGTACACACACACTATGCGGGAGTGTCTCCCGCACTACGCTGCAGGCCAGGAGTGCGCGGCCTGCGCGGCTGCGACGCGTGAAGAGAGAGAGGAATGTCGTCTGCGAGGTCTGCGGGAAGAAGTGCCTTGTGAGTAGACACATAGTAAGACACGTAGTGAGAGATACACATAGTACACACATAGTACACACACACTATGCGGGAGTGTCTCCCGCACTACGCTGCAGGCCAGGAGTGCGCGGCCTGCGCGGCTGCGACGCGTGAAGAGAGAGAGGAATGTCGTCTGCGAGGTCTGCGGGAAGAAGTGCCTTGTGAGTAGACACATAGTAAGACACGTAGTGAGAGATACACATAGTACACACATAGTACACACACACTATGCGGGAGTGTCTCCCGCACTACGCTGCAGGCCAGGAGTGCGCGGCCTGCGCGGCTGCGACGCGTGAAGAGAGAGAGGAATGTCGTCTGCGAGGTCTGCGGGAAGAAGTGCCTTGTGAGTAGACACATAGTAAGACACGTAGTGAGAGATACACATAGTACACACATAGTACACACACACTATGCGGGAGTGTCTCCCGCACTACGCTGCAGGCCAGGAGTGCGCGGCCTGCGCGGCTGCGACGCGTGAAGAGAGAGAGGAATGTCGTCTGCGAGGTCTGCGGGAAGAAGTGCCTTGTGAGTAGACACATAGTAAGACACGTAGTGAGAGATACACATAGTACACACATAGTACACACACACTATGCGGGAGTGTCTCCCGCACTACGCTGCAGGCCAGGAGTGCGCGGCCTGCGCGGCTGCGACGCGTGAAGAGAGAGAGGAATGTCGTCTGCGAGGTCTGCGGGAAGAAGTGCCTTGTGAGTAGACACATAGTAAGACACGTAGTGAGAGATACACATAGTACACACATAGTACACACACACTATGCGGGAGTGTCTCCCGCACTACGCTGCAGGCCAGGAGTGCGCGGCCTGCGCGGCTGCGACGCGTGAAGAGAGAGAGGAATGTCGTCTGCGAGGTCTGCGGGAAGAAGTGCCTTGTGAGTAGACACATAGTAAGACACGTAGTGAGAGATACACATAGTACACACATAGTACACACACACTATGCGGGAGTGTCTCCCGCACTACGCTGCAGGCCAGGAGTGCGCGGCCTGCGCGGCTGCGACGCGTGAAGAGAGAGAGGAATGTCGTCTGCGAGGTCTGCGGGAAGAAGTGCCTTGTGAGTAGACACATAGTAAGACACGTAGTGAGAGATACACATAGTACACACACACTATACACACACACAAATGTACTAGCGGCCGCCCGCGACTCCGTCTGCATGGATTTAGATTTCCAATATCCTAAAGCCTTCCTCGTCAATTGGACTATCCAACACAAAAATATTTTCTCAATTCGAACCAGTACTTCCTAAGATTAGCGCGTTCAAACAAACAATCAAACAGACTCTGCAGCTTTATAACATTAGTATAGATATAGATTTATGTTCATACATGTTTTTATACATAAATATGTGTTGTCCACAGTCGAATGCTCTTCTCCGGTACCATCAACGCACTCATACGGGGGAGAAACCGCACCAATGCAACCTATGCCCGAAGTCATTTGGCATCTTTCAACAACTTCAGGTGAATATAACATGTTGAAACAATTTAAAAAAACAGGCTTTTTAAAAAAATAATTATTCAAAAAAATTATTATTTTTGATTATTTTAAAAACCAATTCTTGAATTATCAGCATACATCTCGCATATTACACAATTTGTACTTTTTTCAATTACATATTCACTCAATAGACATTAGATTTTAATGAGTCGATTTTTGTAATTTGTATTTTTCTTTCTTTTCTTTCAATCAACATGTTTGACGACTCGCTTGGTGCAATGGTCAAGATGTTGCCTATTATACAAGAGGTCCCGGGTTCGATTCCCACACAGGAAAAACATTGGTCGCATGAACTTGTCTGTTTGTCCTGGTCTGGGTGTTATATGTATCTATTTAATTATATTTGTAATACCACTGTTGATTCTGATGTCTGTAACACAAGTGCTTAGGCTACTTAACACGAAGTCAGATCAATTTATGTGATGTTGTGGAATATATATATATATATTTATTTATTTATTGAATTTAACGCCTCGATGGTCTAGTGGTTTAAGTACCGGGCCTTGGTCTCGAGGTCCTGGGTTCGATTTTTCTGAACACAGCCCGGGTTTGTGATCACCAATCCGTTTTTGGCAAGCGTGGTGATTAAGCCAAAACCCATCTTTGTAACGAAAACATGATTTCAAATGATGGCCTTTGCCCTGCAGTGGGACATTAATAGGCTGATACTTTATTTGATTTATTTTTTCAGATCCACCATCGAATCCACACCGGAGAAAGGCCGTACAAGTGTGATCACTGCCCCAAGGCGTTCAAAATCAAAACGGCTCTGACCAGACATGAAAGGGTGAGAGATTTTATCATCACAGGCCCGTTGGTCTAGCGTTCAGAGACCCTGGCTACAAAACCGAGGGTCGCGGGTTCGAATCCCGCTAGGGGCAAATGTTTGTGTGATGAACATCGGCATTTGTACTATAGTCATGGATGCATTGATATACAAAAACCCAAGGTGCACAGTCTCGAACAAAAGTAACAGTCAATACTGTCACCAAAAACTCAAAGTCAAACTATGAACATTATTAATTGCGTGTTCAAAAAATTGCGATGACGCGGGTGACGCAAGACTGTTTGAAATAAGTGCATTTTGCACTTATTTTTTGGGGACGTTTTTGAGACGTTGATTGTGTATCTTGGGTTTTTGTATATAAGAATAAGAATAGAATAAGAATTTATTTATTGTCTACAAAAGTTACACAGCAAACAGTATATAAATAATAAAAAACTAAATTAAAATGAGACAAAGGGAAGAAGCTCAGCTTCTGCTGCCATGGGAGTGTCCCGTGACAGCGCTGGTTTTCAGCTCCTCCCCGCCCTCTAGGATGGCATTCAAAGGCTTACAGAAATAGTGGTTGACGACACGACCTGCGTTTAACATAGGTTTCTCAATTTTTGCATGACAAACAAATAAAATAAGTTAATAAAAAAATTATAAGAAATACAAAAAAAACAATATATTTTAACTAATACGAACAATGTACATATGTGTTTGTGTATGTGTATATCAATGCATGGATGTTTATAAAAGCATTTAAGTATGTCTGTCCGTTCCCTAGCTCCTTAGTACAAGCTTCGAGCTTAGTTTGGGGCTAGGCAATTGGTGTGTTAGTCCAACGAATTTATTATTAGTATTTTAAACCGCCGCACAGTGGTCCGGATTTTAAAAAAATTGGCCAAGTGCGAGTCGGACTCCCGCACTGAGGGTTCCGTACAAATTCTATTTTTGACGTATTAAAAAAACTACTGAATAGATTTCGTTCGAACTAATTTTCGTTGGTAGTTTTTATGGTAATGTACATTATATATTTATTTCAGATTTATCATCCTCTTACTTTAGAAGTTAGAGGGGGGGGGGGGGACACACTTTTTTCCACTTTGGAAGGGTCTGTCACGCAAAGTATTCACTTAAGAAAAAAATTAGCTTAGAAACCTCAATATAATTTTTAAAGACCTATCCATAGATACCCCACAAGTATATGTTCAATGAAAAAAAATATTTTCAGTTTCAGTTCTAACTATGGGGACCCCCCATTTTTTTTTATTTTTTTTCTATTTTCGTGTGCAAACCTTGTTGCGGTTCACAGAATACATCTACTCACCAAGTTTCAATAGTATAGTACTTATAGTTTCGGAAAAAAGTGGCTGTGACAGACTGGCGGACAGACAGACAGACAGACAGACAGACAGACAGACAGACAGACATGACGAATCTATAAGGGTTCCGTTTTTTTGCCATTTTGGCTACGGAACCCTAAAAAGTGGACTTACGATCAAATTGCATATTTCACCTAACAAAAATTTGCAATCGAGAGCAAACAGAATGCTGATTAATATTGTCTTGTACAATTTTTCATGAAAATGACTCGTTCATACTAAAAAAAAATTCAATAAAATAATGTATGGGAAAAATCTTTTTTTTTTCTCTGTAAGTTAGCAAAAGGTAGCAGTCAAACCTTATGTAGTGGAAAGGGGCTATTGTCCTTCTCAAAAATTCGCTAAACGCTAAACGTGGGGCTCCAGAACCAGGTCTGGGGCCCCACGTTTAGCAAAACGAGAGGTTTAAAGGCCAATATGCTAAGGGGCCCCTAATAGGTAATCAAAGCTCTAAGTGATACGGATTTCGAGATAACACCAAAAATGGAAAATCTTTTTTTATGTTTTAATGCCCATTGATTTCAAATGACAATTGGTAGTTTTACCGTTTCATTTAGAGAATTGATTACTTATGTTCCACTTTTTGTTTGTAATCACTTACTCTGTCGATTGACATGAGTTTCAAGACTGGCCGCCGAAATTCGATTTTTTCAAAATGGCGGACTGTGAACATTACCAGATTCCATACAAAAATGTTCAAAGCTCTTTCAGCTTGTATATTCAGATCAAGAGCCCATTTTAGCCAAATAAAAAAATCAAAGTTACACAAAGCTAATATATCTTTATAATTACAGGTACACACAGGGGCAAAGCCCTATGAATGTTCCCAATGCGGCAGGGCGTTCTCTCAGTCCAACTCGCTCAAGGGACACATAAGAGCGGTTCACTTGAAGATGGCTTCACCGTACAGACCTAGAAGAAAACCTGCCAATCCCAAGGCTACCGTGGAAGTCCTAATGGACCTAGATGATTAATATCATGCGAGACTCGAAGGGGGGTCACGGGGGCCATGACCCCCACCCTGAGTGGGTTTCAGGACTAAGGCGGACCACTAATTGAACATAATTTTTCTTTAAACTTGACCACGATTATGTGACCCCCTCTGGCGCAATGTGACCCCCTCCCTGGCGCCAAAGTTGGATTCGGTCCATGATATCACGAAATGTCACAAGGGGGAAGATGGTTTTAGAAATATATCACGTGTATTTATTTTTTCGCCAAATAAGCGATTTGTTTTCGTGTAAAAACTAATAAAGTTTTTCGCATTTCTTTCATTCTTTTTATGTCAGTCCAACCTTTCTGTGTAATAATATATTCAAATAAAGTAGGTCGGTAAAAATACACGTGTTTGGTTAGGGGGGGGGGGGGGGGGGAGTTAGCCTTGAACCTCACCATGTATCAGCAAGGGGGAGGGGGGGTCTAAAGGTGCCAAAGAGAACATCACGTGATTAAGTGAGACCGTCACTATTACCAGCCTGTCGCAGTCCACTGCTGGACATAGGCCTCTCCTAGGGCTCTCAACTCAGCCCGTTCCTCGGCGACTCGCATCCAGCTCCTGCCAGCCATCTTGAGCAAATTGCATGTGAATCTTCAGTATAAAATTGTAAATATTTATTACGACAATGATGTATGTAATTATTACATAATATAAGTAAATAATGTATTGCAAAAATATTGTAAATAAATTGTGAATGTGCATTTGACTTTTATTTGAATGATGCTTTGAGGTTAACTTATAGCATAGAGTAAA
This sequence comes from Nomophila noctuella, assembly GCA_958496325.1. Lineage (NCBI taxonomy): Eukaryota > Metazoa > Arthropoda > Insecta > Lepidoptera > Crambidae > Nomophila > Nomophila noctuella. The sequence goes on along the minus strand of OY292510.1, from coordinate 1,368,385 downwards.
GTAAATAAACCAAAAGGTTTAGAGGTGGAGGGGTTTAATCAATTTCTGAAGATCATGTGGACAGTTGGCAGCTGAATCCATGAAAAAATCTGATTTGAATACTATACTGAAAAACAAAATAATATTTTTTAAAATTAATCGATCTTTGTAAATGCACGTAACGGAAATGTCACTGTCACTAATGTCACTTTACTAAAGAAACTTGAAAGAAACGATCCTTTCCTTTCTACGCAACTATCTTTTTATTTTTCATATTTTTGCGCATTTATTGTTTGTTAAAAATATTTTATATTCTGCTTAATCTTTATTTTAGAAGTAAAATATTTACACTACAGTATTAATTTGATTACGTGATAGTTTTTCTACATATTATTGCTTGACAATGTCAACTACCCTCCATGTTTTAACTTATTGCCTTATAGATTTTTAAACAAAGAACTCGTCAAATTGACAGCCATTTTGGCTCAGCAAAATTTACAAGAGTATGATTGTCGCTTAGAAAAGGTAAATAATTATTTAATTACCATCAATTACCAGCAAACTATTACTGAAATCAACTAAAATAAACACCGGTTTGTAGATCTGCGTGAAGTTATCCGAATTTCTTTGCATTTGCTTCATTTTCCGTAGCGAACTTCACATCGGTAGCCATTTGCGCCACGGAGGCTACGTTCGTCGTGTGTGTGGATTTGTGGAATTATAGGTTATAGTGCTAATTTAGGTAAAAATAGTGCGTCGAATTGGCCTAAACAGGCATAGGGCACAACATAACATTATCCCATGCCCAAAGAGCGCGGAGAGCGCCTATACCAAGTGAGTATATTATTATGTATAGTGCTATAAAGTAAAATTATCTTCAACACGTGCTGGATTTCTTTAAATTTTTAGGATAACTCGTTAGTTTTGGTCGCTACGGCAATGGCAATGTAGAAATTGGTCTGTTGGACATGCCGTCGCTAACCGCCTGTTCTAATTGCATGTAGGGATATCGGTCGCACTATTATTTTCGATTCTAGGTGATCTATTTTTATGCCTGGCCTATGCACTTGTTCTTATTACGAATTTGATAAGAGGAAGTAAGTTTTTTCCATAACTTGTTGACGCGGTATGGTCGACCTTGCCTAGAAAGTGATACTAATGTAGAAAGTTGAATATTTTGAGCAGCAACCAGGGCATAGTAACATTGTTGACATTTGGTTTCATAACAATTTATCTGTGATTTGTTTCGTGGTGATTCATTGTATTTACATCTATAACTTTGTTTGTGATATTAGCAATATTAAAAATAAATTCGTGTACATTGTGAGTGCATACGAATTTTGTAGTGACACACTGTAATAAATAATATGAATGTCACATGCTAATATTATTTCAATGAAACATGAGAAAGTCTCTTTTTTATTACAATTTCAGATTATAGTTTTTATTTCACTTTTACAGCTTACTTCAACATAAAATTTTTGTGTAGTTTTAAGCACTATAAAAGCTTGTTTATATGTAATACATACATACTTATGCCCCTTCTCAGATCCTAGCCCACATTGTTAAAATTGTTTTTCTTTTCAATAATTACAATCTTTGCTATGTTTCATATGTCATGTAGGTTGTTAACATTGCCTATCTGAAATACTAAAGCTCTTATTTTGGTTACTAGCGGTTGCCCGCAACCTCGTCTGTGTGGATTTTGGTTTCATACAAACTTTAATCCTCTATTTCATGCCCTTATGGTTGGAATTTATCAAAATAATTTCTTAAGCGATGCCTAAGTCATAGAAGCTTTATGTATGCAAAGTCTTAGACCAATTGGTTTAAAATTAACAAAGTTTCATATCAATGTTCATCCCCTATTTTATGAGTTGATAAAAATCCTTTCTTAGCTGATGCCTTCGTCATATCATCTAGCTGCATGCCAAAAGAGATGTCCCAGAAATGTATGAAGCCTCGGCCTGGACCATGTACGCTATACCTAAATATAGGCGAATAAGTGTACTAATAATAATAATAATAATAATAAGTTTATTTCACACATAATATTGTTCAACATAAAACAAACCTTAAATAACATTGTTACACTCTTAGTAGTGGCATGCTTTTTTTTATATAAAGAAAACAGTTAATTAATGTTGCATATTTCTATGACAAATCAAAGTCCGACTGTGCTATTATACAGCAATCTTAACAACAAATCGTGTAACAAAAAATATTGTAGGTACCTTCATATAACAAGAAAAGATCCATTACCCTCCGTACTAGTTTAAAACTGTGTTACGGCAAGGTAAGTTTCTCGCCCTGTGTATAAGGTGCGTTTTTGAGCAACAGACAACTTCACCGTGCGTGAGTGCCGGCGCAAAGTCGACTGGATTCGTAAAAGAGCACGATCATTTTGCATAGTATACACAAACAAAAACAAAGAAGATGGTACATTTTAAGGTTTAGCATTAACAACAATATAAAATAAAAAAAAATAAAAAATACAACAAATTGCGTCAGAAGCATATTGATTTCGTAGTACTGGCACTGATGTTACAATAAATAAATAAAATAATGTATAAATTTTATTTTATTTGGAAAAATAAATTTAGAATGGCATGGGTTTGGTTTCGGTAATAAAATTTTATATTAGTTATCCAATACAAAATAGTACTAATGATATTATAATTTAAAAGCATATAATAAATACATATAATACTAAATAATTTATTTATATGTTACATACATACAGGGAAATATATATATACGTAAGTTCTAAACAATTATATTACAAATCATTTCAGTCCTATTATAGTCGAACTCCCTCAAGTACTCTCGAAGCGTCTTTTCACATATAGATTTTGTTTTTGTCTCTATTTTGGTTTCCTTATTGATGCGGTTATAAAGAAATGGTCCCAAGAAATAAGAATATCTACGAGCAAAAGACGTTCTACGGGCTGGAACTTTGTAAACCTGATATGATCTGCGATCTGAATGGTAGTTGCGGCATATGGCATGCTGCTTCAAGACAACTATCTTAATAAAGAACTGTCTTACAGTAAGCGTTTGGAATTCACTATATAATTCAGTGGTGGGAGACGTTAGTCGCTTAAATAGCATTACTTTTAAAATAGCTCTTTGAGCTCTTTCTATTTTTATTAGCGTACTTTTGGGTGCACCACCCCATACAATGATGCCATAAGATAACAATGAATGGCATAAACTATAAAAAACAATCCTGTTAACAGTCTCATCTCTTAAGTGCCTTATTTTTTTAAAAATAGGTATTAATTTACGCAAGCGACATTTCAAGCTCACAATATGCTCTTTCCAGTTAAGGTTTTCATCTATTATGATGCCCAGGTATTTAATACTACTAGTCTTGGATAAAGTGTAGCAGTCACATTTTTCACTATCGTTACATGTGTGCACTCGTAAACTAAAATTGGGGGGTAAGTGTGAGTTATTAGATCGTATGGAAAAATTTATGTATTTAGTTTTCGTTAAATTGAGAGTTAATAAATCGTTGTTCAGTAAGCCCATCACATGTTTAATACCTTTTTCCGCTTCAATTTTTGCAGCTTTCCAAGTTTTTCCAGTAAATATCAGTGCTGTGTCATCGGCATAAGAAATGATTTTGCAATTTTTCAATCTTGCGTTACAAATACGGTTAATATAGATTAAAAAAAGTGTCGGTCCTAGCACAGAGCCTTGCGGGACACCGTAATTTATTTCCTGTTTAGAACTATATAATTGACCAACTCTGACTGACTGCGTCCTGTCCGTCAAGTAGTCTCTGAGTAAATTTAGTGGAAGACCTCGTACACCAATCTCTTCAAGTTTGCTAATCATTAAAGGAATCGAGATAGTGTCAAAGGCCTTTGCCAAGTCCAAGAAGACACCCAAGCAATTCAGTTTACCATCTAGGCTATCAGCTACGTGATTTACTAGTTCATCGATCGCGTCGGATGTAGATTTCCTTCGCCGGAAGCCAAATTGGTTCACAGACAATAAATTGTTTGATTCCAAATAATTTACCAGCCTTGAATTAATAACTTTTTCTAACAATTTGGAAAGAGTAGGAAGCAGCGCTATTGGACGATAATTAGCGATATCATCAATGTCACCTTGCTTAAATATTGGAATAACAACAGATTCCTTTAAAAGTCGGGGAAAGAGTCCAGAACGGATACTCAGATTGCAAATATGGGCAATAGGTGTGGCCAGAAAAACGATAAATTTTTTCATAAAACTTGAGGATAAGCAATCCCACCCAGTGGACGAGGAATTCTTTAGCGAATGTGTGATTTTAATTATTTCTATTTCGTCGGTTTCCAGTAACATAAAAGAATTTTTTGGGCCATTGTTCGTTTTGTATTGTTTTACTAAGTTATTTTGGGTTGTATTTAGCTTTTGTAGGACTTTTTCGGCCAGATTCTTGCCTACACTTGCAAAATAGCTATTTATTTGATTAAGTGAGTCAATTGGGGTTTGCTTTATTTTAAGAAGTCTCGATGTGTCCGGTATCTTCTTGGTTTTATTCAGGCAACAGACCCGTTTAATTGTTTTCCACGTTTTTTTGACGTCTCTTTGATTTTGTTGAAGCTCTTTGATATTATGATCGTTATTAAGCCTATGAATTATATTATTGCAGTAATTTCTATATCTTTTGTAAGTGATTTGTAAGTTAATATCATTGGGATTTTTCTTATGTTTTTGATGCAATGCATCCCTAAACCTTAGACAGCGTAGAAGACCAGGTGTCATCCAAGGCCTGACCGTACACTTTCTGTTTGACACTTTTACTTCAAAGCTACATTTATTTATCGCATCATTTAATGTATCTAGAAAGTGTTTAGTAGCAGTATTTGGATCTTTGATATTAAGGAAACTATTCCAGTTAATTTTCTTTAATAGTGTTGAGATCTTGGACTCGTTTAATTTTTTTACCGTGAATTGTGTGGTGTTGATATTGCTTTTGGTGCAAGGCGTTAATTCGATTTCAATAAGTACTGTATAATGGTCTGTGATTGAGGATTCATAAATGATGGTCAAAATCTTATTGTTTGATTTTGCAAAACAGTGATCGAGACATTTAGTTTCTCGAGTTGGTGAGACATGACTTGGTAATAGACCGTGCATTGCAAGCAAATCCATGTACTCATCCGATCTATGATCTTTATTGTCTTTGCTAATATCGATGTTGATGTCACCTAACATAAATATATTAGGAACATGCTTTATATTTTGTATTAAGTTATCTAGGGAATTTTGAAAGTTTTGGGTGGATACAAAAGATGGCGATCTATACACACAAATGAAGCAATAATTAGCACCAATTCGCACTTCCAAGCAGTCAGCATCACTGAGGAGAGGTTCACTAACAGAGACATCGTTTATACATTGACGGATGTAGACCACTACTCCACTATTTTGGTTCAAATGTCTAGAGGTATTGAAAGAGTTATACCCTTCTAAACTTGGTACTAGATCACTGCTTTGAAGCCAGCATTCCGTAAGGACAATAATGTCATATTTGAGGTTACATCCGTCTAAGAAGACTGCAAAGTCATTTAAATTTCTATTTATACTCCTTATATTTTGTACAACAACCTTAAATGAGTTTTGAAATTTGTTACTATATTGTTGAAAAGCACCCGGATCACCTACTGCAACTGATTCACCGACGCTGATTTGATCAACATCGGTGGCTATTTCAATAAGATCATTTTCCATTTTTATACTTTTTATCAATTAAGTGATTAGAAATGTAATGCAGTCGGTGATCTTTAAGTAAAAAGGAGCTGACTAGAAAGTGACTGTGTGAATAAATTTGTAAGAATAGATATAAAATATAAACATTACGATATAATAAAGTATTAATAAATGATTGCCTGCTACCTATCTCAGTTTGACACAATTTATGATAGTAAAAAACAAAAAATAAGAAAAAAACAAAAGTATATAAGAACAAAGAAAAAGGATTACGGTGATGTAGTCATGCCAAACGCAGTCCGTCGACTTGAACACACGATTTCAGCACGATAGCAGGCTCTCCGTCAGTTTTACGTATCAAAATATTTCCACGAGAGGTCCAACAGTATCTGAACAACCCCTCATTAACAAGTTTGCGAGCAGATCCAAAAATTTTTTTATTGATTGGCGTTAAAGCCTCTGAAACATATACTGGTACCTGGTCTTCATGAAATCCAAGATGGATGGAGTTCAATTTAGAATTTAAGTTATTCTTGTTGAAAGTCTTAGTAGCTTTCAAAAGATTATCCTTATCATTAAAGTTCTTAAATTCAATAATGATAGGCGAGTTATCCTTTCCTTTTCTATAGCACTGTAGCATATCGGTCACGGGGGGGAGCTTCAGACTTGAGTAAAGCGAGTTCACCATGTTCTGTAGGTCCTCATTTTTTTGCCTTGGAGCATTTCTTATTTCTACCACGTTCTGGAGGCGGTGCTTCTGCAGTTCATTTAGCTGCGTTTCAAGTTCATCAATGCGTCCGACTGCAGCTGCATGCTTTATTTCAAGGTCTTGTAATTTATCGTTTAATTGATTAAATTTTTCCGCGTTTGCGTGCAACAGCTCCAATATCTCTGCATTAGACTTAAGAATTTGATTGTTTTGTTGTTTCATTTCGCTTATTTCACCGTTTAGCATATCTTTAAAGGACTTCATGAGACATTCCTTTAGGTCTTCTACTTCATCATAGTCAGGATTCTTTCTTTTTCTGATATTGACGTTTCTGATTATCTCATTGTCTTGTGGTTCCAAATGCAGATTCGGTTGAGACGAGTACATCGCAGATTGTCCTGATGTGGTTGTGCGGTGCGTTGTCTGATACTTTTGCGTATACTGCACGGAGAGTGAAATAAAAACTTGCTAATTAGTACGCAATTCCTCCGCATACGCCGTGTCACCACTGCCGCGCGAGATGTGCGTGCGGCGATCCGTTCAATAACAGCTTATGAAGTAAACTAGTCGGCAATTTACTGTAAACACTAATGTTATTACGCGGTGAGCTCACTTTTGAATGCATCCAAAATTAATATTTTTACAAAAAATGTACACACGTCTGCTTATGGTCACAGTTTGGACGAGAAGGGGGACTACAGTTTTAATTACTCCAATTCTTATGGAAAACCTTAGTTTTTTGGCTAAAACAATAAATCATACCACAATATTGCAACTCAGTACAATATGGCGGAGGACGCATCCATAGAGTAAAGTAAATATACCAAGACGCATCTTTGAAACTTGAATGACGTTCATGTCGTTTATCCGTCAGTTTATTTTTGTTTTGACAGTATGCAGTTTATTTCACAAAGTATTTATATTTTTAGGTTACAAACGACCCAAAAAGGCTGGGGTCAAAGCTGTAAATCCCAGTAAAGAAAAAAATTACAGTTGCCATCTTTACGAAGTAAAGTGAACAATTATGAATTTGTTTTTATTTTTAATCCGCTAAACTACGGACCAAAAATTTTTTATTGTATTTTTAATGGAAATAGCAATATTTTACCGATTTTTTGGTACCACGTACATGGTGCGGGCCTGGGATGGGACATCTCTTTTCATTCCCGATCCATCCAGTGGTATGGGCTGTGCGTTGATAGATCACTATGTTGTCAGTCAGTTAGTCACGTTTGATCTTTTTTTGGATAATGGGCATTCTGCTGTTTCGTCCCATGTAAGGATTATAGGAGTGATGGGCAACAGCGTTCACCTTTGTTTTATCAGCAATCATAGTTGACGGTTCGTTATATTTGGGCTAAATTGTCCAGGGAGCATTTTTTTTTTGCCTGATGGAAAAGAGTGGTCTTAATAGGCTGATAATAATGATGATGATATACATACACATGACTATTAAGAAAAGAACTCTTTTCTTGATATTGTTTATTTATATGCTTAGTAATAAATTATATATCATTAAGTAATGATAAAACATTATGAATGATTGTTGTTGTTTAGGTCTTAACAATATAGATAAGAATTTGAAGAATTTGAATGTTTTAATCAATTTGTCTTAAGTTCGAAAGTCTCACACACAGTCACAGTGTTTCAGGTTTTGGTGTGACTTGTTGGGAACAAACAATGAGCAACTACCATCTGACCTTTAAAAGGGTAACCAGACATTATTTTTATCATGCTCACGGCCAGATTAAACCCTGACCTCCAATGTGTTAGTTAAAAGCTCTAACCACTACACCAAGGAGAAATCTGTCTATGATTATTTATTTCAAAAATGCATTTTAACAAGCCCGTAGGCGTAGGTCTAGTGGTCACAAGGGATCGACGAAACTAATCCCGACAGAGGCAAATTGTATGTGTTCCGTAGCATCCATAATACAAGCTTGTAGCTTAGTTTGGGTCTAGGCAATTGGTGTGTTAGTCCGAGGCATTTATAAATAAATAAATAAATGCCTTGGACTAACACACCAATTGCCTAGCCCCAAACTAAGCTCGAAGCTTGTACTATGGAAGCTAGGGAACGGATAGACATACTTAAATACTTTTTATAAACATCCATGACTCGAGTACAAATGCCAATGTTCATCACACAAACATTTGCCCCTAGCGGGATTCGAACCCACGACCCTTGGTTTGTAGCCAGGGTCTCGAGCCACTCGACCAACGGGCCTGTCAATTGGCGTCTTAGTCCGAGGCGTTTATTTGTTATTTATTTGATCCCCAGTTGTGAGAACACCAGAAATGAAGATAGACATCAGAACACACGCAAGACACATTGAATTACTTATGAAGAAAGTGCCTACCCGCAGCAGTATACATTAAACGGTTAAATTTAAACGTGCATTAGTTAAGGAAGACAAATATGAAAATACCGGAGACGTCATCTAACGTTGGTGCTTACTATGGCAACGAGGAGAACGGACAGTGGCAGGTGAGATAGATTATATGTGGAATATGTCAAATATTTGGATGTGAAATTAGTTTTAAATTTAATTAAACCATACTCATTGATTTTGGACCTTATTGCAAGCGAATAAGGTTACTTGTCTACATTTCATCATTCATCAATTAAAATTTTTAATTTATCCATGCATATTATTACCATTTAAAATTTTAACTGCTTTATTTTTTCATTCACTTACTCTATCTCACTTGCTCACTATTGTTCACAATCATTAAAATTAAGTTATGTTTTGTAGCATATAGCCGCGTAAAAGGTTTTTTAACCGAAAACCATTGAAATCGTTTTGTTGATGAGTTCATTCAGTTAAGATCTGAAAACTATTCAATTAATTTGTCAATTTGAAATTGCAAACCATGTGACTTCACACTAGGGAGAGTCAAAATGTTACCACCTGTGTCCTGCGTCCTCATTTTGTCGAACCCCCCCACCCACTGTACTTTATTGATGACCCCTATGTGTGTTCTGTTCCAGACCCACCCCACCCATACCATGTCACACATTGTCGACCCCCTCCCCTTTACGTGTACCATACTCTATGAATGACCTCTACGTATGTTCCGTTCCAGCCGAACGGCGTGATAATAGACAGCGGCGTCGGCGGCGGCGTTGTCGGCAGCGGGGACGCCGGCGTGCACCGCCCGCCAGTCTACCCGGTGCACATACCGAGGGGGCATATACCCGGTGAGGAGATATACTCAGCATCGTATTATAGACAGCGGCGTCGGCGGCGGCGTTGTCGGCAGCGGGGACGCCGGCGTGCACCGCCCGCCAGTCTACCCGGTGCACATACCGAGGGGGCATATACCCGGTGAGGAGATATACTCAGCATCGTATTATAGACAGCGGCGTCGGCGGCGGCGTTGTCGGCAGCGGGGACGCCGGCGTGCACCGCCCGCCAGTCTACCCGGTGCACATACCGAGGGGGCATATACCCGGTGAGGAGATATACTCAGCATCGTATTATAGACAGCGGCGTCGGCGGCGGCGTTGTCGGCAGCGGGGACGCCGGCGTGCACCGCCCGCCAGTCTACCCGGTCCACATACCGAGGGGGCATATACCCGGTGAGGAGATATACTACTAACTAATTCCTACACTTCTATACAAATATTATAAAGAGGAAAGGTTTGATTTTTTGTTTGTTTGTTTGTATGAATTGAATAGGCTCCGAAACTACTTGGCAGATTTGAAAAATTCTTTCACTGTTGGAAAGCTACATTCACCCAGAGTAACATAGGCTATATTTTATCCCGGTACGGGAAGTAGTTCCCCCGGGACGCGGATGAAACCGCGTGACGGGCCGCTAGTATTTTATAAAGAGGAAATGACTGCCTCCGTGGTGTAGTGGTTAGAGCGCTGTGCTCACGAACTACGAACTCGGAGGTCGTGGGTTCGAATCCCGCGGGGAACAATTTCACTTTGTGTTGGTTTTCCCAGTTTGGTTAGGACATTGCAGGGTTGAAGTCTACCCCGTGCACATATCGATGGTGCATATACCCGGTGAGAAGATATAAATAAAATAGATAAATCGATCATCATTTATTTCAGGCAATCCTACTACTATTATAAAGGCTAAAGTTTGTATGTATGGATGTATGGATGTTTGTTACTCTTTCACGTAAAAACTACTGAATGGATTTGAATGAAACTTTACCACAATATAGCTTATACATCAGAATAACACATAGGATATTGGAAATCGAAATCCACGCGGACGGAGTCGCGGGCGGCCGCTAGTATACTTATCATCCTTTTATCAGTAAAAAATATATGGGAGTACATATATTGTACCCAGTCTCTGAGGGGGGGGGGGGGGGGCAATCAGGTTTCTTATGTTTTTGTTGCTAGGTAGCATACTTAAGGATGTCAACACTGTCCAGGGGGCTGACCCCCGTGGCCTCTCCTACATGTTTTCGCTAAATGTGCTTTTGGAATAATCACCGCGCTTGCCAAATGTGAATTTTTGCAAAATCAACGGGAATCGAACTCAGAACCTCGATGCTGAAATCACTAGCTAGTCCATCGAGAGGTTGTACTAATATAGTTGAACAATAAAGTTGGTTTTTATGTTGCTGCTGGTGAGTAAGGTCGCCAGAGCTCAGTTGGGGAGGGTATGTTGTCTTTAAAGCGGGCAACGCATCTGACCCTTGTGCGGTTGTTGAAGTCCATGGGCAGCGGTGATCACTTACCATCGGGTCAAAAAAAATCAAAATATTCTTTGTTAACATAGGCTTCATAGAAGCACTTATTAATCGTCAGAAAACTACAAAATAATGGCTCAACCACCGATTCGGAAAGCAGTTACTGGCGAGAAGAATCGGCAAGAAACTCGACAGTTGCTCTTTTCAAATGCCATATTTTCATTTACAATGTTGGTGGGTGATCCTCTTGTTCGTTTGCCACCCTATCACATAACTACAACAATTGTCTCTCCCGCAGGCTACGTGATGGCGGGCGCGTTCTACCCGCCGGCGCCGTACGTGCCGGCCGCCGCTCCAGATGACTTCGAAGACTACATGTGGATGGAGAATGAGGAGGAGTTTGACAAACAGGTATGTTGATTCAAGAGGCCACTGATGGGAATTTCTCAGTAACAGGTCGGTATGGCAATATCTGGTAACGGAGTAACTCTATTTCAACATTTCTATGTCTTTGATAGCACAGTTTTTTTTTTATTTTGATCTTATTAGTTATTTATTTCATCACTCTTTCAAAATATGGACTCTCTTCATCATCATCACTTTCCTGCCGTACGTTATATGTTGACTTTTTCCATAATAATAATAACACCCGGCCGTATTCGGCCATGGCGGCCGACTTTACGATCAGCCAGGTACGCAGGATATATTATAGTGCACAAGTGAGTGCGCAAGCACAGGTGCACTCCCTAGTCCCTCACTCTCATAATCCTGTGGGACAGCAGTCTGACACGACCATAGAGAGTTTAGGCGCAGGACCAACGGCTTAACGTGCCTTCCGAAGCACGGTTGAGCTCGAGATGAAATATTTCGGTCACCCATCCGATGTCTGGCATCTGCGAACGTTGAACAATAACAACCGCAAGCCGAATGCGCTATCCACTGCGCAATTCTTCCATACAGGGCTATCATTCTTCATTGATATATTCTAAGTTAAACACATTGAGTTGTAACCTACACACATTTACAAAAAAAAATATTTGAATTTTGAATTTGAATATTGGAATTGCACATTGCAGGTGATGCAACAACTAGAAGAGGAAGCACTGATGGAGCAATGCATCGAAGCAATGCTGGAGGACGAGCAGAGAGAGCAGAGGCATCGAGCCCACAACGGACACGGGAACTATCCAGCGTGAGTAGCACCATATAATACACTAGCGGCCGCCTGCGACTCCGTCCGCGTGGAAATCGATTATCAAAAGCCTAAAACCTTCCTCATCAAATGGACTATCCAACACAAAAATATTTTTTTTCAAATCGGACCAGTAGTCTCTGAGATTAGCGCGTTCAAACAAACAAACAAACAAACTCTTCAGCTTTATATATTAGTATAGATTGAGATCGCGGGTTCGATTCCTGCACAAGAAGAATAAATAAATATAAAATTCATTGGACTAACAGAACAATTGCCTAGCCCCAAACTAAGCTCGAATCTTGTACAATGGAAGCTAGGGAACAGATAGACATACTTAAATCTATACTCTATACTAATATATAAAATTGGCCAAGTGCGAGTCGGACAACGACCCGCACTGAGGGTTCCGTACAAATTCTATTTTTGACGTATTAAAAAAACTACTGAATAGATTTCGTTCAAACCAATTTTCGTTGGTAGTTTTTATAGTAATGTACAATAATTATTTCAGTTTTATCATCCTATTATTTTAGAAGTTAAAGGGGGGGGGGGGACACACTTTTTTCCACTTTGAAAGGATCTGTCACGCAAAGTATTCACTTTAGAAAAAAGTGATATTAGAAACCTTAATATATTTTTTAAAGACCTATCCATAGATACCCCACACATATATGTTCAATGAAAAAAAATATTTCGAGTTTCAGTTCTGACTATGAGGACCCCCCACTTTTTTATATTTTTTTCTATTTTCGTGTGAAAACCTTGTTGCGGTTCACAGAATACATCCACTCACTAAGTTTCAACTGTATAGTACTTATAGTTTCGGAATAAAGTGGCTGTGACAGACTGGCGGACAGACAGACAGACAGACAGACAGACAGACAGACAGACAGACAGACAGACAGACAGACAGACAGACAGACAGACAGACAGACAGACAGACAGACAGACATGACGAATCTATAAGGGATCCGTTTTTTTGGCATTTTGGCTACGGAACCCTAAAAAGCTGAAGGGTTTAGATTTAGTATCTGATAGATATATTTATACAGGGTGACTTGGAATTAGTGAAAAATCTTTTAAGGAGTTATAGAACAGGTCATTTGCAACAATTTTGTGTATGGACATTCATATGCAAAAATGAACCATTACTGAAATATATTTATTTTATTGTTTTTTGAAAAATCTCGGAGTGGTAACTTGAAATTTAACAATACAAAAAAGATACTCAAATTTTTTGAATTTTTATGCTTTATTATGCTTTATAAAAGGTCTAATTACATATCCAAATCATTGAACATGCAATAATATCACTAGTTTAGGTACAGTGCTTCTGAATTCGAGAAACATAGAAAAAACATATTCGATTTACAAACATATTTGCTCTCATAACACAAAAATTCACTATGGCATTTGTTGTGCATATCATTAAAAAAACATCTACATTTCCTAGGCTTTCAAATGAAGTATAAAACTTTAACGTAGCTAGTCGAATGCCACAGATAATAAGATTAACAACAGAACAGGTGAAACAAATAAAAAGTTCTAAATTCACTTTAACACTTTTTAAAGTAGGAAATTAAAGTAATAAATCAACAATTTTGATTTATTTACTAAATCAAAACTCATTTTCAAAATGACTGCCCTTGTTTCTCACACAAATCCGCATTCTATTCCTCAATTCCAACTTTACGACTCGTGTGGTAAAATTTAATTTAAAACTGTTCAACTGCTAATATTATTTTCCCTTTTTATGATTGGCGAGCTTCCGAGCAATGCCATTCCAACACGATGGATGTCCAGTAAATTATAGGCGCCAAATTAGAAATTGGTTAGATGTAAATTTCCCAAATAATTGGATCAACAAAGGAGGACCCATACCATGGTCAGCAAGAAGCCCAGATTTAACCCCCATGGATTATTACGTAAGGGCATATGAAAACATTCACGTATGAAAACAATCAGCCCGTTGAGATATTAACGAATGCCCAGTTCAAATCAAATTTAAGCTCACGAGTCGTAAAGTAGGAATTGAGGAAGAGAATGCGGATTTGTGTGAGAAACAAGGACAGTCATTTTAAAAATGAGTTTTGGTTAAGAAAGTAAATCAAAATTGTTGATTAATAACTTTAATTTCCTACTTTAAAAAGTGTTGAAGTGAATTCAGAACTTTTTGTTTCACCTGTTCTGTTGTTAATCTTATTATCTTTGGCATTCGACTAGCTACGTTAAAGTTTTATACCTCATTTGAAAGCCTAGGAAATGTAGATGTTTTTTTAATGATATGCACAACAAATGCCATAGTGAATTTTTGTGTTATGAGAGCAAATATGTTTGTAAATCGAATATGTTTTTTCTATGTTTCTCGAATTCAGAAGCACTGTACCTAAACTAGTGATATTATTGCATGTTCAATGATTTGGATATGTAATTAGACCTTTTATAAAGCATAATAAAGAATAAAAATTCAAAAAAGTTCAGTATCTTTTTTGTATCGTTAAAGGTGATGTCCAAAAAATGACCCAGAATCGACAGGAATGAAATATATACCAGTGGATTGACATTGAAATATAATATAATTTTACCAAGGGGGCAACTCTGAAATCGTTATAGTATAGGAGCTAGGAGCAAAATAAAATAAGTGAAAAATTGGTTTAAAACAATGATAAAATAAGTATACGTCATGTTGTGGCTTAATATGACGCTGTTGTAAGGTTTTATCACTTGTGATAATTATCATCAACACATTTCCAAGCAACAGCAACATAATAACAACATCATGTTGAATCACAACATTACAAACACTCTGTTTATTGAATATTTTTTTCTTTTCCAATTAGTTCTTATAGTACTGTCACCGATTTAACAGCCGCTGTCACCAAGACTTATATGACATTTGCGCTCAGTGAATCGCACCTCTGGACACTGATTTTGTTGATGATTCGAAACTGTGGCGTGTTAAACCAGACTTCAATTTTTATTGCGTCTGGATATTGTTTAAAATGGATGAAGGTAACCGTTGTGTGACTTGTCCCCGTTCTGTTCTACAAAGGCGGCATCATGTTTTGTCCCTCGAGTTTCTGGAGTCACACCGGGACTTCGTGAAGCATATGTTCAGTACTTTACAAGCGCCACAAGAAGTAATTACTATGGTTACTTAATTACATATAATATAGTATGTAGTTTCATCTTAACTTATAATCAAGGCGACATCCCCATGTCAGCGACGTCGCTCGACACGACGTGTCATATTGCGTCATGTTTTATTTATATAGAATAGTAATTAAACTAACACAACTGACAACGCACAATGTCGTTGTTGATATAGGAAATATTATTAGAACTTATCACAATAAGACTTACATTATGAAAATAATTATATGTGCTCATGCTCAATTACATGACTCTTAGCTCCTATACTATACCAATTATTTTTATATTTGCAATCTTTAGCCACAGAATTACCAATAATACACACATTACTGTAACAATTGTAGTATCTATGGGCCAATAGAAAAAAAATATTCAAAGAGTGTTTGTTATGTTGTGATTTAATATGTGTTGTTATTATGTTGCTGTTGCTTGTGAAATGTGTTGATGATAATTATCACAAGTGATACAACCTTACAACAACGTCATATTAAGCCACAACATGACGTATACTTATTTTATCATTGTTTTAAACCAATTTTTCACTTATTTTATTTTGCTCCTAGCACCTATACTATAACGATTTCAGAGTTGCCCCCTTGGTAACATTATATTATATTTCAATGTCAATCCACTGGTATACATTTCATTCCTGTCGATTCTGGGTTTTTTGTCCATACATTTGTGGACATGTCCTTTTAAGTTACCACTCCGAGATTTTTCAAAAAACAATAAAATAAATATATTTCAGTAATGGTTCATTTTTGCATATGAATGTCCATACACAAAATTGTTGCAAATGACCTGTTCTATAACCCCTTAAAAGATTTTTCACTAATTCCAAGTCACCCTGTATGTTATGCATAGGGTTTAAAATTCACTAGGTTTATTTCTAATAACTGCTCACATTTATTTTACAGGAGCAGTAACGGCGGATCCCTATCACTAGAAGAAACAGTCTCCCGGTCGACCCTCAACCCCTTAGCGGCAGAATTCGTGCCCACCTTCCTTCCTGCTGCAGCTGCTGCCACTCCTGCAGTGGCTACAGCATCAGCGTCAGCAGTGCCTGCTGCGTCAGCGGCAGCGGTCACGCCGTCAGCGTCAGCAGCTGCGATAGGTGAGTTGAAGTGTTAGGTCGTGCTCACTGGTCTAGCTGCTGCCGCTGCTGCAGTGGCTACAGCATCAGCGTCAGCAGTGCCTGCTGCGTCAGCGGCAGCGGTCACGCCGTCAGCGTCAGCAGAGCCGATAGGTGAGTTGAAGTGTTAGGTCGTGCTCACTGGTCTAGCTGCTGCCGCTGCTGCAGTGGCTACAGCATCAGCGTCAGCAGTGCCTGCTGCGTCAGCGGCAGCGGTCACGCCGTCAGCGTCAGCAGAGCCGATAGGTGAGTTGAAGTGTTAGGTCGTGCTCACTGGTCTAGCTGCTGCCGCTGCTGCAGTGGCTACAGCATCAGCGTCAGCAGTGCCTGCTGCGTCAGCGGCAGCGGTCACGCCGTCAGCGTCAGCAGAGCCGATAGGTGAGTTGAAGTGTTAGGTCGTGCTCACTGGTCTAGCTGCTGCCGCTGCTGCAGTGGCTACAGCATCAGCGTCAGCAGTGCCTGCTGCGTCAGCGGCAGCGGTCACGCCGTCAGCGTCAGCAGAGCCGATAGGTGAGTTGAAGTGTTAGGTCGTGCTCACTGGTCTAGCTGCTGCCGCTGCTGCAGTGGCTACAGCATCAGCGTCAGCAGTGCCTGCTGCGTCAGCGGCAGCGGTCACGCCGTCAGCGTCAGCAGAGCCGATAGGTGAGTTGAAGTGTTAGGTCGTGCTCACTGGTCTAGCTGCTGCCGCTCCTGCAGTGGCTACAGCATTGTAAGGTTTGGCAATGGATAACAATAAAACACAGCGAGTCCAGTAACAAGAAGAGAGCATTTATTTAAGTGCATCAGTTTATATACGCTATTGGCATTGACGTCACTTAATAAGTACTTATAGCTAGGTATACACCACAGCATCAGCGTCTGCAGTGGCTGCTATAGGTGAGTTGAAGTGTTAGGTCGTGCTCACTGGTCTAGCTGCTGCCGCTGCTGCAGTGGCTACAGCATCAGCGTCAGCAGTGCCTGCTGCGTCAGCGGCGGCGATAGGTGAGTTGAAGTGTTAGGTCGTGCTCCCTGGTCTAGCTGCTGCCGCTGCTGCAGTGGCTACAGCGTCAGCGTCAGCAGTGCCTGCTGCGTCAGCGGCGGCGATAGGTGAGTTGAAGTGTTAGGTCGTGCTCCCTGGTCTAGCTGCTGCCGCTGCTGCAGTGGCTACAGCGTCAGCGTCAGCAGTGCCTGCTGCGTCAGCGGCGGCGATAGGTGAGTTGAAGTGTTAGGTCGTGCTCCCTGGTCTAGCTGCTGCCGCTGCTGCAGTGGCTACAGCGTCAGCGTCAGCAGTGCCTGCTGCGTCAGCGGCGGCGATAGGTGAGTTGAAGTGTTAGGTCGTGCTCCCTGGTCTAGCTGCTGCCGCTGCTGCAGTGGCTACAGCGTCAGCGTCAGCAGTGCCTGCTGCGTCAGCGGCGGCGATAGGTGAGTTGAAGTGTTAGGTCGTGCTCCCTGGTCTAGCTGCTGCCGCTGCTGCAGTGGCTACAGCGTCAGCGTCAGCAGTGCCCGCTGCGTCAGCGGCAGCGGTCACGCCGTCAGCGTCAGCGGCGGCGATAGGTGAGTTTAACCTTTTCCACGCTACACTTTCATTAAAAGTCGTCCTGTGGACGCCACGGCTATGAATTAAAAGTTTAAAAATAACCCAACAAACCTTGTTAAATACGTTTAGGCAAGCAAAAAATAATAATTATGTCTAAAAAAAATTCGTCTGATATATCAGTCTTTGGCGTATTGGGCACGAAAATAGTTTGTCTGATTTTTTATCGGACCTTGGTGTTGAAAAGGTTGTCTGATTTTTTATCGGACCTTGGTGTTGAAAAGGTAAGTATTAGTTTGTCCACACTTTCCTTCCTGCTGCCGCTCCTACCGCTCCTGCCACTCCTGCAGTGGCTACAGCATCAGCGTCAGCGGTGCCTGCGGCGTCAGCGGCAGCGGTCACGCCGTCAGCGTCAGCAGCGGCGATAGGTGAGTTAGCCTAAAGAATTAGAATTTGGAACCTAGTTCTTTTGTTTTGACGCCTATTTGTCATTTGAATAGTGAGCGCGCTATAGGCACCGTGCGTAGCGATAACTCTGCCATCTCGTGACTCATATTCAAAACTTTTACTCTCAATGTCGGTAATTCTACTGACAAACCACGGAAAAACACGGTGCCTCATTCTGCCATCTAGTGACTCATATTCGAAACTTTTACGTTCAATGTCAATATCTACTGTCAAACCACAGAAAAGAAATCGGGGTTATAACGCCCTCCATAGTTTCTGCACGGTGCCTATTCGAAACCGAAAATGTCCCCCATTTCGTTTTCTTCTATTTCTCTTTCTCATTAGAAGGCAATCTGTGTATTGGCAAGGCAAACCTGTTGAGTTTCTTCCGGCGTCTCTTCTCAGCAGGCCATTCACGTTGAGGCGCTGGTAGGGCGAAAAAAGTATTGACGTGGAAAAGAATTTACTACGTGAATTAAATTGCTGAATAAATTACTTCATTTCATTTTATTGCTCCAAGAATTAATTTATTTATTATTTATGTTATTTTATGTATATAATTTGCAGCAGCAGAAGACAAAACGCCCAGCA
Source organism: Nomophila noctuella (assembly GCA_958496325.1). Lineage (NCBI taxonomy): Eukaryota > Metazoa > Arthropoda > Insecta > Lepidoptera > Crambidae > Nomophila > Nomophila noctuella. The sequence continues at coordinate 1,349,300 of OY292510.1, read as the reverse complement.
CAGAGACGGCAGCGGAGCCCGAGCCTGCGCCCGTCGCCGCTGACACCACACAAAACACAGAAGGTATGGACCATCCGTTTGTTAATACTTAAAATGTCTAAACCATTTTTGTGCATCTTTTGACTGCTTGTTTGGTGATGGCCAAAAATATCTCAAAACTAGCAGTCGCCCGCGACTCCGTCCACGTGGATTTCGAATTCCAAAAGCCTACTAAAGCCGACCTCGTCAAATGGACTATCCGACACAAAAATATTTCTTCAAATCGGACCAGTAGTTCCCGAGATTAGCGCGTTCAAACAAACAAACAATATAGAGGGCGCTTAAATCCCGATTTTTTTTCTGTGGTTTGACAGTAAAATTTGACATTTAGCTTGAAAGTTTCGAATATGAGTCACTAGATGGCAGAATAAGGCACCGTGTTTTTCCATGGTTTGACAGTAGAATTACCGACATTGAGGGTTAAAGTTTCGAATGTGAGTCACGAGATGGCAGAGTAATCGCTACGCACGGTGCCTATAGCATTGTTTCTATATATTTCAGAGGCGGAAAGTCCAACAGAAGCATCAGTTGAAGCGACGGCGAGCGATACGACGCAGGCTGACAAGAGGCCGAAGGACGCGAAAAAAGACAGCAAACCGAAAGACGCGAAGAAACCACTTGCAAAGGTATGTATTTAATTTAACCATACCTTGTTTCTGCCTTACAGAAGATTTCAATATATCTCCTTCCTGAATTAGGAGATCGTGCGGTTATTGTGGTTTTTAGCTTTAACTTATAGGGAAATCACCCATTCCCTAAAATATAGAAGTACTTCTGCCGAGCTGGTGATCTATTTCGGGGACCGAGGTCCTTACTACACTGTGTTCGTGCAGTCGTATATATGCTAAGTTGCGGCGGAAACTCTGCTAGCGCGATGTAGGTTTGTATGGAAATATTGCAGTGCGTTTCAGAGCCATCTGTTTAGTTGTATCGGAACTACTCTTTTGTGACGATGTAGATAGGTGTCGCCCCAAGTTTTTAAAGAGAGGTAGAGATTTTTAGAACTTCCACTCGAATGTGCCGCTCGTCTGGGGAAGTTACCATCAGGTGACCCTTTGTTCTTTTGCCTCCCTATAGTATAAAAAAGTATGAGAAAGGAGAAAAAGAAACAACAAGATCAATACATTTTCAGTGACTTTGTCAAACCAAACTGGACATAATTATTTTAAAAAATGCCTAAAATCAGTAAAAAAAAGAATAAAAATGCAATTACATTAAATGCATGTTTTGTGCACGTCATGTATTTTTTAAACGTATCCCTTTTTTCATATGAATGGCTGGTTGAGAAGAAGTGGCAGAGGACGCTCTTTTTCTTTATTAGTTTCAATCTGTCTGGTCGTGGGTTCGAATCCTGCTATGGGCATATGTTTGTGTGACAAACATCAGCATTTGTACTTCAGTCATTTTAAGTATGTCTATCCGTTCCCTAGCTTTTATAGGACAAGCTTCGAGCTAAGTTTGGTTATTTATTTAATCAATTAGCGGCCGCCCGCGACTCCGTCCGCGTGGATTTCGATTTCCAATATCCTATGTGTTATTCTGATGTATAAGCTATATTGTGGTAAAGTTTCATTCAAATCCATTCAGTAGTTTTTACCGGAAAGAGTAACAAACATCCATACATCCATACTTACATACTTTCGCCTTTATAATAGTACTAGCGGCCGCCCGCGACTCCGTACGCGTGGATTTCTTTTTTTTCGAAATAAAAAGTAGCCTGTGTTCTGTTTTAGGGTCTAAAGATTGTCTGTACCAAATTTCATCAAAATCGGTTGCGAGGTTTAAGCGGGAAAGCGTAACAGACAGACAGACAGACAGAGTTACTTTCGCATTTATAATATTAGTTGGGATTATTATTCAAATACTTCTCTCCCTCTTCCAGGTGGACTCTAAACCCAAAGCGAAGCCTGCGCCCTCCAAGACGGAGGCCCGGCCCGCGCCCCGCAGGAAGGAAGCGCCCCGACCCGCCGCCGCTGAGGCGGAACCCGCGCCAGCCCCCACCGTGCCCGTCTTAGCGAGTATGCCTGGCCTGCCTGTTAAGGTATTTATTCATTTAAACTTTATTGCACGATATAAATTTTGTACAAAAGGCGGACTTAATGCCTCATGGCATTCATTCATGGTATGCACAATATATTAAATTTACTAGTTTACTCATTGATATACAAAAATCCAAGATGCACAGTCTCGAACAAAAGTAACAGTCAATACTGTCACCAAAACCTCGGCAAATCTAAGTGTCGTATTATGAACATTATTGTTTGCAAATTAAACCTTATGCAGATTAATTAAGATTGTTTTCACATGGGAGTGTTCCAAATTACGATGACGCGGGTGACACGAGACTGTTTGAAATAAGTGCATTCTGCGCTTATTTTTTGGGGACGTTTCTGAGACGTTGATTGTGTATCTTGGGTTTTCGTATATCAATGAGTTTATTTTATTTATTTATTTATTTAAACTTTATTGCACCATATAAAAATTGTACAAAAGGCGGACTTAATGCCTCATGGCATTCTCTACCAGTCAACCTTAGGGTCAAACAGAAAGTGACTAGTAAGGTAGGTAGTGCTATAAAAACTAAGTAAATATACGTTTATTACTTATACCTAACACATAATATACTACATAAACTAAACAAATACCTATATACATATAACTATATATATATATATATACATATAATATACAATAAAAATTCAACAATATATATAAACCAAATAACAAAGATATAAAATATAAATGATAAATGATGCTAGATTTGCTAGTTTAAGTACTGTAACTGGTGGACGATGATGCGCAAGAATTAGTGAGAAACTTATGAACTAAAAACTTAAAAGCTCTTCTACTCGGAGCCTGCCTAATATTATCAGGAAGAGTGTTCCATAGTCTAACAGCCTTTACAGTGAAGGAGTTCGCTACAAAACCGGATCGGTGGGAGGGAGTGGCAAGCGTTAACTTATTGGAAGATCGCAACTGACGGTCATGAGTCGAACTCAGAAGTTGGAAGTTAGCTTTAAGATAAGCAGGGGCGTTTGGATCATTGAGGAGAGAATAAAGTGTGGAAAGGATTCTGGCATTGCGGCGAAGTGGGACAGGCAACCACTTAAGTTGCGTGCGGAAGGAGGAGACGTGATCGTATTTACGAAGATTGAAGATGAAACGTATGCCAGAGTTGACTAGACGATCCAATTTGTTGAGGAGATCAGAATTTAAATCAGAAGTACACACATCTGCGTAATCAATTAAGGGAAGGATAAGGGCTTGCACAAGTGTTATCTTAGTGGGAATCGGAAGAAAGTTCTTAAATCTATAGAGAGCACGTAGAGAAGAGGTTACTTTACAGCATACCTCTTGAATGTGATTAGACCAGCTTAATGTGCTATCAATGTGCAGACCCAAATCCTTGACGCTGCTACAGAAGGGGATAGGTACACCATCAAATAAGACTGGGGAAATGGAGCCTACATCAAGCAAACGCATATAGTGACTACTGCCTACGACTATGGCTTGACACTTATTCGGGTTAACTGCCACTCCGAAGCGGGCAGACCACGCCGCAATAGAATTCAAATCCTTGTTGAGGCCCGCAATGGCTAAGTTGACTTCATTGATATGGCATTGACGATACAGCTGAAGGTCATCAGCATACAGATGGTAAGAGGAATCGAGTAGAGCAGTAATAGAGTTAATAAAGATAGAAAAGAGAAGAGGGGATAAAATGCCACCCTGAGGGACGCCCGTTGGGACATCACACCAGCACGAAATGGTTTGATCGGCTTTCACTGCCTGCTGACGGCAACGAAGATAGGAGGAAAACCATTGGACTGATAATGAGGACAGACATAGATGAGATAGTAAAGAGAGAAGGACGTCATGATCGACCGTGTTGAAGGCGTTGGAAAAGTCTATAAGGACAAGTACAGTGATCATGCCATTCTCCATGCCATCCCTAATGTCCTCAGTTACCTTTAGGAGTGCTGTGCTCGTGCTGTGTCCCGGGCGAAACCCAGACTGGTATTGGCAGAGAAGGTTATTATTAAACACAAACTTAGAGAGTTGGGAATGAACAACTGCCTCAAGAATTTTCGAGAGAAAAGGTAAGATAGAAATAGGTCTAAAATTATTGAGATTACTGGGATTTGTTATTTTAGGAAGTGGAATAACATAGGCCTTACGCCAGATACTAGGGAAAACTCCAGATTCAAGGGAAAAGTTAATAATGTGAGTAATAAGAGGCAAGATAAAATCGAGAAGCAAGATCACCATAGTTCGACTGATCTCATCACACCCAACGGCATTCGATTTCAGCGACTTAATGACCTTACCAACTTGATCACAAGAGACGGGTGAAAAAGAAAAAGTGTCTAAAAGTAGTGGCGGTAAGGAAGTAATTTCAGAAAGAGTTAAAGATTTCCTAGTTTGATCTAAGGGAGAGGAGGTAGAGAAATGAATGTTTAAATCATCCGAGGAAAAAGACGTACCAGCAAGAGAAAAAGTCTGTTGGCGTTTACCAAAACCCAAACTTTTTAAAAATTTCCAAATATCAGCCGAAGAAGCATTTTCTATAGTATCGTGATAGTAACGGCGTTTGGCTACTCTTACCATCTGATTGCACCGATTTCTGGCAACCTTATAAAGACCCCAACTCTCATCAGTCCTTAACCGCTTAAATTTACTGAAGGCACGATCCCGTCTTCTCATCGCCATGCGCACAACTCTTGTCATCCAAGGCGCAGGAGGGCGCTTGAGTTTTACGAGGCGGAGTGGGGCATGCACATTCACCAACGAGAGTATGGAGGCATTTAGGGCTGCAACTTTATCGTCTACAGAGGATGCCGACAACACTGTTTCCCAATCATGACTAGCTGCATCTCTTCTGAGTGCATCTTTATCAAGCCTAGCAAAACCGCGAATCATTACCATGACCGGGCTCCGCTTAGTTGTGTGAATTTTAAACGATGCATAAATAAGGTCATGGCGGGAAAAGAATGGTGCATCGTGTTGGCCATGCTTGAGGACGATGTCGGGTGACGATGTCATAATTACGTCGAGCCATGTGTCAGCCGAGGCATTGGCATTGCGATGAGTAGGGTTGAGTGGAAGAATGGAGAGATTAAGGGAAAGAGTAAGAGAAAGAAGTTTTGCAGAGCAGGAGCGGTTAAGGAGATTGGTGTTCAGGTCGCCCATAAGCACAAGGTGTGCGTAATCAGTACATAAAGGCTGAAGGACGGATTCAAGGTCAGAACAAAAGTTGATTTGAGGAGGACAGTAGACAACCCCAAGAGCGACACGGACCCCCTTAACATTAACTTCAACGAAGATGTACTCCGCTGAAGAAGAGTATAGTGAAGGAGACGATGCAATAATTTTAAAGGGCAGACTGCTTCGCAAGTACATGGCAACACCACCGCCTCCCTTGCCCACACGATCGTTTCTGAGTAAAACATACCCCGGAAGAGCGACAATTGCAGAGTTTAGACTCGGCTTGAGCCAACTCTCAGAGATCAGGACGGCGTCCAAAAGACTGTTAGAAAATGTTTCCAGGAGGTCAGAGTGATGAGCTGGAATACTCTGCGCGTTAATGTGACAGATATTGAGGAATTTTTTATAGGCTTTTAAATTGCTGTCAAGAGAAGATTTAAGGGAGGGAACATCATGAAAAGAATCATCATCGTCAGATGGGCCAGAAAAACTATCACACGAGTAAAAAGAAGCATCATCGATCATAGTTTAAAAATAAATAAATAATAATAATAAATAAATAAGTAAAAAATAAAATAAAAATAAAGTTATATAAATTATTAAAAAAATAAGAATAACTAATTAAATGCACAATCTGCTTAAACCTGCCGGTCTAACAATTACATACAAAAAAAAAAAAGAAAGTAACAAAGCAATCTTGCAATCTTTCACAAAACCAAACATTTAAAAGGAAAAATATGTATTTAAAGGAACATTCCCAGAAAAAAAATAATTATACAAATAAAATTAAAAAGTAAGGAATATTCATTTAAGCCCACCGTTACGTTACTGTTTCCGAACGGATCAAAACAGAAAACATGTCTGTGAGATAAATGTCACTGTCAAGTGACATTAGCCGAAACAATATCAAAACAAATTATGTAGTGGGTATTTAAAAGCAAAGTCAAGAATACCTTTTAAAATATACAACCATTAGAAAAGAAAAAAAAAACACTTTGACACACAAATTAAGAAGGGGAAACACAAAATCGACGGAGGTAGTGAGTGAAGAAAAAGACCTACCGCCGTTTAGAACGAGTAGGCCCAACTTTAACACTCCCACCAGCACGTTCTGGGACTTCAGGCTGGGTCTGGGCTGGAGAAGCAGCCGGCCCATCATTGGAGACTGAAGAAATATTGTCCAAGTCCTCTTCTCGGACGATGTGATGCCGCTTGTCCTCCGCCTTGACGTAGATGTTACCGTCAAGCGACCAACAATTGGATATACCGAAGCGCTTCCTGGCCTCCATGAATAAGGCTTGCCGGCGCTTAGTGAGAAACTCGGATACCACCAGCGGAGAGCCTTTTAATAGAGTTTTCTTTTTCCATACCAGCGCTTTCATTTTGTTACTAGTTAAATTCTTCTACTATACTACGATATTTACAGGAATTAATGAGGTTTGTCGCAAATGAAAAATCCGCTAGACGGCAATTTCGGTTACCAGACACACAGCATTATGTGTCTGGTAACCGAAATTCTCATATAAAAGGAGCAGAAGCAGCATCAAATTAGAGTCAAAAGGAGAACCCTTTCCAATAAATAGAGGAGTAAGACAAGGAGACCCACTATCTCCTAAGCTCTTTAACGCTGTGCTGGAATACATATTTAGAAGATTGGACTGGGACAACTATGGTATCTGTATAAATGGTTGTCGACTGAATCACTTAAGATTTGCCGACGATATTGTCCTGCTAGAAGAAGATCCCAAAAAACTAGAAAAGATGATACAAGATTTGGTAGCAGAAAGCAGAGAAGCGGGTTTAGAAATCAACATAAGCAAGACTAAACTAATGACAAATTCAATACAAAGCAACATAGAAGTCTCCGGGTCTAAGTTCGAATATGTGAAAGAATATGTTTACCTGGGTCAAATCATGTCTCCAGAAGAATGCATGTACAAGGAAATAAACAGAAGAATTGCCTGTGGCTGGAAGAAATTCTGGTCATTGAAAGAGATAATGAAGAGCAAAGACCTTGGTGTACACATAAAGAGAAAAACATTCAACACTTGTATCCTTCCCTGCATGACATATGGCTGCGAAACATGGACATTGACGGATAAACTAAGAGAAAAACTTGCCAAAGCACAAAGATCTATGGAACGAAGTATGCTGGGAATCAGGCTAATTGACAGGATCAGAAGTTCAGAAATAAGAGGGAAAACAAAAGCAACAGACATAATAGCTCGCATAGACCATCTAAAATGGGGCTGGACAGGGCATATGCTACGCTCCAAAATCAACAAGTGGAGCAAACAAGTAACATTATGGTATCCAAGAGGAGACGCCAGAAGACCAGGGCGTCCAAAAGCAAGATGGAGTGACGAAATCCGCCTCACCCTAGGACCCTACTGGACCAGAGTTGCAGAAGACCGAGCTCAATGGAAGGAGCTGGAGGAGGCCTATGCCAAGAGGCACGCCGAATTACGTGATATACTATAAAAAGAAAAACTCATACAAAAAAAAAAAACATGTATTTCGGAATAAAAGGGCTTAAATAAAAATAAAATAAAATAACCGAAATTCTCGCGGACGGAGTCGCGGGTGACCGGTAGTTTTTTTTATTTTTTTAGCTATTAATATCCCATTGCTGAAAAAGTCTCCCCTATAGTATAGGAAGTTACTTATATAATATTTTATGATAGGGTTAAAAGCCAATTACCAATAAACAGACACAACATGTTAAACTTTTTTATTGCTTTTAGATATTATCAGGGATAACATATTTTCAGGGATATAAAAACACTTCTGTTTATCAGGTAAAATTTATATGACACTACCATGAATAGATCAAGCCATGTCTATAATCAATAATTTATTTTTCACAACAGCCCACACCAGCCCCAACAGAGGAATCGACGCCGTCCCCGCCGGGAATCAAACCCATCAACTACGCGGCAGCTGCGCGCGCCAACAAGCCTAAACCCAAACCCACCACTCCCCCAGCGGAGAAGACCCCTCCCCCACCTAAAGTAGAAGCGAAGAAAGTCACGGAGAAACTGGAGAAGAAGGACAAACCCAAAGTGGAGAAGACTGTGCCCAGGAAGAACTCTGCCAAGTAAGTCTCCGGAGGAATTGTAATATTGAAGGGAATTCACTCGTTCTTATAACCCGTTGCATCGGAGTTTTCAAACTAAATGTACCAATTGCTGCAGTTTTGAACGTGAATTGTATTTGTATATAGAAATAACTTTTGACATTTTAAACGTTATAGCCTCAAATTAAATTATCATCCTTGAAGGATTTCATTTCCGATACATCCATTTATAAAATCAGTTTGTGAAATTGGTACATTTGTTTGATAACAATATCTATAGTTTCTAATGCTATTACAGTGAAAATTGATATCTTTATTCAATTATTGAAGTTAGGCTCCATTTTTAAATCTACAATATTGTTTTAACATAGTAGATTTCAATGCTGACTTATTCTGCGAGATAGAGGAAGGAGGAAGCAAAATAATAAAGTTGCCTTAACTGACTTCAAAAAAGTAGAAAGTTCTCGATTTAACAGTATAAAGTGTTAACTTTCAAAAACTAAAAATAATACTGATAAATAATTTACTTTGAAAAAATGGCAATCTCAGAAATGGTAGATTTTGTTATCACTATAGCTTCACAAACTATTGGTGATTTGATTATTTATATTGTAGCAAGTACTGTCAATTCTGTCATAAAATATTTAATTTCATATTTAAATATTTAATATTATGTCCTATAATAGTTTCTATCTATCTCCTTAATTAAATATTTGATTAACACTCATTACTTAGCTGTTAACTAAGCTATAACTACCTTATATTATGCATGCTTCAAAATTAATAGACATAGGTACTTGAATACTATTATAATCATCCATGACTCGAGTATTGTTTTTTCAACAAAACAAAATAATGGTATTACATAATATTTTACCTTAAGTATATATGAGAGACTAAAGATATCCCTTTTCATTGTAGCATGGTGAACGAATCTTAAATAATCCGAATCAAAGGGTTTTGTGGTTAAAGAATAATATATGGTCAGTAAAAATATTAAAAGTGTACATTCATAACTGAATTTAACCGAAAATGTTGACAAACTATCGCTTTTGAAATTTTATAAAAGTAGAGAATTTGATAAGTCAGTCAGTTACTCTATTTAATCCCATTATTTTTTAATAAAACTTCAAAATGCAAATGCGAAATAAATAGAAAAAGTCCTTATTATTAACAATTTTATGAATTAGTGCAAACAGTGCTTTTATACGCAAAAGTTTTTGGGTACATTTTAATACATTTGACAGGTGTCATTTTGACAAGCGGTCATGTCATTTTTTGCTGACCATACAGAGAAGGCTGTATGTTTTTTCAACAGCGTAAATTTAATTTTTATGTATAGATTTAATATTAATAATAGTATGTGATATTACGGATTCATACTTGCATTTTAAAAATTTCGACTGGAAAAAAAAATACAAAAAATAAACACCTATGATACTTTTTAATTGTTAACAAATATGTTAAAAGAAAAAAAAATGTGTATTATATTAATATTAGGTTTTTCGTAATTATAAAAAAAGGTAACTACATTATGTGAATATTGTAAGTTAATAATAGTAATAAATAAAAAATAGTTGAGTTTATCAATTGATAATTAAAATGACATACGGAAGTATTGAGTTTGGTGTCCGGTCTATGAGAAAAATGTTTTCTTTACCGATCGAGAATGGGTGTTGTAGAAATAATATCTCCAGAATAGTGTATTATTCATAGGCGTAGAGAAAATATCCACTAGACCATTTAAGATTTTTTGTTTATAATAAATCAGTTGATTTATACTGAGAATTTAACTTTGTCCATTGATGTACACTTTCAGGCAAAACTTTGGAATCACTTAGAAATTGGCATCTTGGACTAATAAATAAATAAATCAAACTAAATTTATTAAAATCAAACCAATTTCACACAAGTTAGTGACCAAACTATTGCTCGCGAGTGCAAAAACAAATAAAAGTATGAAAATTAATTACTAGTTGTAATAAAGATTAGGTTGTCTCAGTCCATTGGACGTAAGCCTCCCAGAAGAGGGATAGCTCTGTTGGGGAGGGTGTGGGGTCTTAAAGGCAGGCCACGCATCTGCGACCCTTGTGCGGTTGTTGATGTCCATGGGCAGCGGTGATCACTTACCATCAGGTGACCCGCTTGTTCGTTTGCCTCCCTATCGCATAACAAAAAAATACCCGCAATTACCGCTAGGCAGAATCTAGTGGATATTTTCTCTATGTTTGATAGCGTAAGGAATGCACTAGAAAAGGGCGGGTCAATTATATTCATCCCTCTTTCTAGTACGTTACAGTTGTGTGAAATGGAAGATGTTTAAAATGTCAATTGATAACTCTTTGCACCTAAGTAGAATTGGGCTGTGTGGTTCTTAAATGTTCGATGAAATAATTTGTTATAAAACCTATACTTGAATTGTCCAACTGGTTAATGTTGACCGTAGTATGGTGAACGATAAAACACAGGGGAACGCTGCTGCCCATCCCCCGGAATTTCCCTTAGTCGCTTCTTACGACACCCGCGGGAAGAGGGGTAGTACTATTTTAGACCTCCAAAACAGCACTTCGAACACTTTGAGTTCGCTTGTGACCACGGTTGCAGCATCGCAGCCGAAACGTCAAGCAGTAAGTACTCAGGTACTCATAAAAATAACATCGCGTTTAGTCCCGTTGTAACGTAGACTACACAAAACCTTTATGATAAATAAAAATAAAAATATGTGCATTTAAAAACCACACAGTCTTTTTAAGACTTTGCCTAATTTGTAAGGCTACCCATTTTATCCTACCTAGTTCTAGTTTTAAAAGCAAATACAACGCTATTCATTTATTATATAAAACGATTGAGTTGAAATTTTCCCATTAAACTCGGCCAAATGTGTATCTAAATACACACTTTTTGGTTTTGAACTTTAACATAACGGATTAAGGTTCTAAATAAGGTGTCTAATGTCTCAAATCGAAAGGGTACCCATAAAGGATTAAGTAAGAAATATGTAAATGAGAAACCTCCCACCCCATGTAAGATATAAACATTTTCCTTCCCCTGAAAAATCATAAATGTAGGGCTCTAACCAAGGGCTCAATGTGCCCTCCTAAGCACGGAATCATCATTCTTATCAAACAATCAGGTGATTCTACCTGCAATGTCAAAACTGGGAAAAAATCACAAAGTGAAAGTGTTCCCCGCGGGATTCGAACCCATGTTTGAGGTTTTAGAGCTCAGCGTTCTAACCACTACACCAAGGAAGCAGTTGTAAGATGTATATACGTTTTATATAATAAATGAAGAGCGCAAAACAAATTAAAAAAAAACTTACTTGTACATTATAATCTATAAAAATAAACATGTACATTTACAAAAAAATACACTTTGTGTTAATGGGTATTCTTAGGATAATAGTTAAATGTATGCTATTGAAAGATGTGTTTAAAATATTTGGCTATTGAGATCTTAAGTGGTATTTTTATTATCTGACAGAAAATTTTAATAAAAAAATCCACTTTGCTTCGATGGCTTAGTGGTTCCGTGGTCTTGAGGTCCGTGGTCTAAATTAGTCATTCAATTTGGCAAGCGTGATGAATAAGCCTAAACCCATCTTCGTAACGAAAATATGATTTTAAATTATGGAGGCCTTTGCCCGTCAGTGGGATATTAATAGGCTGATACTTTACTTTTCAGTAAAAGTATTGCGCCATGAAAAAGGCCTATCTATATTGAATGTATATCCTTTTAAATACATCTTTCACTAGCAAAATTAATAAAAAACATAGATTTTAGAGTGTGTTGTTTTCCCGTCAAAGGTATGCAGGGTGGACTCAAGATTTGATTGATACCTTTTTGGTAGAAAAAAAAAAGAAATATGTTTGTTCTATATTTTTTAAACTAAGGAACGCGTGGTATATATTATTGATTTAAAATAAAATTTGTTCCCTTGATTTAATTATTATTGCGTTATTCATAATTTTACTTTTAATTTAAGTCGTAGAATTTTATTGTTTATTAGTGGTTAGGTCTTTTTTTTAATTATTCGGAGGAGCGAAATTTTGTCATGGGTTTGTGAAGATTCATAATGTTGTTAAAAGCACGTCATTCTGTACAAATCTGTCAAAAGTCTTACATTGATTTTGAACTTTATGTCTGACAGTAATGGTTTAATATAAATTGAATAATTTTGACAGTTTCTAATATGATTTATGCAAGTTTGCCACTTTCAGGTAAGTTTCTGATATAGTCAATATAGAAAAAAGTAAAAACTATCTGAGAGATAGGCTTTTAAAACTTATCTTTTAGTGGTGAAACTAGACTTGAAGGGCTGGAATCGTAAAATGACATCATTTAACTACTTTTTTCTGAATCCATAGGCGTAGAAAATACGGTGACTATATTATAAAAACTTTAAGTTGTCTGAAAAAATACAATCGATTTTGACCTTTACAATAAACAGTCAGTAGGTTCATTTTTGTATTGAAATTTAACAGTGTTATGTTGACTATGTTTTACTCCGTCTTTCCTTCTCCAATTTCAATAAGAGATGTTTATATTATTCACAATTTGTATTTTCGAATAACGTTTTAGTAGACGATGTATATATTTTTTTGTTATTTATGACTGAAAGTTTTTGGACGCAACTTTTTAATTTGGTTGTGTTTATTCTAAATTGATAAGGTTTTATTGTCTATGGCAATATTTCGCCCCCAAGTTGCTCAGGAGAAACCCTTGTTTTATATTCTCAAGAGTATTTAAAATTAGTCACAAGATTTTGAATTATAATTTAAACTTCCTACCTTTTCATAAGAACTAGCTCAGAAGAGCTACAGAGAAAGTCCCAATTTCTGATACTTTTTATCTTGACGAATATACTAGTAATGAGTAATGGTCATTCTGCTTATAAATTAAGCTTTTGTAATTTGCTGAGATACTCCCCAGTAAGACAGAATACATCGTTCGAATGTCACATAATTCTTCACAAAAATTATATATACCTAAGGGGTGTATTTTCTTTTTACAAATCGTTAGTACAAAATAAAGAATACAATTACCTAAACTTTCATATAAATACGCTCATAGCCTGCTTACAGAAAGAACTCTAATCGAACTTTACTGGCGAGATCGAGTTCTTTAAAACGAACTCGTGTGCCGAGTTCAATTGAACTTATTCGCAGAGTTTTCTATTAAAGTACTTGCATAAACAAAGCTTTCAAAGTTAGTGTTTGGTGTAAAAGTAAATTTTAAAGCATCTATCTTGCTATTAGTATTTTAGTCTCGGTGCAAGCAATAATTTGTTTTTCGTGTCTGGGTGTTAAGCATTTAAGTTGGCAGTAAAATGAGATTATAATAAGTATTGGTTTTGGGTTCCGTTAAATTTTAATGATAACCTATGGACATATTTAATCAACCTTTTCCCATAACATTAAAATTAAATTAAGATAAAACACCATGTTATTTTCAACTCTACTTTTATTTTCTTTATCTTGTCATATGTAATAATAATTCTACATATAACCGTGGTATTTAAGTATATAACCAACTTCTCTTTGTATCTTAATCATACGATATTTTGATGTTAATAAAATCAATGCCATAGCAGTAGAAAAGCAGAAATATTCTACTTTTATAATTTGTAACAGTATTTTGACCATCTGTATGCCATCTCTTTAAACATTTTTACCGCCAAAATTTGACAGCTTCTTTCTTGAATTTTGCCGCCAAAATTTGACATTTGTTTTTTTATCTCGTGCTGTGGCATTGATATTTATTAATATTGTTATGTAAGACAGAGAGAAACACTGAAAAATGTATTATAAAATAACGAAGTCACTGCCAACATTATAATTATGATGTCACACCCTTCCATAAGTGCCTATTAATAAAATGGTTTGTAAAAATAATTATCTGTGGGTTTTGTCTCTGCTTTTTTAAAATATTTGACTATACAGTTAATATTATAATAGATTTTAGATTGTTCTAGTATAAATTAATTACTGCCTTTTGCCGTTTAGCTACACATAGCACCTATACAATGATTGTTTGCTTTAAAACAATACTAGTTTTAATGAATTGACTGCATGCTGTACCGTAATAGAATAACCATGTCAATTTTTCCATCACTCTTTGTAATTTACACGATGTAAATTAGCTAATAACTTGAAATATGATTCGACGGCGATAATTATTATGATTGTCTAGATCTAGAAAGTGGTTGTGTTGCATTTTATCTGAATGATCACGATCCTCAATAATGAGGGATGAAAAAATGAGGAAACGCTGTCAAATTTTGAAATGGCCGACTTCAATAGATAAGTTATAGACTGAAGTCGGTATTAATTTAAAGTTTAATGTATTTTGTTGTTTTAAGATAAGGTATGTTATTGTGGAATTTCTTTTTTAGGGTAGAGTCAGAATTTGACAGCGTTCCATCATTTTAAAGATTTTAAAAGGAGGTTGTGTAAAAAAGGCAAATAAAAATAAATAGTTTTTTTAAATAGTGCAAGATTATATAATTTAATCTAGTGTTCGTAAAAGCTTTACAAATTATCACACAAGCAATATAACAAAATAATATTTAAAGTTCTCAACATGTTTTATACAGACATAGTTATAAGTTTGTAAACTTTTCAATCACTCACTACATAGCATTAAACAAAATCGGTCTCTTGTCTTTCTATGAACACTTAAATCTTTAAACTGCTATTTATGCCTTTTTATCAGATAAAGTGATTCAAGATGGAGGTTCATGTGTATAATACAAGCATAATGAGAAACACTGATAATTTTAGATGAACCCGTGCAAAGCCGGGGCGGGTCGCTAGTTATACAGTTAAGCGGCAAAAGGCGGTAGAGTGTACATTATTTGTAAATCGTAACGCATGTTATAGTATGCTAGAGTTTTATTGTATCACAAAATAATGAAATATGTTTAGTAAATTAAACAATACGGTATGAGAAAAATCACATTGTTGTTTTATTTTTATATGAATGTTCTAAATCGTTTTTCTAGAATCTGTGACGAAATAGAAACTGTATATTTGATGGGCCCGTTGGTCGAGTGGTCAGAGACTCTGGCTACGAAACCAAGGGTCGCGGGTTCAAATCCCGCTAGGGGCAAATGTTTGTGTGATGAACATCGGCATTTGTACTCGAGTCATGGATGTTTATAAAAGTATTTAAGTATTTCTATCCGTTCCCTAGCATCCATAGTACAAGCTTCGAGCTTAGTTTGGGGCTAGGCAATTGGTGTGTCAGTTCAAGGCATTCATTTATTTATTACATATTTATTTTATTTATTGTATATCTTTGCCAAAGTTTTCAAGAGAGGTATTGAGCTTTGTGGAACTTCCACTCGAATGAGCCGTGCGTCTGAGGAGGTACCTCCATCTTACATAAGACCACAAGTTATGTAGCACCTCGTAACTGTTGTGCTATGTTTTTGCTGGTGAATAAGGTCGCCAGAGCTCAGTTGGGGAGGGTATGGGGTCTTATAACGGCAGGCAACGCATCTGCGACCCTTGAGCGGTTTTTTATGTCCATGGGCAGCGGTGATCACTTATCAGGCGACCCGCTAGTTCGTATACCTTCTTAGAATATAAAAAACCGGCCAAGAGCGTGTCGGACACGCCCATGAAAGGGTTCCGTAGCTAAAAGATAGCCCGACCGCTTTAGTAAGGCACCATTTAGTAAGGGCAACTGCACGTCATAAGTTGGTCGAGTTGTATAAAAATAACTATGTATGATACAGGGTTCGCTATAGTTTTCGTTGAAAGTACTTACTTGGAGGTATACAGGACATTTTTTTTAGAATTATTGTAATAGTATTTCAAAAGTTAAGGGGGGGGGGACGCTCTAATTTTAACTTTGTATTAATATATCTCGAGACTGGGGTGTTTGATCCACATGGTTTCAAGGCGAGTTTTATTGTATTTAAAAATACCTGTTTAACGATACCCTACACGATGGGTTAAGTCGAATTTTTTTTTTAGAATTAACTTTTCACTGTATGGGAGGGGGGGTAAAAAATGATTATTTTTCGATAATTTTAAAAACCAATTCTTGAATTATCGCTATACATCTCTCCACCAATTTTCGTGGCAATCGGTTCAGAAACGGCGGAGAACGAACCAGGACAGACAGACAGACAGACAGACAGACATGACGAAACTATAAGGGTTCCGTTTTTGCCATTTGGCTACGGAACCCTAAAAAGGAAGTACAGTCGGAAGGAATGTATGTATGTCATATAACCTCTGTACTATTACTCCAAGGGGGGGGGGGGGAATGAAACTAAATACGCCACCAGAGTGGTGAATGGGAATAAAGTAAAAAAAAACAAATGTGTTACTTCAATATGCTCTGCTGTTCTTATTAAGTTATTTCTTGGTTGGTAATAGGGAAGTACTTTTTAGTTAGGCATTAAACTAAGTACTAGGACATCGAAGATATTTTGTAAACGAGGTTGGTGGAATATGAGCTTCGTGACTTTCGTGATAGCTTTAAGCTGAAGCTACATTTTCTGAAACGTCACGTCAACTTTTTACTGCAGTATTGTCAAACTTTTGCAATTATTTGAAATAAAGTTGCATCATGCTAACGGTAGGTTTCCGTCATAAAAAGATTACGAAAACTCATTATAAAATATGCTAATCTTTGCTGAAACTATCGCTAGGATGCAAGTAAAATTGTGAAGCATGAACTAAAACTAACTATGTTGGTATGTAGGTATAACCCAGAATATGAACCCAATGTTAACCACTTTCCATCAGGAGTGATCGGGAACAATATAAATTCTTATTTCAAAAAAAGTCTTAGAATTTCGACTCAGGAGTTAATCTAACCAATTATAGCTCTTCTTAACATTTGCTGAACCCAAGTCCATTTCTTTTATCCTGGGTGGACCTCGCGGGCAATTGATTGATTTTTGCTTTGCTTTAGGTAACGGTGTCATATTACGAGTACTTATCTATGTTGTTAATAGTTAGTTCAAAGACGTTACTTTAAGATTCTATAAAAATCTTAGTCGCAGATAAAAGTTAGCATCACTGCCATCTAATATTCTCGAAGGTACCGAGTATACCAACTCAAAGATGAAGCAGTGATACCAGCTTTCAGAAATAAATACGACGAATGTCACAAGTAGGTACTTAATTTATCTCAATAAATATGTAATTAACTAACCTATTTTCTTTAGTACATCGCCGTGGTGTGATATTATTTTCTAAGAAGTCACAAGAACACGACGCATTATACCAATTAATGATAATAGAATAAAATTATGTAAAATCTCGATGTCACTTATAAAATTCCAAATTTAGTGCAAATTCTTCTATCTGGGCACCCTATGATATTTCGTACGAACGACGTAGTCATCTATCGATTTTCCTACTTGCGCAATAGAAGCAAACTTCACTTCTGTGTCATACGTTGCTATTTCACTCTGCCAGGCGCTCGTACGTTCCGCGACGAAAATTACAAAATAAAATATTAAAATCGAATTCGCGTGCCAAATAAGGAATATTCGGGCACATTAAATTTTTTACTAACAATATTAAGATGTTCGTGAATCCGTAATTCTGTGTTCACGCGTTTCACTGCGCGTTTTGTGGTTCTGAGAAGAATTCAAACAGATTTTCGACGAAGAATTTTTTTGGAAACGGCAATTAAAGATATTACAACGGCGTCCGTACGTGCGATTAAGTATAAAAAACAAATGAATAATACGGCTGACGCCGTATGTCTGAGACGTGATACTGTTAAGTTAGAATCCACGGAATCTGAAGACCATTTTACCCTACCAGCGCCTCCTGACATTTTGTTAGGACGATGTCTCTTCCTAGAGAGTTTACCTTCAATCAGGTGAGTCATCTCATAACTTTAACTAATGTCTATAAGTCACAACGTATGATTATTTACAGTAAAATTAGGCCACCTACCAAAATTCTATGTCTACTTAACTCTATTTCATAAAAAAACAACAATTCATTCATAAGTAGGTAATTTGTTTAAATTTGACAATGAGATAGGTAAAGTATCTATTACTTATTTATTGCAGAATTTTAAACGATTTACTTATTCAAAATTGTAAAATGTCAGACCATAATAAATGATAAAATTAGGAGTGGCCTACTTAATATTTTTTTGCTTCCTCATTTATTACAATCACATAGCCTTGGTTAGAATAAGGCTAACATATTTTCTGGTTGTTGTGAAAACGGTGTGAAACTGCTTTTATAATGGAGGAAACCTTTGTCACATATTGCAAAGACGTGAATGGTTTTTCATGAATCTGAGCGAGTGACAAGGACGGCTTGCTTCCGGCACATCGACCTATTCTAATCTAGGCAATGCATTTGAGGTAACCTGGATTTCTACGAGCTGAAATGAAATATTTTTAAATACTTAGTTGTCCGTAAGTTATAAACTTTGTGAAACATAACAACACAATCCGCATGTTTTTGTATCTTCGGATTGCAAATGCGAGGAAGTTATTAAAAAAAATATAAGTAAGTAATAAGTAAGTAAGCAGACACAAAACTAACTTTTTAGTGATATTTTCCTTTGCTTGTAAAAAAACCTGGATGATTGGATCTTTACACTGTCATAGCTAAATCATCATCATAGCGCCTTTCCCGGTTGCATCCTCGGCCATTGACTCGGAGCCCAGCAGGGTACCTACGCTACGACTATGATCCAGAATAGACCAAGATTGTAGGTAGAGCTAAATATTATTAATAATAAATAATAATAATAATACCCCTCCGGCCGTTTTCGACCATGGCGACCGATCTTACGATCGGCCAGGTACGCAGGATATATTATAGAAGTGTGCACAAGTGAGTGTGCAAGCACAGGTGTACTCCCTCACTCTCATACATAGGTCGGTGTGGGTCGGTGGGACAGTCTGTCACGACCGTAGAGAGATCAGGCGCAGGACCAACGGCTTAACGTGCCTTCCGAAGCGCGTAAGAGCTCAAGATGCAATTTTTCGGCCAACCATCCGATTTCTGGCCACTGCCAAAGTTATAAATAGTACCGAAATTCCTACAAACATATACTAGGAAGTAAACTTCTTGTTAGATTATGGTTTTAAATATTATGTACTTACCTAACATAACTACTATGACGCAAAAGTAATTATAATAAGTACGGCTTACGGCTTGGAAATGTAAGTGATTAGTGGATTCGGTCATTAGGCAAAAGGTGATGGGTTCAATACCTGTTAACAAACATACTTACTTAAATGAACGTTCAATATTTCCGGGATTTAACACGATTTTTAGGCCATGTTTCACCCTTTGCTTTGCGGTTAGGTGTTTTAGGCAGGTAGGGTTGGTTCAATTCCCGCCTGAGCCACATGAGATTAGACGATTTTTTCTTTGTTTATAATTTTAAACATTATATTATTTTAGGTAACTAAATATAAACTTTTTTTCGCGTTTCTCAATGTAAAGTTATGCGATATTTATTTTCATAACTTTCATTAATAATGAAAATAAACTGACAATAAGTTATTGTCAATAACTATTCAACTCAACACATCCACCCGAATTCCTCAGGATGATACAATAGAGAGATACTCAATTATTGATTCAATACATCTAAACTTTAACGGTTATTAACCCTGTATTGCTACAGGGTGTCAAAAATTCAAAAGACTCATTTGAGTGTTCCCCTCCACGGAAATCTTTAGTAAAAGGCGAAAGATTTATACGTTTTGAAGGGAAACCAGAGTACCGAGAAGGATCGGGATAAAAAGGGTCTTTGTTTGGAAAAAAATCTCGTCACCGCGTTGCAGAATGATCCATACAGCTCTATTAGACAGCGCCATCTAGTGACAAATGTATGAATTGACAGATGTTGATGATCTAGGAGGATAAAAAACATGGCAACAAAAAAAGACCTTGGTCTATTTCAAATAATAAAACTTCCTTGGTTGGTTATATTATTAATATGGTGCGAATGTACAAGAAAGTGTACGTTTAGGGTGTAATAAATACAACAAAAAATTATGAATGATTATTGAATAACATTTTATTTAGTAGTCAAATGACTACTTAATAAAATTAATACTAGTCCTACTACTTCCTACTACTATTATAAAGGCGAAAGTTTGTATGTGTGGATGTGTGGATGTATGGATGTATGGATGTATGGATGTTTGTTACTCTTTCACGTAAAAACTACTGAATGGATTTGAATGAAACTTTACCACAATATAGCTTATACATCAGAATAACACATAGGATATTGGAAATCGAAATCCACGCGGACGGAGTCGCGGGCGGCCGCTAGTCTGTAATAAATATGTATTGCAGACTTAATTTACAGTCAAGTATCTTCATTTAGGCAAAAATGGTTTCCACAGTGTCTTAAAAATAATGCATTATATGAGAAATTATTACCCATTGAATAGAATTTCTTCCTTCTAGAACATTTATTTTTCCAAGAAAATACTTGACCCAAGCGAAGTAGTATTTAATAACACATAGTTAGTAAATTCAATAATTATGTTCTTAGAATACATAATTGCCTTTGGTAGCAATGCTTAAATGTAAAACAAATTTTCAATTTGTGTTTCACAAAAATGCCACACCAATGTTGTTTTTTGCAAAGATTTATAACCTCCCTGATCAACAACAGCTGTCAACCCGCCATGTTGTTATCACTTCATACTTGGGTGGCTAGATGGCGTTGGCAGACAGGGCTATTTAGATCCTTCTGATTCGTGGTGACAAGATTTTTTTCCAAACAATGACCCACGGTGCGCTATAAAGTTTACGGTACTCTGGTTTCCCTTCAAAACGTATAAATCTTTCGCCTTTTACTAAAGATTTCCGTGGAGGGGAATACTCAAATGAGTCAATAAACATTTTTGAAGCCCTGTAGAAATACAGGGTTAATTATGCCATAGAGTTTAATAATATGCAATTGCATTACACGCATAACAGAAGGATGTTAGCAAGTGCCTTTACAATAATTTGACAATCAAACACAGCACAGTCAAACTTAACAAAGACAACGATGACTGATGGCAGGCAGGTGCCTGTGTGAAGAATGTCGGCATTTGAAATGGATGTTTTTTTTACAGTATTGAAGTATGTCCGTCCGTTCCCTAGCATCCATAGTACAAGATTCGAGCTTAGTTTGGGGCTGGGCAATTGTTGTGACAGTCCAATTGATAAATGTATACCTCCGTTACCTTACAGAGTTCTTCACCAAAAACCTACAAGCCGATGTTTTTCTCGAAAGTTTGTACCAAAACCATTTCTGTCGAGCTTTTCAAACTTTGATTGAACAAGTCGGCAAAGGTTTCCCCGAGAAAATATTTCTTTCTCTAAACAAAGGCTCCTTAGAATTGTGTTTCAAAAGATTCACCTTGAAAACCATTAACGCTGAGTTTACGTGAGTAGCAAACTCTGTTGTTATATATAAATCGTGCATGCTTGGTCGGGTTTGAAACAACGACATGGGATGATCTAGGTTACAAGTAGTATTTACCGAAAAAATTAAAAGCAATGTATTATTTTCATCTTACTTCAGGCGACTTATTTACTAGGTAGTTACTTTCTAAAAAATACGTATAAATTGTTGTTTTACAAGTACCAGTGAAACACTGAATACTTTATGTATCTTTTCCGTTATTTATAATGAGATGAAATGAAATAATTTATTCAGCAAATTGGGGTACATGGTATTTTCTGCACGTTAATATTTTTCGCCGTTTCAGCTTTAACCGTTAGCCTAGACAAAATATTTGAACATCTCTATTTTCGAGCATTCTGCTAGTAGTCGTCTCGTCACCCATGAGTGCGTCATTGTGTAGGCAAAACTTGCTTACTCAGCTTAACCGGTAAAAGTTGAATGACTCATAGATTGTGACTGGTTCATTGAGTATATCCATACTAATATTATAAATGGGAAAGTGTGTCTGTCTGTCTGTCTGTCTGATCTTTCTTGCACGGCAAAACGGAGCGACGAATTGACGTGATATTTTAAGTGGAGAGAATTGAAGGGATGGAGTGTAACAAATGCTACTTTTTGAACCATTCCAACCCCCCACTTCCCTAATATGGGGGTGGAAGTTTGTATGGAAAATCTAAACTACTTAAGTTAGACGCTTGTGGCATGCAAGTCCCTTAGCAAACTTGATGCTTAGTTGCAAAAGGAAATTGCAAAATTCCCACGGGAACGGAAGTTAGCGGGAAAAAACATTTGTATCATGAAAACCGATATCCGCGGTCCGAAGTCGCGGGCGGCCGCTAGTAGTAAATATACCAAAAGGACTGATTCCTGCCTTAAACCAAATGAAATTAAAATCAAAATATAGGTAGGTACATAGTTTATTTATGTAGGCCACAGTTAGGCACTTATAATCGTCAATGAAATGACAAATACAAGGTGTAACAAAATAAACTGCAAATATTTTAAGGGGTAAAATTTATGTAAAGTGTATGTCACGTGTTTCCTTCCTCGTATGATCCTGGGCTTTTTAGGCGGGGCGTGAAACGGCATCTTTGCAGGCCTTCAGGGTGAGGGTGGCTGGCTCAATGAGTACTATGTGCTTTTGAGCCAGTCAACCTTATGCCTGGACCTTACTTACGCTTACCACCAGGTGGAGTGAGGTCATCCTGAACGTCTTTTTATAAAAAAAAAATGTTTTTATTTTTAATTCATGATTTTCATTTTCATTCGTGATTTTCTCGAAAACTAGCGTATTAACATTGACATTTTACTTTCTGAATTTATTACGTTTCCACTAAATAGTTCGCCGCTAAAATATTTGTTACACCTTATATAGAATGATGACTATAATGTAAACTCAACAGTCGAATACTGTATGTGCATTAGTTAAACTAAGCTCACATGCGTCACTAGATGGCGCTGTCCGATAGAGCTGCATAGATCCTTCTAAATCGCGGTGACGAGATTTTTTTCCAAATAATGACTCTCGCGGAATCGATCAAATTGTTAAGTCAAATTCAAAATCAAATTAAATTTTTGAAGCTCTGTAGTAATACAGGGTTAATAAACTACTCTAAACGCTACTGCACTGCACCTCAAGAGTCGTAACAAGACAACTCTAAAATAAAATGTAGTGTACTCTAACTCTGCCGTCATAAGGAAATAGGGCGCATCTACATAAAGTAGAACATGGAGAAAAAAAATATTTTGTGATTATGAAATGAAAAACGTTGCTGCTTAGTGGGAAATAGGTATTTTAATCTTTTTGCAATTTTAAAACTTGTATGATTAGGTAGCCTATCATGACACATGAATTAAATTCAATTATATCAATATTATCTATTTAAAAAACACGATTTTCTTTTTCTTCTTAGTAAAAAAAAAACAAAAAACCCACAATACTTCATTGAAAAGGCTTTTCTGGCTAGATACGTCTTTTCAACGTAGTAATTTTTGGAACGTTCTTTCATTGTATTGAAATTTGTTTCGAGGCTTACTAAAAAAGGCCGCATTTAGCTACTTTCTGCTTTTCTTCTAAGTATTGCAACACCAATTATAAAAGAAAACTGTTAACGCCCGTTATTTTTTGGCATTTAATGAGCAATAATTGAAGTTTAAGGTAATTTTTTGCTAAAAATGACCATAAACTTCATATGCTTATGATCCAATGTTGCTCAATGCCTTCTTTTTTTTTATATGACAGACAGAGGCGGCAAACGAGCTAGCGGGTCGCCTGATGGTAAGCAATCACCGCCGCCCATGGACATCCGCGACACCAGAGGTATCGTTGATGTGTTGCCGGCCGTAACCCCATACCCTCCCCAACTGAGATCTGGCAACCTTACTCACCAGCAGAAACATAGCACAACAGTTACGAAGTGCTACTTCACTGCGGTCTTCTGTAAGGTGTAGGTATTTCCCCAGACGAGCGACTCATTCGAGTAGAATTTCCACAAAGTTCTACCTCTCCGATAAAAAATGGAAAAGTACAAAGTTGCTTTTTAATTTCACACATATTGATGCACTAGTTATAATTAAAACATTCAAAGAACTTATGTTATAAAAGACGGAAGATCTATGGGGTATTTCGATACATATTCAAAAATCCATTATTATTCACGTTGCACAAATTTAGCATTGATATTTAGTTTATAAATCTTATGAAATATATTAACTTCTTTATTTAAATCAGGAGAAAAGAGTGATCCGTCAAACTTCAGACCCATATGCATACATCCATATCTCAGTAAAATTAATGAAAAAATATATTTTATGAATTATTGTCATATTTAAATTAAAATTCCTTGTTAAATGAAAATCAGTACGCATTTACTTACAAACAAATCTACAACTGATGCAGGAGTTTCTTTAGTACAACTTATTTTTGGCTAAGCAGGATGTTATTGGTAAATGTATTAAATTCACAAAGCCAAATGTGCCACAAGTTATTACAGATATTTCAATTAATTATGAACATATTTATGTAGTCAACTCAAATGTCGTTTTAGAAATTACTATAGATTCAAAATTACAATGGTGCCCCCATATTGTTGCTTTGACAGGGAGACTCAGTTCTGACGTTTGACTGATATTAAAACGGCGATATTGGTTTATTTCAGCTATTTCCATAGTATTATGTCTTACAGTCTGTTATTGTGGGGATCATCTGCTGATTTACAAACATTTTTTGTACATAATACAGAAAAGGGCGATTCGTGCAATGTTATGATCTTAAGCCGCGTGATTTACTCCGAAAGATATTTCAGGAGATAAACATTTTAACTACAGCGTCGCAATTCATCTTTGACTGCATAATTTATACATACGCAAGAACCTACACATTTTTTTCTAGACAAAATAACTTTCATAGCTTTAATACAAGAAATAAACATGAGCTTGCCGTTCCCAGTCAGAGGCTTCATAAGACTGGCAAGTCTTTTATTGGACTAAGTATCAAAATATTTAAGAACCTTCCTGAAAATTTTATTGAATTTCCTAAACATGATTTGTTTATTAAATCATTCTTGATGAAGAAAGGTTACTATAAAATAAAGGCTTATTTATATGACAAATATGCATGTACATTTTAATCTGCTCAGCCGCACATAATTATATTTATTTTATTTGACATACCTAATTGTCTTATTGAAAGTAATTTTTGAATAAGGCGTAACTGCTGAGTTTCTACCGGCGTCTCTTCTCAGCAGGCCATTCTCTTTTCAGCTCGCCAAGTCGCTGGTTGGGTGAAAAAAGTTTTGACGAACAAAATAATTCACTAAATGAATCAAACTGCTGAATAAATAATTTCATTTCATTTCTATACCTACTTCTTGATTAAAATCTTCAAAATAATAGATATTTTTTTTGCGCACTTGGATATAATCTTATATCTGGGCGCATCTGTTAGAATATGTTCTTTACCGCGGCTTCCACTTCCTCCCGCAAACGCAACAATACTTAGTAGAAAAGACGTTACTGCCACGTAAGCCTTACCGATTCTCGTAATACTTAGAAGAAAGGACGCATCTACTCAGATGCGTTTTTTCTTCTTATGATCATGTAGTTACGCCTTTTCAACCTATGAACATTAATATATTTTGTAAACGTATAAGACTCTTCTACTTAGTTACGTCTTTACATCTTAGTATTATACAGAAACGTCTTTCCAATTTAGTAATCCACAATAAATTTTGTAGATACGTCCTTTTTAGTTGTTCATAAAAGAAAGTGTATTCGTATTTCATAAAATTAAAAAATACTAGAAGGTGCGCCTTTTTCTGCTGATTCCGAATCACTATATAACTCAATTTTGGTAAAAATGTTAGATGCGCCCTTTTTCACTATGACGGCACTTCACATTCTCTAAAAGGTCATTTAGTACTTTGATATATTATGTAATATGTAAGTTAGTAGGTATATCACAGTAGAACAAATTTTGCTATAAACATATTTGACTTTGACTTTGACTTTTAGAACATAGTCTAGCCTGTCACCACATTTCAATTATAGATAAAGTCATCCCCAGATCATTTAATTATAGTAATTAATAGTGATTATAGTGATTGAACAGACTATTTACTGGGTTCGAATCCCGGGTCGGACCGATGAAATAGTGTTTATGTTTTCATGTTGCGATAACACAGACACAGTCCGGAGTTTGGAAGTTGGCGGTGTAATTACACCCCCGTGCCTCGGAAAGCACGTTAAGCCGTTGGTCCTGCGCCTGATCTCTCTACGGTCGTGTCAGACTGCTGTCCCACCGAACTATGAGAGTGAGGGAGTAAAGTGCACCTGTGCTTGCGCACGCGCTTGTGCACTATAATATATCCCGCGTAAGTGGCTAATCGTAAGATTGGCCGCCGTGGCCGAATTCGGCTAGGAGGGTATATGTTGTTGATAGTGAACGATAAACACATAGGAAGTTGTGTGTGGTATGTGTTTCCATTGTGGTGGAACTAAAATTATCAGTGTTTTTGTACTAATATTTATACTAATCTATATTAATTTCTATACTAATTTCATAACGTAAGAGTTTGATTGTTTGTTTGAACACGCTAATCTCAATAACAATGTACCTACTGGGTCGAATTTATTATGGTCGAGGAAGGTTTTACATGTAAATCTTCCTCTTGAATGACCCTTATTAATCTGACGAAAAACTTGGAAGAAAATCGGTGGTGAAGCTAAAGCATACATGTTAGGGACAAACCTGGACAGAAAATAAAATTGGCCAAGTGCGAGTCGGACTCCCGCACTGAGGGTTCCATACAAATTCTATTCTTGACGTATTAAAAAAACTACTGGAAAGATTTCGTTCGAACCAATTTTCGTTGGTAGCTTTTATGGTAATTTACATTACTATATAATTATTTCAGTTTTATCATCTTCTTATTTAAGAAGTTAGAGGGGGGGGAACACACTTTTTTCCACTTTGAAAGGGTCTGTCACGCAAAGTATTCACTTTAGAAAGAAGTGATACTTATTAGAAACCTTAATATAATTTTAAAGACCTATCCAAAGATACCACACACGTATATGTTCAATGAAAAAAAAAAATCGAGTTTCAGTTCTGACTATGGGGACCCCCCACTTTTTTATTTTTTTTTCTATTTTCGTGTATAAACCTTGTTGCGGTTCACAGAATACATCCACTTACTAAGTTTTAACAGTATAGTACTTATAGTTTCGGAATAAAGTGGCTGTGACAGACTGGCGGACAAACAGACAGACAGACAGACAGACAGACATGACGAATCTATAAGGGTTCCGTTTTTTTGCCATTTTGGCTACGGAACCCTAAAAACGACTTGGCTTTATTTTTACCCTATGTAGTAAATTCTACATTGATGCTCGCCATTCAAGATGAATTGTATTTGGGGTTCACCGAGTGTAGGTATGACGTAGTAGGAATTAAGTATACAGTAAGTTATTTCGGTGAATAACTCTCAAACGAGCTAAGTCTGCGTCTGTACAGACAAGTCGTTATAGGTCGGGTCAACAACCTTTAGTCGCAGGACACATAATGCTCGTCTGAAATAACATTACTTATGTATGATGAGACAGTTTTTTTATGTGATAGGGAGGCAAACGAACAAGCGGGTCACCTGATGGTAAGTGATCACCGCTGCCCATGGACATCAACAACCGTCCAAGGTCCGCAGATGCCTGCCTTTAAAACCCCTTTCTCAACTGAGCTCAGGCGACCTTACACACCTGCATAAACATAGCACAACAGTTACGATTACGAAGTGCTACTTCAATGTGGTCTTCTGTAAGGCGGAGGTACTTCCCCAGACGAGCGGCTCATTCGAGTGGAAGTTCCACAGTGGCTCTACCTCTCTTAAAAAGTAAAAGTTAAAAACCACATAAATATCCGTCAGATTTTTTAATTCAGGAAGAAGAAATGTTAAAATATTTTTTGTTGTTTTGACAGTTTGATATTTATTTAAAATGAAAAGAATTTTAAATATATTTTCTACTAGGTACTTTCATCACAAAATTGTAATACTTTTTTGTAAATTTTAATTTTTTCAACTTTACTAGGTTTTGGGTTAAGTGCCCAATCAAGTAGTACATAATAATGTTTTTTTTTATATATCTTTCTAAAATTAAGGAACGTTTTGATATAAATTCATTCAAAATCCGTGCAGATAGATGAAAGTTTATTTTTGAATTTGATATCAAAAATTTCCAGAACACTATTATGTAAATTGTGATGGCGTTATAAGTGCCCTCCTGGCCTGAGATTTTCACTGATACAGGTTAGATGTGACACCCTGTATATACGACTATAACTGTCAGAAAAAAGTTTAAAAATTGGGATTCTTAACGGATTTTTATTAATTCAAATTCAAAATATTCTTTATTAACATAAGCTTCATAGAAGCAATTATTAATCGTCAAAAAAAATTACAAAATAATGACTCTACCACCGATTCGGAAAGCAGTTACCTACTGCCGAGAAGAATCGGCAAGAAACTCGACAGTTGCTCTGTTCAAATGCCATATTTTCATTTACAATGTTAATATAAGTATGTCAAAAATAATAATAAATCTAATATAATATGATGCCCCTCAAAAACCACTAGACCATCAGGGTGTGCCTGAATAAAGTTTTAATTCAATTCTGTTCAGCTGTGGATATGGTTTACGTTGTCTAGCCGGCATCGACCCGTGCCAAGCACTGCCGGGACGAGTATCGACCGAGTCCCGAGCTATTGGTGCAGCCACTGAGCTTATGACATTCGGAAATAGTATTTAACTTACCTATGCGCTGATCTTATAATGTAACGTCATTTATAATGTTAGAAACTAGCGGCCGCCCGCGACTCCGTCCGCGTGGTATATAAGTACTGTGGTAAATCGGTCCAGTAGGTCCTGAGATTAGCGACAAAGAAAAAAAATGTTCTGTTCGTATTATGTGGTGTATTTTTTTATTTTTACACACAATAAACGTTTTTCTTGTTTCTTTCTTTCTTTCAAATAAACTTTTCAGCTTTATTATATTGGAATAGATTAGGTATCCTTCTTAGTCTTAAAGTGACGCTCAAAAATCATGAAATTCGTGAAATTTTATGGAAGGCCTCAATTTTTGAATTGCCTATTGTTAAAATCGTACTTGTCTTTTGAGTATCGTAGGTAATATTATCTTAACAGGATTACTACACGACCAACTTTGTTTTTTAAATTGAAATTTATTGGATACTAGCGGCCGCCCGCGACTCTGTCCGCGTGGATTTCGTTTTCCAATATCCTATGTGTTATTCTGATGTATGTATAAGCTATATTGTGGTAAAGTTTCATTCAAATCCATTCAGTAGTTTTTACGTGAAAGAGTAACAAACATCCATACATCCATACATCCAGACATCCATACATCCATACATACAAACTTTCGCCTTTATAATAGTAGTAAGATTAAGTCCAGTTAAAATCGAAAACCGTTATTCTTCGGCCATATGGTACAATACAATACAATATAGGGTGTTACATGGGGTCCCCCCTTCAATTGCGGGAATAATAACAGAATTATTACATCCTTCAATGTGTCACAAGATGGCGCTGTCTGAAAGAGCTGCATGGATCCGTCTGAATCGCGGTGAAGAGATTTTTTTCCAAACAACGACCCTTCGCATCCTGATCCTGTTTCGTTACTCTGGTTTCCCTTCAAAACGTATAAATCTTTCGCCTTTTACTAAAGATTTCCGTGGAGGGGAACACTCAAATGAGTCTTTTGAATTTTTGACACCCTGTAGCAATACAGGGTTATATTACATATCAGACACCTTATAATGAAGTATCAATTTCGTATTTAAACGGGCAAGTTGACATTTTTCGAGATCAGATTGGGCGGGTTACTCTTGTTCAATCTATTAATCTGCCTGGCATAATTTTCCGAAGTCACCAATTTAAAGTTAAAAAGCCAATACAAGATTGAATACATTTCTGATTGTTTAGAAGTGTTTGTAATTTGTAACATACAAATCCGAATAATAAAATAAGCAAAAATTAAAAATAATTCATAATCATTGGAGATACCTAAAAGTAAATTCCAGTGATAGGTTACCTAGTGACTCAGATAAATGAATACCATAGATCTCTTTCTGTCACGTTCGAGTGTCTCCACCGAAACGTCAAAAATTCACTTAACTTTTCACTTAAGTTTTTCCTCGTCTCTCCTAACAGAAGACGAGGATCACGCGATAATGACGTCATTCCACTTGACAGTTCAGGCGGCAAGAGTACGTGTGTCTGCTATCTCGCTCTGTCACACGTCATTCATAATAAGGAGAAAAAGGATAGCATAACTGTAAAATTATTCGTTGCATCTATTGAAATATTAATCTGTGTTTAGTGATCAATATTTCGTGACACTAGACACTGTGCAGAAACTATAGAGGGCGCTAAAATCCCGATTTTTTTTCTGTGGTTTGACAGTAAAATTTGACATTGAGCGTAAAAGTTTCGAATATGAGTCACTAGATGGCAGAATAAGGCACCGTGTTTTTCCGTGGTTTGACAGTAGAATTACCGACATTGAGAGTAAAAGTTTTGAATATGAGTCACGAGATGGCAGAGTCATCGCTACGCACGGTGCCTATTGAAATATTAATATGTGGTAAAATGGGTATGTGCGAAAGGCGTACCTACTACTAATTTTTGAGAGGGTAGATTCGCAGGCGATTAAAACTAATCCGTGCGATACGCCTACTAATAAAATAATATTATTTTTGAAAGATGACGATTCGCACGTTCGGGCGAATTTATTTCGTGCGAATCAACTACTAAGCCGTGGTTAGTGATCAATATTTCGTGACACTATAGCCTTGGATCAATGACAGATACCCGCTCTAATGTCAAGGGTTTTTCATTTATAATTCATCAACCTTCAGAATTGATTTCTCCCCAAAGGTTGACTCATTTTCCAAGGACGGTAATTATGGCTAATATTAAATGTTTCATTCTAATAATAAAGACAATCGATTTAATTGTTGGAATATCTTTACGTCACGAAGTAATAAGTATAGTCGCTAGAGCTCAGTTGGGGAGGGTTTGGGGTCTTAATGGCAACGCATCAGCGACCCTTGTGTTGTTGATGTCCATGGGCAGCGGTGATCACTTAATTTTTTTTTAAATATTTCACAACATCACATACATTGATCTGGCCCCGTGTTAAGTAGCTTTTTTTTTTTTTTTTTTTTTTTTTTTTTTATTAAAGAATAAGTGGGTATTTGACCGCGATCTCACCTGATGGAAAGTGATGATGCGGTCGAGGGTGTAGCATACCCACTTACGAACAGCCTATTTACTCTGGCCTTAAAAACGCCAAGATCATAATTTTCCGGAAAAACAGAGGCCGGCAAGGAATTCCATTCTTTGGCGGTTCGTATAAGGAAGGAGGAGGCGAACCGTTTCGTTCGAGCAGGAGGTATGTCGACGATGTAGGGATGGTATCCCGCCGTGCGTCTGCTAGTCCGGAGGTGGAAAGGACCTGCAGGAATTAGGTTGTGGAGGTCTTGCGCGCACTCTCCGAAGTGTAGCCGATAGAACACCGAGAGACAAGCCACGCGGCGACGGTGGGCGAGAGTCTGTAGCTTCCTTTTGACCAGCTTAGGATCGTTTATGATTTTAATGGCGCGCCGTTCCAACGAGTCGAGTGTGGCCAACTGATACTTAGCAGAGCCATCCCAAAGGTGAGAGCAGTATTCCAAGCACGACCGAACTTGTGCTTGATAAAGTTGTAGAAGCTGTTCAGGCTTGAAATACCGCCTGACCTTTGAGAGGATACCAAGCTTTTTAGCAGCGATTTTGGCTCTCGACTCGATGTGGGGGCCAAAGTTAAGGTTGGAAGTCAGACTCACACCCAGCATCTCCAGGCGGTCGGTAACCGGCACGGACACACCACGAAAAGTCGGAGTATAGTGAAACGTACTCCGTTTAGCAGTGAATAAACACGCCTGCGTTTTGGTGGTATTGAACCTCACAATATTGGCGTCACCCCAATCGGACACAGACCTTAATGCGAGGTCAACTCTGTTCACCAAGGTCTCCCTCTGGGACTGGGTCTCGGCCGCGCTGGCTCGGGCAGTGGATAAATATCTTTCTGTAACAGTGCTGTCATCGGCATACCCAAAGGTACCGGGTATGAGCAGATCATTAATATGCAGCAGAAAGAGAGTTGCAGAGAGAACTGACCCTTGAGGGACACCGGCATTTATCGCCAATTGATCAGACATGCATCCATCTAGGACTACACGAATAGATCTGCCACTCAAGAAGTCTGAAATCCAGCTACACAGATCGGGCGGTATGCCATATGCTGGAAGCTTGCCAAGCAGGCTGTTATGCCAGACCCTGTCAAAAGCCTTGGATATGTCAAGGGACACAGCTAGAGCTTCGCCGTGCCTCTCGATGGCTTCTCCCCATAAATGGGTTGCATACACCAGAAGATCTCCAGTGGATCGATTTCGGCGAAAGCCGTATTGTCGATCACTGAGGAGGTCATTGTCTTCTAGGTGTGATAGGAGGCGGTTATTCAATACACGCTCCATGACCTTACAGAGCAAGGAGGTGATTGCAATGGGTCTATAATTGACAGGGTCTGCGCGACTGCCCTTCTTGGGCACAGGCTGCACATTGGCAAGCTTCCAACACTTAGGGACTAATCCAGTCTTCAGTGAGAGGCGGTACAGACGTGTTAAAACAGGGGACAATTCAGGTGCACAGGTTTTTAAAATAATGGCTGGAATTCCATCAGGGCCACTAGCTTTGTTCACGTCCAATGTGCGCAGAACTTTGAGTACCTCTTTCTGGCGAATAGAAACTGACGGCATTTGAGGGCCAAGAAGAGGTAGCTGAGGTGGAGTAGTACCGGCAACGTTGAGACGTGAATTTTCCGCGAATAGAGAAGCGAACAGATTCGCTTTATCAAGCGCGGTATGAGCCAGTGTTCCATCAGGCTTCAGCAAGGGAGGTAGTGAAGAGCGTGCAAAATTACCCTCGATCGATTTGGCTAAGGACCAGTATGCCTTACTCCCAGCAGGGTAAGAAGACAACTTGGATCCTATTCGAACAATGTGTTCGAACCGGGCTTTTTGCAGTGCTTTTTTGGATGATTTGGCAGCTTTATTGTAGGCCCTCTTCTTGACACCCACATCGGGATCTTTGCTCCTCCTAGCGTTCGCCCATGATAAAAACGCAGCTTGTTTCATGAAGTTTGCTGATTTGCAAACCGCATTAAACCACGGGTCAACTTTATTATCGGGAGCTGCATCATGGAAGGGGATGAAGTATTCCATTCCCTGACGCAACACCTCGACAATTGAAGAGGCGCAAGACGAAGGGTCTTCTGAAGAGAAGCATATACGCCGCCATGGGTAAGACGCAAAGAAGTGACGCATCTCATCCCATTTTGCTGACTTGTATCGCCATACTCGCCTTGTGCCTTTTAGGCTTAAGTCGGAGCTTTTTTAATCACTTGTGTTACAGACATCAGAATCAACAGTGGTATTACAAATATACTTAAATAGATACATATAACACCCAGACCAGGACAAACAGACATGTTCATGCACACAAATATTTGTTCTGTGCGGGGATCGAACCCGCGACCGCTTGCGTAATAGGCAACATCTTGACCATTGCACCAAGCGGGTCGTCGCCAAGCGGATCACTTACCATAAGGTGATAAAGTGAAACTCTTTGCCTCACTCTAATGAAAAAATACACTTCGTTTAAAATGAATCTGAACTTGGAGGTAGATCAAAAGGCCCGATGGTCTAGTGGTCTGAGATCGGTCGGTCGGGTTCGAATCCTGCTGGGTGCAAATGTTTGTGTGATTACCATCGGCATTCGCACTCGAGTCATGGACTAATGGATTGATGTTTATAAAAGTATTTATAATCTATTCGTTCCCTAGCTTCCATAGTACAAGCTTCTAGCTTAGTTTGGGGCTAGGCAATGAGGATTTTCGCAAATTAACAATCCGCTAGATGTCAGTAGGTAGGCGTAGGGTCTGACTGGTATGTGATTGGTGAATTTTGACATGTCATTGACAGATACGTTAAAATTCGAAAATACGTTAAATTGCCAATGACATAGCAGTAAGACCTCACGCCTACGTATTGCCATCTAGCGGATTATTTAATCGCAAACATCCTTATTGGTGTGTTAGTGCAAGGATTTTTTTTATTTATTCAGTACCATTGATCTGACGATACATATGTTAAATCAAAAATTCGTAGCTTATTTATTTATTATTATATTATTAAAAAAATACTTAATTTATAGTTTGTACAATGAAGACACCTTATCAAAATTTTCAAACTAAGCCATTTAATCCCGCAAATTGTCGTTTCATAATATTCTTTCCTAGCAGATTCTACACGATTCTTTAGCACAGATAAGCTTCTGAAACCTTTCAAAGTAATTTTCACCCACGCGATTGGAAACTCTTTCCCCTTTCTATTACGTAATGCCAGCTCATTCCCTGAAATACTAGTACCTAAGTATTACGCAGAATATTGCATCATCATTTAAGATTGTTTATTTCAATTCATTCAGTAAAAAACATAAGTTGTGTTTAAAAATCACAGAATAATAAAATTAAATAAAGATTAGATTCAAAATTACAAAATATCATTAAAACATGAAAAATTATATCATTATAAATATTAAAGTAGGTAATAAAATTAATGTGAGGATTTTTGCCATTTGCGGCGGTGAGGAAACCTGCACATTCAGATAGTTTCTGACTTTAGTTCAGTTAGATCTGAATGCGTTACCATGATCCAATCTGTCTGGTTCACAGAAAATAAAATACTTTACTTAACTTGAGTCATTTGCCTACCCTGTTCTTGACTACTTGAGTATTCAGTCTTTTAATGTCCCACTGCAGGGCAAAGGCTTCCGTCATTTGAAATCAAGTTTTCGTTACAAAGATGGGTATTGGCTTAATCACCACGCTTGCCAAATGCATTGGTGATCACAAACCAGGGCTATGTTCAGAAAAATCGACACAAATTTTGCCCGACCAAGGAATTCAACCCAGGACCTCAAGACCACGACCTGGTACTTAAACCATTAGACCATCGAGGCGTATACCCTTTAAATACGAAATCGTGTCTCCGCTTTGAAACGACCTTCAAATATTAATAATATCGATGAGCAGTCAACGTCAAATTACATGCTATACTGTAGTTAGATACGAACGGTAAATGGTATCCAAGGACGATCTGACAATGTACCTTGATAATAAAAGTACTGTTACAGTAATGCATAATGTATTTTCCTTTTTTATGCGGTACAATTATTGAGGTAGTTAGAGCGATGGTGGCTTAGTGGTACGGACCGCGCCTCACATACGTGAGGTCCGTGGTTCGAATCCGGGCCCACATCTCCGGATTTTTCGAAATTTGCGTGTGGATTTGTGCCATTAGCTCGGCGGTGAGGGAAAACACCGTGAGGAAACCTGCATATTCAGATAGTTTCTGACTTTAGTTCAGTTAGATCTGAACTTGTAACCATGATCCAATCTGTCTGGTTCCCTTCTATGGGCTCCGAAGGTCTGATGGCAGTCTCTTCTCTGTAAACACCAGACTCGCCAAATCCTGGATCATGGCACAGAAACGGGATAAACGCTAAGAAGAGGAAGAAGAATTATTGAGGTACCTACTAGCGCCCGCCTGCGACTCCGTTCGTGTGGTTTCCGGTTTCCGCACACACAATGTTATAGTAAAGCTAAAGCCTTCCTCGACGGATGGACTATCAAACACAATTTTTTTCAAATCGGACCAGAAGTTCTTGAGATTAGCGCGTTCAAACAAAAAAACAAACATACAAACAAACTCTTCAGCTTTATTATATGTACTAGCGGCCGCCCGCGACTCCTCCCGCGTGGTTTCCGGTTTCCGCACACATACACAGTCTATAGCCTAAAGCCTTCCTCGTGAAATCGGTCCAGTAGTTCCTAAACTCTTCAGCTTTATATATTAGTATAGATATAGATATGTACTAGTAAGGATTATAATCTATGGCTATACCTGTATTGTTTCAGGAGTTATCCAAGCTCGACGGAGACATCCTCGGGACGTCAGCGCCGCCATCTTCGGCCCCTCTCTCCTGCTCCATCGACCTGCCTTCCGAGATCACCAATGAGGTAAGTTACTTTAGAGAGAAATTAATCTGGGCCCGTAGCCAATATGCCACTTTGACGAATTCGCCACAAGCTTTCGTCACGAGTCACGACTTATATTGCCCTCCCGCACACGAACTATTTATGTGAGCGGGATTAAGATATAAGTCGCTACGAAAGCGTATGGCGTATTCGTCAAAGTGGCATCATGGCTAGCCCACCAGAGGTAGAGCATAGAGGAACTTCCACACGAATGAGACGCTCGCCTGGCGAAGTATCTCAACCTTACAGAAGACCACAGTGAAGTAGCACTTCGTAACTGTTGTGCTACGTTTCTGCTGGTGAGAGGTCGCCAGAGCTCAGTTGGGGTGGGTGGTGGCTTGGCTCATAAGGCACCAGACATCTAG
Organism: Nomophila noctuella; assembly: GCA_958496325.1. NCBI lineage: Eukaryota > Metazoa > Arthropoda > Insecta > Lepidoptera > Crambidae > Nomophila > Nomophila noctuella. The sequence continues at coordinate 1,312,483 of OY292510.1, read as the reverse complement.
TTGGGTAGACGACAAATAATTGGGTGTCCTTTCTTGATCTTTGTTGGCGCGCGCAGTACTGACACTGTTTATGTTTAGGGCGTCCACGGAAGATCAGCGTCGTGGAGCCGCTGGGCTCCTCGACAAATGCTGAGTGGACTCCCATTCATTGCGTACTAATTGTGTGAATTGTATTGTATTGTTTTTTTTGGCAATGAATAAATTACTTTATTCTTATTCTTATTCTTATCTGGAGTCCTGCATGAGTCATTGCCTGCCCCCATAGTCAACGGGAACGATAAACGCATTTTCCTTACGAAAAAAAAACCAAAGTGGAACTTCCAATCGAAGATTCTGAGGAATCGCCCCCTAATGAAGTAAAACTTCCCAGATCGGTTAGTGAGTTGTGATGGTGCGAATAGCAATATGCGCCAACTCCAACATTCTTTTCATACTTAACAATAGGGTTCCTCTTTTGCTTACCATCAGGCTCCTCCCTCCTGTTGGTAAGCAAAAGAGGAGCCCTAATTGCCATGACAACGGATGTGGTACCAAACTGGTATCCTATCAGTTGGCATCGCCATACCGGCCCGCAAGATACTTCTTCACGCTTCTCTTGAAGGAATCCATGTTAATAAGCTGCAATATGACTTGGCGCAACAAATAACAACACTTATCTTAGTTTTTGGATTGTAAGACAGTTCGCCGACAGTCATTTCTCCTTTGCACTATTCACCGACAGGACGTTTCGTTTTTTTCTGATTCACCGACAGCACGATTCACCTTTGGCCGTTTCGTCGACAGGACGGTTCGCATTTTTCTGTTTCGCCGACAGGACGTTTCGCCTTAGGACGTTTCGTCGACAGGACGGTTCGCATTTTTCTGTTTCGCCGACAGGACGTTTCGCCTTAGGACGTTTCGTCGACAGGAAGGTTCGCATTTATATATTACGACGACACTTTTCAACTATGGAATAATAACGCAAAGATTAGCTAGTAACTAGGTAAGTATCTTGAGAGCGATCTTGAGATGCTTTTTTATATGAAAATAGAATTTCAAGTTCGCAAAGGACTGCTTTAAAATACTTAACATAATTTTATCCTTTAAAACGTTTTTCGCTTCGAAATTGTTTTATTTTTTGAGAAGTCTAATTTATATAGAAAGAATGATGCAATACAGCCTCAAATGAAAAAAAATATATTAAGCTAATCTTTGCGTTATTATTCCATAGTTGAAAAGTGTCGTCGTACGTAACATATAAATGCGAACCTTCATGTCGACGAAACGTCCTAAGGCGAAACGTCCTGTCGGCGAAACAGAAAAATGCGAACCGTCCTGTCGACGAAACGTCCTAAGGCGAAACGTCCTGTCGGTGAAACAGAAAAATGCGAACCGTCCTGTCGACGAAACGGCCAAAGGTGAATCGTGCTGTCGGTGAATCAGACAAAAACGAAACGTCCTGTCGGTGAATAGTGCAAAGGAGAAACCTTGTAACTTAAGCACTCGGGGCGATCGTGAAACGCGCGTTTGTATCACTTCAAATGCGCAAATACGCGCTTCATACGCGCGCTTTTGTATCATGATTGCAAACGCAACAATCAGCATCTACGGCGCCGCGCCGAAAACGCGCGTTCCTGAAACGCGCGTCGTCTGCGCGTTTAAAATACGCCGTGTGCTATGGCCCTTAGTTTTTGCGTTTACATTCTTCTAATGATTTCAAACATTTTTCTCGTTTCCAGGCGGTCCTGTCCCCGGATAAGTGTGGTTCGCTCATGTCGGTCCAGTCGGCTCCACCGGAGCAGAGGGAGCGCCCAGTCAGCCTGCTGCTTGAGCTACCACTAGCCAACGTGAGTAATAACACCTTCAAAAACTTGAGGAGCTCGATGGCTTTCGTAGAGGCACATTAAGCGTTAAGCACAAATTATTTATTTGTATGGGCTCGATGGCGCAATGGTTAGCGCACTCGGCCTGTGGTTGCTAAAGTTAAGCAACTTTCGCAGATGCCAGTCATCGGATGGGTGACCGAAAAATTTTCATCTCGAGCTACTTCGTGCTCCGTAAGGCATTTTAAGCCGTTGGTCCTGCGCCTGATCTCTCTACGGTCGTGTCAGACTGCTGTCCCACCGATTCATGAGAGTGAAGGAATAGGGAGTGCACCTGTGCTTGCGCTCTCACTTGTGCCCTATAATACGTACTGCGTACCTGCTGACCGTTAGGTCGGTGGCCATGGCCGAATACGGCCGGAGGGTATTATTATTATGTATTAGTATTATTTAACCTGCCTTCCTGTATCTGCAGCAAGTTGGCGCGTATCTCTCGGCGATGTCTCCGACGGAGCAGGAGGAGGACTCGCTCCTGACCCTCTCCTCGGTGACGGCGCGACCCCTGCTAGCCGCCTCGCGGAAGCTGCGCCCTCCACCAGAGTCCACGGAGTAAGAAATAGACATATTTTTTTGTATTGGTACTAAGCAAGCACTTGACAACAAAGTTGTCTGATGTTGAGGGGCCATCCATAGAGTGCGTCACACGAATTTAAAGATTTTTGCAATTTCACATTGAAAAAAAGCAGCAGTTCCGAAATGAGATCTCTAATTGTACGACTATTCAATTTTGAAGTGTGATGTCACAAAACTTAGGACCCATCCCACCCCTTATCACACCATGTCACACTTTGACACTAATAAATCTTTCATCCCCCACTCTATGTCGCAAAATTAAAATTCATCAACAACCATAGAGTAATGTAAATCATCAACCATGATGCGGCGGGAATAAACCCCGTCTTTGCATAGCAGGCTGATGAAGAAGTGGATTAAGATGATATTGATATCAATGATGATAATAATGATGATGTTGATGTTGTTCATGATGAATGTGTTGATAGTAATAATAATGATGGTTTTTCCCTCAGTCTAAGCCCGCCAGACGGCGGCTACGGCTGGGTGGTGGTGTTCGGCGCCTTCATGGTGCAGTTCTGGGTCGCCGGCCTGTTCAAGTCGTACGGGGTCCTCTACGTGGAGATCATGGAGACATTCCCTGACTCCTCAGAGTCGGTGGCGTCCTGGATACCGGCTGCGCTGTCCACGCTTTGCTTGGCTTTGGGTAAGAAATATACTATTCTCTCCTTTCCTATATCCTCTTCAGGTCTCATATTTTTTTCTCGGAGCCCAGGGTCCTTGCTACTTTGATCCTGAAATTTACCAGCTTGTTTGGTGATTTCAATGGAGCGGGTTACGTTGACCTCCGTAACCCTTACAAGTGAGACTAGGCCATTTGGATCATAATTGGATTCAAGCCTGCAATAACGAATATTGTATATTATTTATTATTGCTACTTATTGAAATAATCATTAGCATCTCAGCGCCTGTCGCGGTTGCAAAACTGGTCATTGCCTCGGGGCCCTGGGTAAGAAGCGATTCAATTTAGGATCATGATTCAATTGACCAGCCTAATTATTTCAATTGAGCGACTGTCGGCAGACTTCCGTGACCCTTACAAGAAAAACCAGGACATTGGATCACAGTCAGGACCAATGGCTTAACGTACCATCCGAAGCACGGAATCATCATTCTTATCCGACAATCAGGTGATTAAAGCCTGCAATGTCTTAAAATAGGAAAACCAACACAAAGTGCAAGTACCTATTCCCTGCGGGATTGGAACCCACGACCTCCAAAGTTTTTGAGCATAACCATCCAACCACTACACCACGGAGGCAGTTCAAGTCGTATGGGGTCCTCTACGTGGACCCGCTAGCTCGATGGTCGCCTCTGCCATAAAAAAAAAAGTTTTAAACTTGATAAGGTACCTGCATGCCGCTGTCGCATGTCTGCTTGTATGCGCTGTCTGTACCGCTTAATGTGTCTCTATACTTCAAGGCTCGCGTAAATAATGGACAGCCCCTAGGTCTAACCCTAGAGAGCATTTATCTGATTCTGACTTCTGTCCCCAGCCCCGCTCTCATCAGCTTTATGTGAGAAGTACTCCTGCCGCCTGGTGGTGTTCATAGGCGGCCTGTTCTGCGCCACAGGCCTGGCTCTGTCCTACTTCAGCACTGGCCTATTGCATCTGCTGCTCAGCTTCGGAGTTATGACTGGTGAGGACGAATTTACTTATTAACGAGACGAGACGAGCGACAGTTTTGTGGAACAATCTCACTGCTGCAGTATTTCCTGACTGCTACGACATGAGGACCTTCAAGAAACGAGCCTACTCTCTTTTAAAAGGCCGGCAACACATCAACGATACCTCTGGTTTCGCGGATGTCCATGGGCAGCGGTGATTGCTTACCATCAGGCGACACGCTGACTCGTTTGCCGCCTCTGCCATAAAAAAATGGGCCGTTTGGTCATTGGTGTAATAGTCGAGAGGTCGGCTATTACACCAAAGGTCGCGGGTTCGATCCCCGCACAGTACAAACATTTGTGTGCATGAACATGTCTGCTTGTATCGGTCTGGGTGTTTTTATGTAATACTAGCGGCCGCCCGCGACTTCGTCCGCGTGGATGTCGGTTTTCATTATACGAATGTTTTTTCCCGCTAACTCCCGTTCCCGTGGGAATTTTGCAATATCCTTTTGCAACTAAGCATCAAGTTTACTAAGGGACCTGCATGCCAAATTTCAAGCGTCTAACTCAAGTAGTTTAGATTTTCCATACAAACTTCCACCCCCTCATTTCGGGGAAGTGGGGGGTTGGAATGGGTCAAAAAGTAGCCTATGTTCTGTCTCAGGGTCTAAAGATTGTCTGTACCAAATTTCATCAAAATCGGTTGCGAGGTTTAAGCGGGAAAGCGTAACAGACAGACAGACAGACAGACAGACAGACAGACAGACAGACAGACAGACAGAGTTACTTTCGCATTTATAATATTAGTTGGGATAATTGGGATAATATATATAATGTATATTATCGCAATTAGTTGGGATGTATGTATTTACAAAAAAAAAGTATTAAGTAGGTAATGGAGAGTTAGATCGTGGATCTGTTATTTCAATGAAAACCGGAGTTCCTTTGGATGGATTTTGGATGGCTTCTAAATTTGCACCATTTTATCTTTCAGGTATCGGCGGGGGACTCTCAACCACCCCAGGGATCGTCATTGTTTCTCAGTACTTTGATAAGCACAGGTCAGTAATTTATAATGTTACTAACAAATAGATAATAAGCAATTGTTACTAACACACTATGCATATTGGTCTGAAATAATTTATTTTATTTATTTATTACACAGGTCAACACGAATTTTGAGTCTGAGTTCTGTACCTCTGATTTTTATTACTTATGCCTAACTAATTAAAGAAAAAATATTTTAATCTAATAAAGTTTGCTTTTGTAGTTAATAAAACGAAATTTAAATTTCTATGAAAAAGCTCTATTTTTTAAACTCAATTATTTGTAAAAGGAAAACAGTTTTGAATTTAACTATTTTTATTCACTTAAATTATACAAGACGGCATAAATAAAAACGCTAATACAAAAAATAATAAAAAAAAGACTTGAAAAATGAACAGATTTGGTATTTCTTCTGTGTCAGATAGAGTTTTCTCGTATGATTCCCCAAATGTAGTCACCCATCATGTTTTCATTATATTGTCCTTGATAACGCTTTTTAAAGTTCTTTACATCTTGGTGGAAACGTTTCCCTTGCTCTTCTGAATATGCACCTAAGTTGTCTTTAAACTCGCTCAAATGAACATGTGGCATGTGGACTTTCAAAGACATTCTGCAACCCATAACTTTGAAGTTGTAAAACATAGCAGTAATAAGCTCCATTTAATTCTCTGCCTTTCTGTTGCTAATAAAATAAGCTTCATAGGCTTCGCAGAGTCTCGTTTTTGACGATATATACAAATTTTCTTGGCTCTCACTTTAATTAATCCGCCGCAAATATAACAAAAAGAGTCCACGGGATATTTGCACATTTTGGAATACATTTTAGGCCTCATGACCCATAAAATACGTTATTTCTTTGCAAAGTGCACGCGTGCACTGCCTTTGATAGTTTGTCACTCCTGCTTCACACCCACAGCCCCCCCTACCCCTCTCCTGTATCTTATATGCAACGGCTCCCAAAAAAAACTGCTAAAACACTATAATATTCGTTATACATTGTGTAAAGGTACAAAAGCAAACTTTATTTATTATAAATGGCGTTTCTGCTTATTTTTCGATGTAAACAATCAGAAAATATTCATTAAATAACAGACTCAAAGAAAAATATTGTTTTTGTTGACTTGTGTTATTTATTACCTATACAGTTACATTTTTCCAGTTATTTATACAGATACCTCGTATTAGCAAGTGTTCTAAATGTAGAACCCACAATTTAGATTTCTGTGGAAGAACCACTCTACTGATTTTGTGCAAACTTAACATAAACCGTTTACTAAATAGTCCCAACGAACCCTGAAAATTTGGTTTGGATAGGTGAGGAGCCCATTCTTCAGTTATGAAGTGACAACGAAAATGCCACTTACCTAATTAATATTACTAGCGGCCCGCCCCGACTTCGCACCGGTGCAACTAACTTTATTAGTGTTCTCTATTCTCTACTATATTATGCAAATGCATGTTTTATACATCGTGAACCACTCTCTCTATTTATTAAAAAAACCGCATCAAAATCTGTTTCGTAGTGTCAAAGATTTAAGCAAACATAGGGACATAGGGACAGAGAAAGTCTTTGTTTTATACTATGTACTGAAGATAATAAGATTAAGGTATTCCAAAATCATTATAAATATTCTGTCTCTTTCAGAGCCCTAGCGAACGGCATTTGTGTGAGTGGGACGGCTGCCGGCAGCTTCGTCTTTCCAATGCTGATTGAAAAACTCGTCGACATGTATGGACTCCATGGGACTGTTCTATTGTTGGGTAAGTTCTTTGGTTTCGTTGCAGTAGCGTAGCTACTAAGGTTAACGTTAAAAATACTTAATATAAAAAAGTATTATTCCGTGCAGAAATATTTACAAGATAGGAGATTGCTTAACATCCATACAAAAAAAACCCAGCTGCGACAGAAACTTCATGTTCAGTTCGATAGGGGTTTATATGTATATTAAATTACACTTACACACACACACACACACACACACACACATACACAATAATCATCATCTTTGTTTTTCCCGCTTTAACTTGCATCTCAACAGCACGTCCTTAACCCTTATCGGATATAGGGAAAATAGTTCCCACCTTAAATCGAACCTTATGTCCTTTTTTTTTTTTTTTTTTTTCACGCTGTTGAAATGCCGCCCTCCCAGCCTAGGGGCTGCCGGGAGGACGTGGGTCTCGATGTTGTTGAGACCCCCTTATGCACACCTGACCGACGGGGGTCGGTTGGCCCTGCCCTGGGCACTCAGGTAGTGTGGGGCTCTTCCCTCGGGACATACCCACTAAAACACCAGCGACTCGCCCACTCGTGTCAGGATAGCGGACAGAGCTGCGGGAGCCCGGAGGTTTTCCGCCGCAGCTCAACCTTATGTCCTTGACTTAAGATCGAAAACCAATGAAAAAATTGGTCATGTTATGTCCGATTAAGGGTTAAAACTACGTAGGTAATTCGATCCGTGAATTCGATCCATATCCTTACGTTGTATCTCTCCACGGGCGAGAGACCTGGAGTCCTGAAATACAGGATTTTCCTAACTTAGGCCCCAGTCCATCCAAATGTTTATGTAAATTTTAATTTACAAAATCATAGTTTAGATATTTATAAGTAACTTTGTAACTTTTGGTGGAAATAAATTATTTTTTCACTAGCGGCCGCCCGCGACTCCGTCCGTGTGGATTTCGATTTCCAATATCCTATGTGTTATTCTGATGTATAAGCTATATTGTGGTAAAGTTTCATTCAAATCCATTTAGTAGTTTTTACGTGAAAGAGTAACAAACATCCATACATCCATACATACAAACTTTCGCCTTTATAATAGTAGTAGGATGTAGTTACATATGAACAGATTGAGTCCCAGTCGACCAGTCCCCAAAGGGGGCACCTGTTCACAAGTATGACGTATGTGTCAGCCATCATCTCACTTTAGAGGGAATGAAATGACCCGCCACTTATCGTCGTTCGTCCCATTACCCACTCAACCCCAGTGTACCAGGCTGATCGTAAGGTTATTATCAATCAATACATAGTATAAAACAAAGTCGCTTTCGCTGTATGTCCGTATTATGCTTAGATCTTTAAAACTACGCAACGGATTTTGACGCGGTTTTTTTTACTAGATAGAGTGATTCTTAAGGAAGGTTTGTATGTATAATACATGTAAGTAAGTACCACGGGCGAAGCCGGGGCGGGCAGCTAGTTATTAATATGTTTCTTCCAGGCGGTGGTATGCTACACGTCTGCGTATCAGCCACTCTATACCGTGCTCCGCCAACAGTAGCGGAGAGAAGCCAGACACCAGCCACCACTACAACTACGGAAAATACCACGCTGCTCCATGATATATCTGAGGGTAAGGGTTGATCTGGGTGTACTTATTATTTGTAGACTAAGTCAAAGCAGGCAAAATGCAGTCACAGCAGTCGGATTCGGAAGATTCTGAAGTCATGGGTTATTGCATATGTCATTTCAATTTATTTCATATTTAATTTCAGTTAGTTTTTTTTTATTTTAAAGGGAGGCAACGAACAAGCGGGTCATCTGATGATAAGTGATCACGACTGCCCATGGACATCAACAGCCGCACAAGGGTCGCAGATGTGTTGCCTGCTTTAAGTTTTCCATGAATTTGCCAATGCCATGATCTCTGATAGATGCCTTTGCCTTGCTGTAGACATTGAAGAAGATTGAATATGTGAGGTAGGGTTTAGTGGAAACTTCACTTGAACGAGCCACTCGTCTGGGGAAGTACCTCCACCTTACAGAAGACCACAACATAGGAACATTAACTGTATATGTCACCTTGAAATTGGGGGGGAGGAGGCAAGAATAAAAACCTGTGCAACTACAATATTATTTATTCCATACTTCTTACAGGAAAGCCAGAGACGAAAGACAACCGTCTCCAGCATCTATTCGAGCCAGACTCAGAGATGGCTCTGAACCACAAAAACATCATGCTTACTGAAGAAGCGAAGAGGACCAATCTTATCAACGAGATCATGCATCCGAGTCTTATTGAGGTAAGTGACACAAATAATTATAGAAATAGAAATAGAACAATGATTATTTGGTACATAAATACAATAACAAAATTCAAATAGGTTTAAAAAGTTAAAAAACAAAAACAATCCTTCTCGTCAGAAATAAAATTAAAAGTAAGTATGAGTTGTACCAAAATGGTCTCCGCTCAGTTTTCGGCCATGACGGAGAGCGTCACGATCACTATAGAAATCTGCGGATACCGTGTGGACAAACAGATGGTTCCTTGGACTTACACACAAATTGCCTAGCCCCAAACTAAGCTCGAAGCTTGTACTATGGAAGCTAGGGAGCGATAGACATCCATAAATACTTTTTATAAACTCCAAATCTATGACTCGAGTACAAATGCCGATGTTCATCACACAAACATTTGCCCCTAGTGGGATTCGAACCGGGCGGGCGACCCTTGGTTTTGTAGCCAGGGTCTCTAGCCACTCGACCAACGGGCCTGTCAATATTTATATATTAGTACTCGTATATAGATATTTTGAATTTGTTTTTTTTTATTTGAATGGAATCAAAATTTTGTTAGAGGCTAGTGGTCGCTCAACTATGTAATTTCGATGGCAAAAAGACATGATTCAAAACTGGCTTTCTAAGGTATAAAACACGCTGCATTTAACTCTCTTACACAGATATCATCCGTAACTATAACTATGTCTGTACTGTTGATTTCCAAAAAGATAATATCTGACAATAAATTTTTATTTTACATTATTATCAGTTCATAACTACTTAAACAGGGAGAGGAGATATTCAACAAAATTCACTATCTTTCTAGGTTGCAAGACCACCAATGCAGTCACAACACTCGGATTCCGAAGATTCTGAAGTCATGGATGTACTTGGAGTAGTCGGTAAGTGAGAATATGTATGATCTTCGTAGTCTTTACCAAGATAAATAAAACTTACGTGAGGAAGAATTTATTGGAATTTACACTCGAATCAGCCGCTCGTCTGGGGAAGTACCTAACCTCCACTTTTCAGAAGACCACAGTAAAGCAGCACATCGTAACTGTTGTGCTATGTTTCTGCGGAGTAAGGTCGCCAGAGCTCAGTTGGGAAGGGTATGGGGTCCTTAAGACCGGCAACGCAGCGGTGATCACTTCTCTTCAGGTGACTCTCTTGTTCGTTTGCTTCCCTATCTTCTTCCTATTTATCCCGTTTCTGTGTGGGGTCCGCTTTGACCATGATCCGGGATTTGGCGAGTCTGGTTATTACAGCGAAGCGACTGCCATCAGACCTTCGTAACCCTTAAAGGGGAACCAGATAGATTGCATCATGGTTACACATTCAGATCTAACTGAACGAAATTCCGAAACTATCTGATTGTGCAGTTTCCTCACGTATATTATTCCTCACCGCCGAGCTACGTTCGTTGGCCTCCCTATAACGTAAAAACAAACGAATAATACCAGAAGATCGTTAAGATTGGTCTCATTATTGTATTTATCTCTAGGTCTACCCAAGGAAGTAGCCCGGCTTCGTCTGAGGCCCACTCGCTCGTCATCCATCCTACATTCAGTTGAAGACCTCTCCACGGACAGTACTTGCGTCTACAAGGCTAGTAGGAGGAAAATTAGCAGGTCAGTTGATATTCAACCAGCTGTATGGGGTGTATTAGGAAGAGAATAATGAAAGTCGGAAGGCTGTTTATATTTAGGTTAAACGTTGATTTATATGTCAGTTACAACACATAAATATAGAATCTTATTAGGTACTACACACCACATCCTCCCCGTATTAAAAGAAGAAATACCTATATTATTTTTTTGTTGATTTTGGTGGATTTTGGTTCCAATACTGGCTAAGGTCGAAATTTTTAAACACAGCTCGGGTTTCTCAACTATCAAATGACTAATATTATAAATGCGAAAGTAACTCTGTCTGTCTGTCTGTCTGTCTGTCTGTCTGTCTGTTACGCTTTCCCGCTTAAACCTCGCAACCGATTTTGATGAAATTTGGTACAGACAATCTTTAGACCCTGAGACAGAACATAGGCTACTTTTTGACCCATTCCAACCCCCCACTTCCCCGAAATGAGGGGGTGGAAGTTTGTATGGAAAATCTAAACTACTTGAGTTAGACGCTTGAAATTTGGCATGCAGGTCCCTTAGTAAATTTGATGCTTAGTTGCAAAAGGATATTGCAAAATTCCCACGGGAACGGGAGTTAGCGGGAAAAAACATTCGTATAATGAAAACCGACATCCACGCGGACGAAGTCGCGGGCGGCCGCTAGTCTATGATAATACTAAAATAATTCAGGGAATTTGACGAGCAAAAGAATTTCAGGGTTAATCAAGTTGCAAAAGAAACGCTTTGACTTTGACTTTTTGTCTTTTATCACCGATCCGAATTTGACAAGTGATTGAGCTTAAATAATAAAAGCCCTTTGTATAAATCTAGAATAATGTGTTCTGTTCTGTGTACTAAAAAAAATGATTTTCAGATTGAAATCATTAAAAGCAATCAAAAAAAACCTGTTTTGGCTCTCCTTGAAGTTGCAGGCTAAATCTGTCAAGACCTTTTTACATTGAAATATCAACTGTTGTTACATTTCGTGTACTGTACAAAGCAACTTAATATAAATGTCTCATTCCCAGATCACTATACATCAGGCCGCCTCCCAGCCGTCTGATTCAGAACAAGCTATCAGAACCAGTGATAGTGAAGCCGGAACAGGAGGTGCAGAAGGAAGACGTCAAGACGAAGAAACGGAAGAGAGGATGCATCGAGAAGATATCTAGGTCAGTCTAGAATCTTCTATACCATCTTGTCTGCTTTATATCTTCTTTTGTTAGGAAACGCCTGCAAATTGCATTTCAAACGAGTGTTGTGGTAGGCTCTAGGCACTATGACATTGAAGAGAAACGCAGTATTTAGCGTTCAGCAAATAACAAAGAGAAATTCGTCAGGTCCACTAACGGTGGTCAGAATGCTCGCATCGCAAGCGGGTCGCAAGAGGCGCTGGGTTCGATTTCAGCCTGAGCAACCGAAGATCTGATGAACTTTTCTTTGATTATAATTTAAAAAATTCTAGATAAAAGCTGTAATAATACGTGTAGCATGTAAAAAATCGTTAAAATTACAAGAATCTTCTTTAATGTTGGAGGGAAGCAAATAGACAGTTAAAACTAATAAATTATTATTTTATGTTTTTTTTACGGGGTCTAAAGTTTGGGTTTTATATTTGTGTCCTTTGGTCTAAACTAAAATGAGCACGTAGCTAGTTATCTTTTGCTACTAAAGTGAAAACATATTTTGCTAAGTATTCATTATCATAATTTATTTCATTATCCTGTTTTTGTGACATAATAACTTATCTATCTATCTATCTATTAAGAAACGCCTCGATGGTCTAGTGGTTTAAGTACCGGCCCTTGGTCTCGAGGTCCTGGGTTCGATCCCCGGGTCGGGCAAACTTTTTGTTGATTTTTCTGAACACAGTTCGGGTTTTTGATCACCAATCCGCATTTGGCAAGCGTGGTGGGAGGCCTTTGCCCTGCAGTGGGACATTAATATGCTGATACTCTTCCAGGTACCTTGACGTCTCCCTGCTGAAATCCTGGCGCTTCGGTCTCCTCTGTGCGTCAGTAGCTCTCATGTCCTGCGGCTCTCCTTACGCGCTGTACTATCTACCAGCTTATACAGTCGCCATGGGTCACAGCAAAGCTGCTGCTGGTAAGTTATTTCAATCATCATTTCATTCAACGGGCCCATTGGTCTAGTGGTCTGAGGCCCTGGCTACAAAACCAAGGGTCGCGGGTTCGAATCCCGCTAGGGGCAAATGTTTGTGTGATGAACATCGGCATTTGAACTCGAGTAATGGATGTTTATAAAAGTATTTAAGTATGTCTATCCGATCCCTAGCTTCCATAGTACAAGCTTCGAGCTTAGTTTGGGGCTAGGCAATTGGCGTGTCAGTCCAAGGCATTTATTTATTTATTTTATTTTATTCATCATCCATCCTTTATACGAAAATAAATTCAACAGTTTTGTGGAACAATCTCACTGCTGCAGTGTTTCCTGACTGCTACGACATGAGGACAAGAAAAGAGCGTACTCTCTTTTAAAAAGCCGGCAACACATCAACGATACCTCTGGTTTCGCGGATGTCCATGGGCGGCGGTGATTGCTCACCATCAGGCGACCTGCTAGCTCGTAAGCCGCTATTGCCTTAAAAAAAAAATGGGATCGGCGGGATGTTTTTTTATCAACTCTACATTCTCTCCTATCATGTTTATACATTTCACGTTAGCTTGTCGCAGCCCACAGCTGGACGTAGGCCTCTCCCAAAACCCAAGCGTATTTAGAAATCATGGAAGAAAAAAACTTCTCTCGTATTAACAACGTGGCGGGGAAGCCAAAGAAATATTATAGAAGCCGAGCCTTCTATTATTGGGGAGGGCATAACGTGGTTTCAAAAGCAGTAATGTAGTGAAGCAGCACTTTGGACTGTTGTGCTATATGTTTTGGTGAGTAAGGTCGCCAGAGTTCAGTCTGGTTCCCATATGTAAGCATGTAAGTATATTGCGTTTCACATTCTACTTCTGGAAGTTTTTAAGCTAGGCAGGTGGATTGATTGTATAATATAAATAAGCCACGGAAAAAACTTCGCCATATTGAGTTAAAAAATATAAGGCTCTGGTCGGAAAAGACAACGCATACACATTTTCGACGTTAAATCAATCAATCAGGGCCTCTAAAATCTTTATCTCTTAAAAAGTAATAAAATAGATTGTTTTAATTGTTCACAGGTCATCTGGTAGCGATTAGCGCTGTGCTAGACTTGTGCGGACGTCTCGGTCTAGGCTACTTGTGCGACCTACATCTGTTCTGCAGAAGGAAAGCTTACATAGTCAGGCAAGTATTAAGATTGGGAAAGCAAATACTAAGTTTTAGTAGTTTTTAATGAAAGTATAAAGTATATTTATAAAGAAAGTATGAGTACAAAGATACTCATACTTTCTTTAAAAATATACTTTACGGGCAAATAGCTTGATGGGTACAATTTTATCCATCAGTTGTTGTTGTTGTTGTTCGTTGATCGGTCTAATAAAATTTGTGCCCTAATTATTCACGAGTGCTATGTACGCCGTTGTTTTGATTCATATCAGGACTGTTTCTATTTGTACCTTTTTACTGCATTTTATTAATATGTATCACGTGGCCGTACTTATTAAATAAATTAAATTAAATGATAGCCCGGGCTCGCTGGTCAAGTGTTTGTGGACCAGACCAAGGGTCAACTCACAGATTCAAATCCAGTTAGGGCAAAAAGTGTGATGATCATCAGCTCTTGTATATTTTGTAAAATGTCGGTACATATTTAAGATTTAAGTTCATACGTTTATCCGTTCCTTAGCATCTATACCTTAGTACAAGCATGAAGCTTATTTTGGGGATAGGCCACTGGTGTGTTAATGTGTGAAAGCACTTTTATACCGTTAATAATTTATTTGTTTATAGGGAGGTGTGACATAAACATGTTTTTACAGTATCCTGGTCGCTGGTATCGCAGTTCTGACCCTACCGAGTTTCACTAACTGGTGGGCACTGGCCGTAGCATCAGGTAAAATCTATAACACGGACATATTTCCCGACCACTCTGATACTTTTATAACAAAAAAAGAAAGTTCTAATGTGATCGCATAATTTATTGTCTTAAAATTGCTTCTTCAATAGCTCGGTAGCCTAAGAGCGCCGCTTTACATGCGTGAGGTCGGCAATTCAAATCCAGTTAGGCACCTCTGGTTTATCAATATGTAATCTAGCTGTACGGTGAAGAAAAACTTCGTCTGTAAACCTATACCTACACTAAGAGTAGGTGTATGAAATGGAGAAGGAAATGGCAGACCAATCTATTAAAAATTACCAACAAAGTGTTGTATGTTTCATTTCATACAATGATCACGACGACCCTCAGTATGAGGAATACGACTCAAGGAGGAGGAAAATTGCTAAAATTAATAATATGTTTTAATACTGCCTCCGTGGTGTAGAGGTTAGAGCGCTGTGCTCAAAAACTACGAACTCGGAGGTCGTGGGTTCGAATCCCGCGGGGAACACTGTCACTGTGTTGGTTTTCCCAGTTTGGTTAGGACATTGCAGGCTTGAATCACCTGATTGTCCGATAAGAATGATGATTCCGTACTTTGGAAGGCACGTTAAGCCGTTGGTCCCGACTATGATCCAACTGGTCTGGTTTCCCTTGTGGTTACGGAGGTCATTGTAATAACCAGGCATGTCAATTCAAGATCATAGTCGCAGCGTACCCTGGGCTCCAAGGCAATGGCCGAGGAGGCAACCGGGAGAGGCGCTAGGATGATGATGAATCTTCTTGTTCTTCCTAGCATTTATCTTGTTTCTATACGGGGTCCGCTTTGACCATGATCCAGGATTTGGCAAGTCTGGTTATTACAGTGAAGTACTGCCATCAGACCTTCGTAACCCATAGAGGGAAACCAGACAGATTGGATCATGGTTACACATTCAGATCTAACTGAACTAAAGTCAGAAATCACTGAATGTGCAGGTTTGCTCACGATGTTTTCCCTCAGCGCTAAGCTAATGGCACAAATCCACACATAGATTTCGAAAAATCCAGAGGTGTGGGCCCGGATTCGAACCGCAGACCTCACGAATGTGAGGCGCCGTCCGTACCACTAGGCCACCATCGCTCTAGGGTGATGATGAATAATATATTAACCTTCCACAGCGGCATACGGTCTGTGCCTCGGCTGCTGGTTCCTCCTGGTCCCTGTGCTGCTCGCAGACGCCTTCGGGACGGCCAGGATCGCCTCGTCCTACGGTCTGGTCAGGATGTTCCAGAGCATTGCTGCCGTCTCCGTACCCCCTACTGCTGGTGAGTGAACTTTATATCTACATCTACACTATCTACACTATATAAGGTGTAACAAAATATACTTCAGATACTTAGTAAAAAGTAAATTTTAATGCATACCAAATTCGACATATTATGCATTGGACAACTTGCTATGTTCGTCCTGTAAGTTTCACATCGTTGCCTACACTATCTACACTACTTATGGTGTAACAAAATATACTGCAAATATTTTAAAGGTGAATTGTTTACTGGCTATGTAATCTCGTAAAAGGCATAATTTGTTCTTCAATCATAAACTCAATCGATTTTGTTGATTTTCTCGAAAACTAGCGTATTAACATTGACTTTTTACTTACTGAATTTATTAAAGAGCTCCGAACATTTTTGTTTGGAAGCTGGCATACCTACAAAATCCGCCATTTTAAGATATCAAGTTTCGGCGGCCTGTCATGAAACTCATTTCAATCGACAGAGTAAGTAATTTTATTATAAACAAAAAGTGTTCAGTAATCAAAGCTCTAAGTGATACGGTTTCCGAGATATAAAACCCCAAAAACTGAAAATAGTTATTTCAAATGACATTATGTATGTTTGAACTTAAATATCTCAAAAACCGTATCAT
This sequence comes from Nomophila noctuella, assembly GCA_958496325.1. Classification (NCBI taxonomy): domain Eukaryota; kingdom Metazoa; phylum Arthropoda; class Insecta; order Lepidoptera; family Crambidae; genus Nomophila; species Nomophila noctuella. The sequence goes on along the minus strand of OY292510.1, from coordinate 1,295,873 downwards.
TAAGATTTGTCGGGCTATTCCTCTATGCACCCAAACGTGACATAGGGAGCATCTATTCATTAATCTGAGGATTTTTTTACATTATGTTAGCCTATGTCCTTTCACAAGGTCTGAAGATAGTCTGTGCAAAATTTCATCAAAATCGGTTGAGAGGTTTAAGGTAAAGCGTAAAAGGCAGACAGATAGACGGAGTTTCTTTCGGATTTATATTATAAAAATAGGGATAGAAGGGAGAACGAACAAGAGGGTCACCTAATGGTAAGTGATCACCGCTGCCCATGGACATCAACAACCGCACAAAGGTCGCAGATGCGTTGCCTGCCTTTAAGACCCCATATACCCTCACCATCTGAGCTCTGGCGACCTTACCCACTTTACTTTTAAGAGAGGTAAAGCTTGGAGGAACTTTCATTTGAATGAGCCACTCGTCTGGGGAAGTACCTCTGCCTTACAGAAGACCACAGTGAAGTAGCACCCTCATCCATAAAAAAATAAGTTAGTATCCTACTACTATTATAAAGGCGAAAGTTTATAAGTGTGGATGTATGGATGTATGGATGTTTGTTACTCTTTCACGTAAAAACTACTGAATGGATTTGAATGAAACTTTACCACAATATAGCTTATACATCAGAATAACACATAGGATATTGGAAATCGAAATCCACGCGGACGGAGTCGCGGGCGGCCGCTAGTATTTAATATAATCCACCAATAAACAAATTATGTTTCAGGTCTACTAAGAGATGTGACGGGTGGTTACTCCTGGTGTTTCTACGGCATGGGATCCTGCATGGTACTGGGTTCGATTCCTGTCATCGCATTCCATCTTTGCACCAAGAATGAAGACGAAGAGTCTGTGGATTGAAGAAAATATGGAGAAGACAATATAAGATTTAAAGTCAGAAGTTATGTTGAAGTAAACCCGTGTATTTATTGTAAGTAAATGTTTTTTTAAATATTTAAACCTGCGTTATATTGTAAGAAATGTTAATTTAAAAATATCTGTTGTTTTGCCAAGGCTAAATAGGTTTTAGGGCTGTGGCGTACAGCCACTTTCCTTTAGGCTGTTTAAACTATCTTTCCTTTGCCTTTCATATCTCCTCAATTCAATATCATTCTTCTACTCACTCACTCTTTCATTCACTTCCTTCTTGACTCTTCGTCACTCGCTCGCTCGGTACACACGCTCTGTTAAAATATACGTTATTACTAAGTGTTAAATTTAAGTAACATGTGGAGTCAGAGAATACAGTGTTGTTGAACAGAGAAGCATCTTTTATTTATAAAGTCCCAACAGTGGTGACTACCGCGACGTGTAAAAACTCCAGATACGAGAGACGCCGAGTGACGCAATCTGTGCCTGCAAAACTGCATGCAACCATCGCGCAACATTGGGGAAATATTGCTTTTCGTCGAGTCAACGCGAAGCTCTTGTGTGTGTGTGGTTTAACTAACAAGTGTAAATAACCCATTAACAAAGTTGCATGGTGAAAGCTTGAAAAATTTTCACATTGACGCCATTTTGGACGCTTCGATTTCCAATAATTTATCATCTCGCATTGATGCTAGCGCCACGCTCGTGAAACATCGGTACTAATATCGCACTAACTCATTCGCTCGTCATTCGCACGTTCCATCTCACGCTCACTGAACGAGTGAGAAAGAACGGACTGAAACAAGAACGGAAGTTGACATTGACATTTGACAATTGCGTGTTTTGTTTGTTTTGAAACTATTTTGTCGAACTAATCTTTATGTTTTACTAATTTTTGTGCTGAAATTGTATTATGGGATTGTGCTTTATGTGTTGGTACGTATTTCTTTAACTTTACTTTTGTTTATATTGTGTTTTTCGTGTTTATTTGCATTGTTTTTGTGTGCGTGTGCTTATTTTTGGGAAAACTGGAGCTTAATAACAATTAGCTATTTCATTAACTACTAATTCATAATGCAGGACAACGCTAACCTACCTCAAGCTCAAAACGCTAACCCACCTCTTGCTCCTGCTGAGGACACGAGAGACTCGAAAGAGTATGTACAGAGAATAACCATACGCACACCTAATTTTAACAAAGAGCGACCAGCTCTGTGGTTCGCGAGCTTAGATTCACAGTTTGTGATTAATTCTATAACCTCAGAGCTAACCAAATTTCACTATGCAGTTTCACAGTTGGACATTTCTGCCACACAAGAGGTCGAAGACCTCATTCTTAATCCTCCTAGACTCACACCATACACTACCTTAAAGGAAACCATAATATCTAGGTTCTCTGATTCCTACGAGGAAAAGGCTCGGAGGGTCATGGAGAAAGAACAGATGGGGGACAGGAAACCTTCTTCTTTCCTCCGTCATTTGCAGTCCCTAGCTGGAGTTTCCTTTCCTGAACGTCTCCTGAAAACTATTTGGAGCAATCGCTTACCACGACAAATTCAAATTGTACTGGCAGCTCAGAAACAACAGGAACTGACGGAACTGGCCAATCTCGCAGACCAGCTGATGGAGATTTCAGCCAATGATACCAACGTGTTGGCCGTATCAACTGCTTCCCATCCACAACCACAGTCTGCCGAAGCGCAAATACTGGTACTGCAGAAACAAATGGCCGACTTGACCAGGACTGTGGCCGCCCTTACCACTGGAGGTGGTAGCCGGCAAAGCAGATCCCGCAGTCGCAGTACACAACGGCCACGCAGCCGTTCACGCTCACGAAACGAGCAATTTTGTTGGTACCATGACCGATTTGGAAAGAAGGCCAGGAAATGTATCGACCCCTGCAAATGGTCAGCTGATTCAAAACAGGGAAACAAGACCAGCGGTCAGTAACGGCGAGTACTGATCGCTCCGCTCCTAGTCGCCGCCTATTTATAACCGACCGGTACACAAACAACAAGTTCCTTGTTGATACTGGCTCAGATATATGTTGCTTTCCCCGCAGACTACTGAAGGGCCGATTTACTAGCAGCGGCTATGACCTTAGAGCAGCCAACGGTAGCTCTATTAATACTTATGGCAGCATTAATCTTAATCTTAATTTAGGTTTGCGCCGTGCTTTTAAATGGAATTTCCTTATAGCTGATGTAAGCACTCCCATCATTGGCTCTGACTTTCTCAGTTATTATAATTTGTTACCCGATTGCAGAAACCAAAGGATAATTGACGGCACTACTAAGTGCACTGTAGCTGCTTCTCTAGCACTCATCTCCCAGGACAGCATCAGGGCTGTATCACATTCAGGGGACTCACCTTATGCTTCACTGCTAGCTGAGTTTCCAGACACCACACGCCCGCCTGGCCGAGATCGAATTGTGAAGCACTCTACTGTGCATTATATTAACACCACAAAAGGACCACCAGTCAGCGCCCGCGCACGCCGCTTAGCACCCGACAAGCTGCGTACTGCTCAGAAAATTTTCGCTGAAATGGTTGAAGCAGGCACTGCCAGACCATCTATGAGCCCTTGGGCAGCTCCGCTGCAGATGGTTCCTAAAAAGGATTTAACAGTGCGTCCATGTGGGGACTATAGAGGCCTCAATGCACGCACTATCCCCGATAAATACCCAGTGCGACACATTGGGGATTTCAATCATAACCTGGCAGGGTGCACAGTGTTCAGCACTATCGACCTGATAAAGGCTTACCAGCAGATTCCTGTACACCCTCCGGATGTTTGCAAGACGGCGATAATAACCCCCTTCGGGTTATTCGAATTCCCGTATATGTCGTTCGGTCTCAGGAACGCAGGACAAACCTTCCAGCGCTTCGTAGACGAGGTGCTGCGAGGCCTGGAGTTTTGTTTTGCGTACCTGGATGACATACTCGTGTTTTCCAAAGACCATATGGAACATGAACAGCACCTGCGCACATTGATGGCTCGTCTCAACGATTATGGTGTGGTCATCAATCCAACCAAGTGTGTCTTTGGTGCAAAAACAGTGAATTTCCTGGGGTACCATATAAGTGCTGCTGGCACCAAACCACCCCAAGAACGCATCCAAGCTCTTATGGACTACCCGCCTCCCAAAACCATTCAAGGCATGCGCCGGTTCATTGGGATGGTGAATTTTTACCGACGTTTTCTCCCAGATGCAGCTAAGCACCAGGCACCACTCATCGATGCCATAGCTGCTACACAAAGCAAAGGTTCAAAACCTTTCCCATGGACGACGGAACTCGAAAAGAGTTTTGAAGACTGCAAAAGTAGCCTCAAGTCAGCTACAATGTTGTCCCACCCTAGCAGCAGTGCCAAGCTCGGTCTTTTCACCGATGCCTCTAGCACACATATTGGCTCTTGCTTACAGCAACAAACTGGTGAGAGTGGTGACTGGCAACCAATAGCTTTCTTCAGTCAAAAGCTGAAGGAAAAGCAGAAGGACTGGCCGGCTTATTATCGTGAGCTTCTTGCCGTTTACGAAAGCGTGCAACATTTTCGGCACATACTGGAAGTCCAGCATGTGACTATTTTTACCGACCACAAGCCTCTTGTGTATGCTTTCTCTCAACGGCGAGACAGACTCCCGCCAGCCCAACTTAACCAGCTGTCATTTATAAGCCAGTTTACCACTGACATAGTCCACATTAAGGGCGAAGATAATATTGTAGCGGACGCTATGTCCAGAATCGAAGCTATTTCCCTCGAAGAAGACTACACCTCGCTTGCTAAGGCTCAAGCTGTTGACGAAGAGCTTGCTCAGCTGCGCTCTAGCTCTTCTTTGAAGCTCGAAGATGTAACTATTCCCGGCATGGACATAAAGGTGACGTGTGACACCTCTACAGGTAAACCACGCCCATACTTACCCGCTGCTTTCCGTCGCAAGGCTTTCCTCAAACTGCACAACCTCAGCCACCCGAGCGCGCGCGCTAGCGCCCGCCTGGTCGCTGACCGTTTTGTCTGGCCAAACATGCGGAAAGACTGCAGCTCCTGGGCGCGATCATGTCTCGCTTGTCAGCGAAACAAAGTAACGCGACACGTTACCACACCTCTGGGAAACTTCCCAGCTACTACAGGCCGTTTCCAGCATGTCCATTTGGATATTATTGGACCACTTCCTTGTTCCAGGAATTTTACATATTGCCTCACGGCAATCGATAGATTCTCGCGGTGGCCTGAAGTATGGCCCATGCAGTCTATCACAGCAGAGGAAGTAGCGGAAACATTTACCACAGGGTGGATCTCGCGGTTCGGCGTACCACTCGTAGTAACGACCGACCAAGGTCGCCAATTCGAATCCTCTCTGTTTGGTAAGCTGATGTCTTTTTGCGCTAGTAAACGGATAAGGACCACAAGTTACCATCCACAGGCCAACGGGATGATAGAGCGCCTTCACAGGCAACTGAAGGCAGCGCTGATGTGCCATGACTCATCATGGAGCCAAGCTCTACCTCTAGTCCTCCTTGGCATCCGCACGGCACTGAAAGAAGACCTTCAGTGTTCTGCGGCAGAACTTGTGTACGGTGAGCCTCTCCGGTTACCCGGTGAGCTCGTTGTACCACCATCACCAGCAACAAAGATTGACACTACCGATTTTGTAGGCCAGCTCCGCTCTAAAATGGCTAATTTACGCGCCGTCCCTGCCTCGCGTCACACGCAGCCGTCGACATTTGTCTTCAAAGACCTGCCGACAGCTACACACGTTTTTCTTCGTGACGACACTGTGAGACGGGCGCTCCAACCGCCATACACTGGACCCTACAAGGTAATTTCGAGATCGGCAAAGACTATCACACTAGAGATTGGAAATAAGAAGGTGGAGGTGAGTCTAGACAGGGTTAAACCAGCACATCTAGACTGGACTGATTCACAAGTGCCCAGCACTTGTCCAGCTCCACCCCTTTCACCATTACCTCCAATTGCTGCTGGACCTCCTCCAGCACAGCTATCAACATCTCCTTGCCCAGTTTCTAGTGAACCTACATTAAAACCTATCCCGGACTCACCGGCCCCACAACCTTTAACCACCAGGGCTGGTCGCAAAGTTAGGTTTAGGGATATTTTAGATTTGTAAATATAAATATGTGTGACTTATCAATAGTAATTTTATGTTAATTTTAGATCTCAATGTATGTGTTAGTTTTTAAGTTTTAAGTTACAAATATTTTTTTTGTTTGTGAAAAATTGTCTTAAATTTTCTTTTAATTTGAAAATTTGTTTATGTTTGTGTTAGTATTAAGGTTTTACTTGTTCACTAGTGTATTTGTATTTCTTCTACATTTTGCATTTTGACAAAACAATTGTTTTTAAGTTTTTAATTTGTGACTGACTAGTCTTAACTTTTAATTTTCAAAATTTAATTTGTATTCTTACCTTATAGTGTGAACCACGAGCCCAAATATTTTAAGACTAGCATTATTTAGTTTCTACTTAGCTCTAGATTGTCATTATGCTGTTAATTTGTACCTATTTCTCTCCGTAGGGGGGTGATGTGGCGTACAGCCACTTTCCTTTAGGCTGTTTAAACTATCTTTCCTTTGCCTTTCATATCTCCTCAATTCAATATCATTCTTCTACTCACTCACTCTTTCATTCACTTCCTTCTTGACTCTTCGTCACTCGCTCGCTCGGTACACACGCTCTGTTAAAATATACGTTATTACTAAGTGTTAAATTTAAGTAACATGTGGAGTCAGAGAATACAGTGTTGTTGAACAGAGAAGCATCTTTTATTTATAAAGTCCCAACAGGGCTAAATGGGAAATGTTAGAATGTTGCGTGATTAAATAATTTGGGACACTAATTGTTAGCAGTAGACTGTAAAGATCTAGTTAGCCTAGGCAAGACCAGTTTTTCCTGATAATGGATTTTTGTCGAAAATATTACATAATAAATATTTGTTTATGTACTTACATTTGAGTCACGTGACGCGGGCAAAACTAAAATTATTTTGAAGAATATTGCGCGGAAGTGAAACAATATCCAAATTTTTGTCATTATTTTTGCCTGCATTTTTATTCCTGGTTTTGTTTGTTGTTTACAAATAAGTACGGGGTTTACAAAACGAATAAACTTTCGCGTTACGTTATTTCTGTAACAACATGGCTGTTTTCGGCCGCTTATTTTAACAATAAGTTGTTAATTTGCTGAAAATATGTCAGATAAAGAATGACTATGTACAGCTACCTATAAGAAACTTAACAACTGTCGTCTATTGTAAGTTTCGGAAGCAGGGCAATTTCGGAAATTTATTTCTTTATTATTGTCTCTCATTGCAACTGTTTCGGGCTGTCTGTCGCTTTTCATCAGGTGAACAATAATATTACTGTTCACGAAAACCCTTCGATAACTCACGGAGCAAGTGGAAATCGCTGGATTATTTGTTTTTATAATAGTTTTCTTGGATGGGCAGTCAAGGCATAGCAAAACCCCGATAAGAAGGCAAACCACTCACCTTTGACGCCGACTGCTATGCTGAACTGGATATGAGAAGCCGTGCTCGCCACGTGTTCCGAAAAGTCCACCGTTATGCCACTTGTACTGTTTCAAAATTGATGAAACCACACTAAACTGAACATATAAAGTCCACAAAATCCGATTGTCACCGATATTCCGCCGGGAAGAGATAAATCCGAAGCCGCGCGTAGTACACCGTGCGCGATCAACCGATGGACTGGGGCCGGCGGTTGCGGCGCACTTCAGACGGGTCGCGGGTTTTTGTAGCTTACCCTCATATAAGGGAATTACTATGCCTGAACATTAAATTTATTCATAAAAATGGCAACTACTTATTCCATAACCAAAGCTTGAATAATATCAGCAATATTTAAAAAAAGTCAAACTGTTGAGTTTCTTCCGGCACTTCTCAGCAGGCCATTCACGTCGAAGTGTTTTTAGGGTAAAATAATATTGGGGTACAAAAGAATTGCAAAATAAACGCTTTGACTTTTTTGCCAGCAGATTTTTGGCCAAAATAAGTTTTACTGATTGAGATTAAAGGCAATTTTATTAGCTAAGTAATACATAATAATCTTAAAAATGATATGATTACCTAGCAACCCACAATTGTCTTTTTTTTAAACAAGAAAACATTATAAATTATATAAGCATATTTCTGGCAATCGTTTTGAGTAGAACTGTATAAGTCTCCAGAAATAATTAAATGGAATAGTTAACAAAAACCGCTCGTTAAGTATACAATACAGTATACTTTATACATAAAAACATTGAATTGGAATGAATAAAAAAATACCGAAAAGGAAGCATAATTATTTATTACCTATATTTGGCTAAGTATTCAATTCACACGAAATTCATGCGAAAGATGGCCCTTCAATACGTTATTATTAAAATAAAAATTAAATCTTTCATTGAATTATAATATCAAATTATTGATTTAGGTTTAAAAAAAAAAGTTAAGCTTCTTGTTTAAATTGTACACTATAATTTTTAAGCTTTTTGCAGTTACAAAATCGTACGCGCAAAAATTTAACTTAAAAAATTTAGTGATTTTCTGATCATAAAAAGACGTATACGCCCAGATATGAGAGTATATATTCTTTATGTAATTAAGCTTCATAGAAGCACATATAAGTCGTTAGAAAATTACAAAAAGATGACTCGACCGCCGATTCGGAAGTTGCAGGCAACTCGATTATTTAACATTTGTGTAAGGATTTTATGATTGTAATAAGCTTTGTTGACTGTAACATTGATGTTGAGAAGCAATTGTATTGAGCAAAACTATCGAGTTATGAGTGTGTAAATTACATTAAATGATAATCCCCCGAGTTGACTTTTATGTATTTTGCCAACGTGTCTTTAACTATCAGATAACAACTGAAGTTAGGACAACTTAAATTTTAATGTGGATTAATTGTAAAATATAATATACACTTTTGAAGATGATGAAAAGATGATAACTAACTAATCATTAGAAATGTAATAAAACGTTTAATAAAAGCTAGTACCTACCTATTACACTAGTAATGATTATTAAGTAGGTATTACAGAATGGAGAAATAAATAATATTTCTCTTTAACTACATTGAGTATCTACAATGGTTTTGAACTTGAATCAAAAGGGTTAAGTACCCTTCACTAATTTATTGGTGTATTTATTTATTCTAATAAAAAGAAGGTTTGAAGAATCTTTAAAAATCTCTCTTCTTTAACCTTATATATATAAAATTTGTCTATGTATCAGAACTGTTCAGAGATTTTCTATTATTAGAAGATCTTTGTAACTATGTATGATTACCTAACTATAAATCTTTCGTGGAATTTTGTTGCGTTTGCCTATTTGATGTTTAATTATTTTTATATTTTCAATGAAGTTTTAAAGAGGGGAATAAGTAGAATTAAGTTAAAGGAGGGGAATGGATTACCATGGTAAAAAAACTGAATTTCTAACATAAAATAAATAAATAAATATATATTTATTTATTTTTAAATGACTTGGTGTAGTAAAAGGTTGTTTTCAAACGTGTCAAAAATGTTTGAGATGATAGAAATAAGAAACGATAATATAGGTCAGTGTAAGAGTTGAGGACTGTTTTAGAGAAAGTTCTAGATCTTATTCTGAAAGATCTATCGCAATTTAGCGTTTGTATTTTAAAAAAATAATATCTAATTTCTTCAAATAGGCAACACGCGAAATTCTTCCACGTTATATACTAATGTTTTTTTGGAACTATTTAAATAAAAATATGCTAAATGATGTGTTCAAATGTGTACAGGTATTTCTTCGTGAGTTACGGTATTGGGAGACGGTGTGAAATATTATTACACATTTTAATGATAAAATCTTATTCGTAATTAACTTATATTAAAACCCTCGATGGTCTAGTGGTTTAAGTACCAATCTCAAGGTCCTGGGTTCGATTTCCGAGTCAGGCAAAACTTAGAGTCACTTTTTCCATACGCAGCCAGGGTTTGTGATCAGCAATCCACATTTGGCAAGAGTGGTGATTAAGCCTCAACCCATCTTTGTAACGTCAACTTGATTTCAAATGATGGAGCCATTTATCGTTCACTGTGCTGATGAAAAAATATGATAATTTGGATTTATATTACGTCCGATAATAATTATGTTAAGTTACGTTAAAACAATAAAGTGAATAGATCTTTTGTATCATAATTGATATTAATTGAATTTTTCAAATATCCAGTTTTCGAAGTAATTGGTAATAAGATTATGTATGGACGTGTATATAGGTTATAAATGTGTAATTATATTTTTAAGGAGATTTAAGGTTGGTACCGCAACTTTTCATTCCTAAAGATTTATTTATTTATTTTAACGCTTAGCACTTTCTTAAACACTATTAATTGTGAAGATTAATTGATTTGATTTGACGTAATCTATACTAATATATAAAGCTGAAGAGTTTGTTTGTATGTTTGTTTGTTTGTATGTTTGTTTGTTTGAACGCGCTAATCTCAGGAACTACTGGTCCGATTTGAAAAATTCTTTTTGTGTTTGATAGTCCATTTGACGAGGAAGGTTTTAGGCTATTAGAAATCGAAATCCACGCGGACGGAGTCGCGGGCGGCCTCTAGTTATGTGAAGAATGTTTGCTAAAACTTTAGAACTTGCATTTTGTTTTTGTCTTTTCCTCTATTTGTTTTTATGTTAGAAGAACATGCGCGTGGCAACAGTGTTTGTTTTTGTAAAAGGTGTAAAGTGATCCTCACAGGACAGGCTTAGCCTAGTGTGGGGACCTGCAAAAATTGTAAAACTTTTATATGTTTTTGGAAATAAATAAATTTTGAATTTTTTTGAATTTTTGAAAAAGTAATTTATGTTGTTCTCAATCAGTTTAAAAGACGTAATGTAAGGCACAGACATTTTAACTTCTTTGAGAGTCTTAAATTAAATTATGATATTTCTGAGCCTTACTAAGAATTCTTTTAAACACAATGATGAAAATAAATAAAACATCTTTAAGAATGATATAGTAGTTGCTTGGAAGGAATTGACAACATTTAAATTTTTTCATGTGCTGTTTTTATTTTCTATTCTGAAAGATTTTTAAAAACTAAAACTTACGTATTTTTTCTTTTTCGTTTATTTTCTTTCCTTTTTGTAAAATAAATTATTTAAAAACGACTTATTCTAAAAGAGCGTAAGTCAATGTCATGGGATGAACGAACATTTTATCTTTGCTATTTTAAAAAATAAACTTGAATGACGGAAGTTCACACAAATGTTGCCAGGAGACACTAGGGCAAATTCATAAAAAATGTTGTCCAAGTACCTAAAGTGCCACTTCAGTACCCAGTTCGTACTTTAAACTTACGTAAATAATGTTTTAGTAAGATTTCATAAAGCTATAAAATTAAATCTGGTACATCAACTGAGTTATAATTTTGTCGCAATATTCAAAAACATGAGTTTTTCCCCGATTGGCCAGGAGTTTTGCCAATCCGGCAACACTGTATGATAAATGTACACACACATGCACAGTTTTCTGTCAGTTTGACAAGAAACAGTGTCAAACTTACGTTTATTTTTTTTAATTCACGATGGCCAAAGCGAGACCAAGATTGACTGTGTGTGGATCCGACGAGCATTGAATTTGGAAACTTTTCAAAATATCTTTTTAGTTACTGAATGAAAAAAATTAAAATCATTTTTTTTGTGTCAATTTAGCGAAAATCTCGAAATGGTTTTTGAATTATAGTACCTTGTAAAAAATTAAATGTTGTCAATTGTTAATATTTTACAAATAGGAATTTCCTGAATGGTGTGAAGTGAATAATTTTCGTTTCTTTGAGAAACAAAAATTGTTTATTTGAGAGCATTGCTTTAATTGTAAGAAAATTCTTGCTTCATTTACTAGGTAATACGGTTTGCAATATTTGACCTGAAAGATTAAATCACGTTTTTGTAGAAAAATCCGGATAAAAAACAAACTTATATTAAATTTCAGTTTTGTAGCTGTGGTATAAAGATTTATGCGTGTTTTTTTCACTCGTTTCGTGATGATATAGCTTCATATTTTATTTTGTTAACAGTCTTATACCCAATTTTCTTTATACCGTAGATAAAATTGTATCTGTAGAGTAAAATTTACAGACTCAGTTGTATTGATATTTTATCTGAGTGGTGTTTTCATTGCGCTCAATACCTATACCTACTATAGTAGCGTAGTAGCCCAATGCCAGGTAGGCTAGCCAAGATGCCACTTTAACGAATTCGCCAGACGCTTTCGTAGCGACTTATATCTCCATCCTGCTCACATAAATAGTTTGTGTGCAGGAGGGCAATATAAGTCGCGACGAAAGCGTATGGCGAATTCGACAAAGTGGCATCTTGGCTAGGGCCCCAGGAGTCTTTATTGCCGCAAATAAATAAGAACTAAATCAGTTATCCCAGAATTTAGATCTCATTTATGACCTGGCTATGTGGTACTACTAGTGGCGTAGAACTTTGGATAGCTAACTTAGGAACTGTTTAAACAATTAATCGACAATGGACTATCGCAATAATATTACACTTTAATTATTAAGTCAAATCAATACAAATATTCGATGTAACATCCTTCTAAAAGTTATATTGTGTTCTTAATAATTTTGTATATTCATTTCATAGATTGAAATACAGGATGTTTGGTTTTAGAAACTTAATCAATAATTAAAAAACGTGGGCTATTAAATGTTTCCTGTACTTATATTAAATAAAATATAGTAACTACCTAAAAAATCCTTTTTTGAATAAAAATCGAAGCAAAATCATGTCACATCATTTATTACGTGAATGTTTTATGTGACCTACCATTTTAGTCAAAACGGTATTAAAATATAGACTACCTACTGTAATTAATCGTGCATAAATACATATACTTAGAAAAGGCACAATCAAATGACTTGTTAAATCACCCAAAATGCATTTATTTTGAAATATTTTAATATGAATTTAATTAACTTTGTTTTAGTACAAACCTTTTTTAGGGTTCCGTAGCCAAATGGCAAAAAACGGAACCCTTATAGTTTCGTCAAGTCTGTCTGTCTGTCTGTCTGTCTGTCTGTCTGTCTGTCCTGGCTCGTTCTCCGCCGTTTCTGAACCAATTGCCACGAAAATTGGTGGAGAGATGTATAGTGATAATTCAAGAATTGGTTTTTAAAATTATCGAAAAATAATTATTTTTACCCCCCCTCCCATACATCGAAAAGTAAATTCAAAAAAAAAAATTCGACTTACCCCTTTGTGTGGGGTATCGTTAAAAATGTATTTTTAAATACAATAAAACTTGCCTTGAAACCATGTGGATCAAACACCCCAGTCTCGAGATATTTTAATACAAAGTTAAAATTAGAGCGTCCCCCCCCCCTTAACTTTTGCAATACTATTACAATAATTCTGAAAAAAATCTCCTGTATACCTCTAAGTAAGTTCTTTCAACGAAAACTATAGCGAACTCTGTATCATACATAGTTATTTTTATACAACTTGACCAACTTATGACGTGCAGTTGCCCTTACTAAATGGTGTCTTAAGCGGTCGGGCCATCTTTTAGCTACGGAACCCTTTCATGGGCGTGTCCGACACGCTCTTGGCCGGTTTTTTAAAAGTATTTTGGGTGCATTTTCTAAATCGTAGAAACATGAAAAAAAACTTTTTAGTATAAGTGTAATGACTGGGTGTAAAAATTAATAATGATAACTTCACAAAACTATGATTTTCTTAGTATAATCGCATTATGAAGATTGTAATCTATTGCTACATCTGTGGATTTATGCGATTTAACTATATTTTGCTGCATGTTTAACTAAAAAAGACTCGCACGTGATTTCAATTCATCCGTGCGAAACGACTACTAAAAAAATATTATTTTTGAAAGTGGACCATTCGCACGTTCGGGCGAATTAAATTCGTGCGAATCAACTACTACGCCGAAGTAGTTTGTGTAAAGGATTGTTCAAAAGTGGAAGGAGTTTAAAGTAGGATTGATTAAAATGGGCGAGCTTAAAGTGAAAACAGATAAATCGGACGAGTTTAGGAACTATCAGAGATTAAAGGGACAAAGTATTTTTGCGATTTGCTTGACTTAAAGTCAACGGCGAATTTACTATAAAGATTCAGTAAAAGTCGTGCGAGTTTACTACTAAAATGGTAGAAATGGGACGAGAAGTATTTTTTTTGCATTTTGCTTAAGTAGGTTATATAATAATCAACAGATGTAGATAACTTGTAATCTGATGTAAGGATATCTCCAGACTGTACATTTACCTATTTGTTAACCGTTGTTGTATGTAACTAACTTTACAATGAATGGCCGAGATTTCTTACCAATATAAATATAATAATCATAATCATAATCATAATCATAATATTCTAATAATTAAACACATTATTGTTTCAGTACCTATTCAACTAAAATTTCTCTATACTCTAATTTTAATCAAAGTATGTTAAGCTTATTTATTGAGATGAATTAATGGGTAAATGGCTTTGAATTAAATGACGTTGGCTATGAGAAGCCAAAAGGTCGCGGGTTCAATCCAATCTAGTCAAAGTGCCTACTTTCTGATATTTGTGTGCTTTTGTCTGTATGTACCGATTTGGTTGTTTGTTTATATATATCTCTGTAGGTAAGTATACATATTTAAGTTGGCACTGATTTCTGTTACAAAGCCACCTAACCCACTGTCAGATGAAAGTATGTATATTATCGATATTAATAAATTATTTACATTGGTAAGAAAATCAGTTTGCATTTGCGTCAGTGATTCGGATGATTTAAAGATTGTAAGTATGTTTGTTCAGATTCAGTCTGTCCCTTTTTAACAGATCGTCTATTAGATAGACAGATTTAGCTCCTAAATTGACATGGCCAATTGTAGTACTGCAGATATAAATAACAGATTATAGTTTAAAAAAATAATCTGTCATTTATTCGACAGTGTTAAAACGGCTTTAAGAGTTACATCATAAGGTGTGTTAGTAAATTAGGTTACAGAAATTATATTTCTGTGGAAGTATTATAATCGCACTTAAAGTATTTTGAAAGATCAATATGGAGTTATTTCTCTTGGAAAGAGACAGACTGGTCTGTTAGAGTGAGATGTGGATAATATCAATGTAAATTATCAATTGAACAAGGGAAATAATAAATTTAGTTTAAACCGTGTGACGTGTGTTTTATTTACTTTTTTTATTGCATTTTTATTCATATTATCATTGCATTTACTGTAATTTTAATATCTATCTATTAACCTTTAAATTATGTTTTAGTTTGCTCACTACTGCATTCAAACATTTCATTTTTCTAAAGGTTGACTGGTAGAGAATGCTTTTAGCGTTAAGTCCGCCTTTTATACCTTACTTACTAGTGTGGTCAATAAAGTTTTTATAAATAAATAAATAAATAAACCTTTAAAATCATTTTTTTCAAACTTATAAGATTTAATTTAGTATAAAACACAAGCACAGCCATTACTTTAATATTTAATTCTAATGGAAGACAATAAAAAGACGAAATTGCTTAACAAAACATTTTATTTTAACTAAAATAAGAAAACAAATCCATGTGACCCATGCCATTAAAACAAATTAATAATCCTAACATAGGGCGTGATTCAAACCTCTCAAATTATTTCCTGAATAACGGCTTATATTACCTAAGGGCGTGCATACAGCATACTAGCTTAGCCAATCGTTTTTATTTAATTAAAACGAATTTAAGATATTAAGATTAAATAAATCTCTGTAGTGCACTAAAGAATAACATTTATGATTTTATAAAAGTGACTTTTATTAGATTGTTTCTCATTGGGTTGGCTTTACGTAGGAAAAACATTTTAAGCAGATTTCAAAAAATCATAGGTTCTTTAGTGCACTACATAGCGTTTTTATATCTTAATATCTTAATTTTTTTACAATCATTAGGTGTGCAGTATGCACAGCCTTAAACATAAATAACTTTTTAAAGCTCATTTGTTAAAATTCATACAGACTCAAGAACTTATCAATCGCATACTCTCTCACTAACGCCCTTTAGGAGAATATTTAAGACATCTTATGTTTCCACATCAGACCTATACATTCCCACACATCCCCTTAAACAATTATAAGATACTATAAAAACTTTGTTGTGGTTAACAGAATACATCTACTCACCAAGTTTCAACAGTACAGTAATTATAGTTTTGGAAAAAAGTGGCTGTGACAGACTGGCGGACAGACAGTCAGACATGACGAATCTATAAGGGTTCCGTAATTTGGCTACGGAACCCTCATTAATATCGCGTTAAGTCCCGTTTGAATATATCTAATAGTAATGCAACGCAAAGTTTTATTACGATCTATATCTCATACAGCAAGAGTTTCCGCGAGCCATTATGCCTTAACAACCTTTCCAACAAATGTTTACAGAAAGTCTTCATCTTCACCACTGCTGTTCTATAGGCGCCGTGCGAAGCGATGACTCTGCCATCTCGTGACTCATATTCAAAACTTTTACAATCAATGTCGGTAATTCTACTGTCAAACCACGGAGAAACACAGTGCCTTATTCTGCCATCTAGTGACTCATATTCGAAACTTTTACGCTAAATGTCAAATTCTAATGTCAAACCACAGAAAAAAAAAACGGGATTATAACGCCCTCTATAGTTTCTGCACTAGGCACCGTGTTATTTAAACCTTACAACACTTCTTAACCTCAATCTCTTTCTCCTTCCCACAACAACCCTTCTCTTTCCCACAACACTTGCCGGCGTCTCTCCGTCCCTTTCTCGCGAGTGGTCTGTCTCTCTCGTCCCATACGACGACGCCGGGCAAGCGCTTGCCCGGATTGCGAGAGGAATAGAGGAATTTTTCTTTGTTTCTAATTTTAACATTATTTGACCACTAGACTTGACCACGACGATGAGACCCCCCTGGCGCTATGTGCCCCCCTGTCGCTATGTGACCCCCCTGGTGCTATGTGACCCCTGGTGCTGTCAACCCCCTGGCGCTGCGACCCCCCTGGCGCTGCGACCCCTGGCGCTATGTGTCCCCCCTGGCGCTGTGTGACCCCCTGGTGCTGTGACCCCCTGGCGCTGCAACCCCCTGGCGATATGTGACACCCCTGGCGCTATGTGACCCCTAGCGCTATGTGACCACCCTGGCGCTGCGACCCCTTGGCAATATGTGACCCCCCTGACGCTACGTGACACCCCTGGCTCTATGTGACCCCCCTGGCGCTATGTGACCCCCCTGGTGCTGTGACCCACCTGGCGCTGCGACCCCCCTGGCGCTATGTTACCCACCCCTGGCGCCAAAGCTGTTTCCAACATATCTAAACCTTACAACACTTCTTAACCTCAATCTCTTTCTCCTTCCCACAGCACGCCTTCTCTTTCCCACAACACTTGCCGGCGTCTCTCCGTCCCTTTCCCGCGAGTGGTCTGTCTCTCTCGTCCCATACAACGACGCCGGGCAAGCGCTTGCCCGGATTGCGAGAGGAATAGAGGATTTTTTCTTTGTTTCTAATTCTAACATTATTGACCACTAGACTTGACCACGACTATGTGACGCCCCTGGTGCTGTGACCCCCTGGAGCTGTGAACCCCTGGAGCTGCGACCGCTCTGGCGCTATGTGACCCCCCTGGCGCTATGGTACCCCCTGGTGCTGTGACCCCCTGGCGCGGCCCCCCTGGCGCTATGTGACCCCCTGGCGCTGCGACCCCCCTGACGCTATGTGACCCCCCAGGCGCTATGTGACCCCCTGGCGCTATGTGACTCCACCTGGCGCTATGTGACCCCCTGGCGCTATGTGACCCCCCTGGCGCTATGTGACACCCCTGACGCTATGTGACCCTCCTGGCGCTATGTGACACCCCTGACGCTATGTGACCCTCCTGGCGCTATGTGACCCCCCTGGCACTATGTGACACCCCTGGCGCTATGTGACCCCCCTGGTGCTGTGACCCCCCTGGCACTATGTGACACCCCTGGCGCTATGTGACCCCCCTGGAGCTGCGACCGCTCTGGCGCTATGTGACCCCCCTGGCGCTATGGTACCCCCTGGTGCTGTGACCCCCTGGCGCGGCCCCCCTGGCGCTATGTGACCCCCTGGCGCTGCGACCCCCCTGACGCTATGTGACCCCCCAGGCGCTATGTGACCCCCTGGCGCTATGTGACTCCACCTGGCGCTATGTGACCCCCTGGCGCTATGTGACCCCCCTGGCGCTATGTGACACCCCTGACGCTATGTGACCCTCCTGGCGCTATGTGACACCCCTGACGCTATGTGACCCTCCTGGCGCTATGTGACCCCCCTGGCACTATGTGACACCCCTGGCGCTATGTGACCCCCCTGGTGCTGTGACCCCCCTGGCACTATGTGACACCCCTGGCGCTATGTGACCCCCCTGGTGCTGTGACCACCCTGGCGCTTTGTGACCCCCCTGGTGCTGTGACCCCCTGGCGATATGTGACCCCCTGGCGCTGCGACCCCCCTGGCGCTACGTGACCCACCCAGGGGTGGGCGCCAAAGCTGTCTCCAACATATCTAAACCTTACAACACTTCTTAACCTCAATCTCTTTCTCCTTCCCACAGCACGTCTTCTCTTTCCCACAACACTTGCCGGCGTCTCTCCGTCCCTTTCCCGCGAGTGGTCTGTCTCTCTCGTCCCATACAACGACGCCGTCGCACGCGCATATACGTTTGGGGTTTTGAAATACTCCTGCTGAACGAGCTATGACCCCACAGGCTATTCTGGAAAAAAAATAAATAAATAAATCCATAAACAAAAATAATAAATAAATAAATATCTCTGGTCATTATTCACACAGCGCCATCTAGCCCCAAATTAAACATTAGCTTGTGCTATGGGTGCCAGACAACGGATAAACAATACTAATATACTTTTATTTTTGTAAATACATACATATTATAGATAGAAACACCCAGACCGATACAAACAGACATGTTCATGCACACAAATGTTTGTCCTGTACGGGAATGGAACCCGCGACCTTTGGTGTTATAGCCGACTTCTCGGCCATTACACCAAACGGCTCGTCAAAATGTATTTCAGAAGTATTTGTAGTAATTGGATGATCCCGACGAAGGAAAAGACTGCCGTGGTTTAAGTAGTATAATGTTAAAGTTGAATAAAGCGGCAAATCTTTCCGTGAGTGACGTACTTGGTAAAATTACTCCCATGTAGGGCTTGCAAATATTCGACGAAATCAGGTATTCGAATATTCGAATATTTTTCGAAAAATATTCGAATATTCGAATATTATTCGAAATTTTTTTTTAATCGTCCACCAACCAAACGTGGAAATATATGGTCTTGAGGCCATCACAAACGATATTGGCTATGGCAGTATAGTTGTAAACTCAGTCCGAACTGAGTGAGACAGGTTTAAACTTTTACACTTTAAGCCTACGCTTCATACATTTTCTATGGGAAAGTGGAAAGTGCATAGTTTTTTTTTCTCGCGTCTTTCGACCAATCATGAAAAATGAAAATACATATATATTTTTGAGGTCATTTAAAATGCTATTTGATTTGGAAGTATATCTGCAAACTCAGCTTAGTAAGCGTAGAGTAAGGAAGGCTAGAAACTTGAACACTATGTACCCTCGCATCAATATTTTTTTAATAGGAGGTTGTGTCCTTTATTTTCCAGGGGCCATCAACCAAACATGAAAATATATATTCTTAAGAACCCAGTGAACGATATTTGCACAGGCAGTATGGATGTAAACGCAGTCCTTACTGAGTAAGACAGGTCAGAACTTTTACACAAAACTGGGCGTTCGCTACTTACATTTTTCTAGGGAAGGTGGCGTCTTTATTATTTCGCGTCCATCGACCAAACAGGGAAAAATATATTCTAGAGATCATCACAAACAATTTTTGCAAAGACAGTTTAGCTCTAAACTCCCTTCGAACTGAGTGAGACAGGCTCGATTTTTTTTACTATGGACCTTGGCTTCAACATTTGCTATGGGAGGTGATGTCCTTTCTTTTTCCACCGGCCATCAACCAAACATGGAAATATATATTCTTAAGATTAAGAATATTACAAACAATGTTTGTAAATGGCGTATTGCTGCAAAACTCAGTCCGAACTGATAAACACAGGATAGAACTTTTGCACTCTGACTGAACTTTCGCTTCATACCCTTTTATTAAGTTCTAAACTGTCTCACTCAGTTCATACAGAGTTAGCAGCTATACTGTCTATGCAAATATTGTTTGTAATACATAGCCTTAAAAATACAGACACCATCTATCCTATTGAATAAATAAAAAAAAAATACCTTCCGGCCAGATATATTATAGTGCACAAGTGAGTGCGCAAGCACAGGCGCACACCCTATTCCTTCACTCTTATAATTCGGTGGGACAGCAATCTGACATGACCGTAAGAGATCAGGCGCAGGACCAACGGCTTAACGTGCCTTCCGAAGCTCGGAGTAGCTCGAGATGATTTTTGTCGGTCAACCATCCGATGACTGGCAACCGCAGGTCGAGTGCGCTAACAACTGCGCCATCGAGCTCTCCATTAAAAAATATTGAAGCGAGGGTACATTGTGGTCAAGTTTCAACCCTGTCTCACTCAGTTCAGACTGACTTTGCAGATATACTGCCAAATTAAGTAGCGTTTGTAATGTAATGACCTGTTAAATATATATTTCCATAGTTCCATAGTTCCGAGAAAAAAAAGGTGCCATTTCCCATAGAAAAATGTCTAAACCTGTCACACTCAGTTTGGACTGAGTTTACAGCTACACTGCCAAAGCAAGTATCGTTTGTGATGCCCTCAAGCATATTTCCATGCTTGGTTGATAGACGCTCGAAAATAAATAAAAAAAAAAAAACCCACCTCCCCTACAAAAACCGGCATTGTCTTTTTACCAGGAAGGGTTGTAAGGGGTGAAATAACATTAAATTATTCATCATTACATTATTATTTACGAGATCAATCATATACATTTTTGATGAAACCTAAGAAGTAAAAGTCACCAAAGTTTAATCTGCTTAGGGTTATTTAATATCGGGCTAAAATCTCGATAATCTTGATCAAAATTGTCGAGTGAGATTTCGATCAATATCACATATAGCAAGAATACATCATCGAGATAGAATATCGAAAAACACCTACCTATTTTTTGAGATTAGAGACTATCGAGATTGCATTTTCTAATTAATCCCAATAGGACATAAAATATTCGAATATTCGAATAACGCGTCAATTAATATTCGAATAGTAAAATGAGTCGAATATTCGAATTATTCGAATATTCGAATATTCGAATTGCAAGCCCTACTCCCATGCGATAAACGACGTGTGACGAGCCGTTTGGTGTAATGGTCGAGATGTCGGCTATTACACCAAAGGTCGCGGGTTCCATTCCCGTACAGGACAAACATTTGTGTGCATGAACATGTCTGTATCGGTCTGGGTGTTTCTATGAATAATAATAATATGTATATATTTACACAAAAAAGTATATAAGTAACGTTTATCCATTGCCTGGCACCCATAGCACTGTAGCACAAGCTAATGCTTAGTTTGGGGCTAGATGGCGCTGTGTGAATAATGTCCAGAGATGGCCAGAGAAATGTCTGTACGGTGTTTCGTGGTCTACTAAGCGGAGCCCCGTACACCTACATTATTCCTGATAAACATAGGCTGTATAAACGACTGGAATAACACTGAAAAACATCGCATTACAATGAGTTACTATCGTCTAGTTCACGGTGTACCAAAGCCCTGTATAATAAAACTCTACTTACGGTGATCCGCTGTCTCCATCCACTTTGGAAGTAGGGGACTGCCCTCTGCCGAGATCATCAGTCTTCGAAGAGATAGCCACTGATCGTCCCACTATGTCCCAAACCTGAAAATGGACATACAAATATCACATCACTACATAGTATAAAACAAAGTCGCTTTTTCTGTCCCTATGTGTGTTGTATGTCCCTATGAACGCTTAAATCTTTAAAACTACGCAACGGATTTTGATGCGGTTTTTTTAAATAGATAGAGTAATTCATGAGGAAGGTTTTTATGTATAATATCATCCATTAAATAGTGGACAAGTACCACGGGCGAAGCCGGGGCGGGCCGCTAGTCTATACTAATATACAAAGCTGAAGAGTTTGTTTGTTTGTATGTTTGTTTGAACGCGCTTATCTCAGGAACTACTGGACCGATTTGAAAAAATATTTTTGTGTTGGATAGTTCATTTGACGGGGAAGGCTTTAGGCTATTGGAAATCGAAATCCACGCGGACGGAGTCGCGGGCGGCCGCTAGTCCTTACTAATAATATAAATCATAAAGTGAGTTTGTCTGTTCATTTGTTTGTTTGTTCCGCTTTCCAATTAAGCAGACGTAAAGTTAGAAGATCGGATTAATTATAGGGTACGTTTTATTCCGGAAAAAAATATATTCCCAAAGGAAAAGAAAAGTAGTGTTTGCAAATAACTGAATTACAAGCGGGCGAAGCCGCGGGCGGAAAGCTAGTAATATAAATAAATACTTACATATAAATCAAACCAACCTACCTTCAAAACCCTATCAACAATCCTAAAAGTAGCTCTCCCATGGTCGTCTGCCACAATGTTCCCCAAGTCTCCGGCGTGGCGGAACTCTGTGGGGTCTTCTGGTCCCCCGTGAGGGCTTGAGTAGGGGTTGAAGTGACCCCCTATAGACTTGCAGCCCTGTAGGGGAGAAAGAAATAAAAATTTATTGACATAACACAAATACACCAACAATTCAATAAATAGTAAAATAAATATAACACTGCCTCCGTGGTGTAGTGGTTAGAGCGCTGTGCTCAAAAACTACGAAGTCGGTGGTCGTGGGTTCGAATGCCGCGGGGAACACTTTCACTTTGTGTTGGTTTTCCAGTTTGGTTAGGACCTCATCTCACCTCATCTCCTGTTTGTCCGATAAGAATGATGATTCCGTGCTTCGGAAGGCACGTTAAGCCGTTGGTCCCGACTATGATCCAACTGGTCTGGTTTCCCTTGTGGTTACGGAGGTCAGACGACAGTCGCTCCATTGTAATAACCAGGCCAGTCAATTCAGGATCATAGTCGCAGCGTACCCTGGGCTCCAAGGCAATGGCCGAGGATGCAACCGGGAGAGGCGCTAGGATGATGATGATGAGTAAAATAAATATAACGAAAAGAAAAGAAAAGAAAAAAAAAACTAACATAGAAGAATAAGTGTATACTTGTATTGAGTGGTATGCCAATCAGGTCCGTGCCTCAGCATGAGTTACTACGGCGTACGCGGCCGTAAGAGAAATAAAATTACTTATCTATACTAATATGTTAAGCTTAAGAGTTTGTTTGTTTGTTTCAACGCTCTTATTTCAGGAACTACTGGTAGCATTTGGAATAATATTTTTTGGTTCGATAGTGCATTTGACAAGGAAGGCTAAAGAATGTATCTATGCGTGCGGAAACCGAAAATCACGCGGACGGAGTCGCGGGCGGCCGCTAGTATTGCCTAAACAATAACTAAACTCTAATTCAAGTATCTACACTTGATAGATTTTTGAAATGAGATTTGACAGGCATTACAAGAAATATTATTAGGTCATCATACATGATTTGAGATATTTTATTCTGCATTCACAGATAATAGAAAAAAGTTAATGTTGGCAAAAAAATATGCTAAAATCGCAAAAAAGAATGTATCTGCATCTACCCTCGAATTCGCGCTAATATTGATACTCGAAGAATTGTCAGTGAAGTAACTCCGGCACACCACATTTTTTTTTTTTTTTTTATCGAAAGACGATCAGTGATGTTTCGGGGTTTATATTTCGATCTTTTGCTAAATATCGCGGTTTGCATTTATTAATCACTGGATTCCATGCTGACGACAATTTAAATCCATCGGCCAGATTAAAATTTTTGTCTTTCTTAATTTCAATCGCTTCACGTACTAATCTAGATAAATAGTGACGATAAGTGGAGCGAATTTTAGGGTCGCGCAACTCCCCTAATATTACTATTTAAAAGGTCTCACCTCACTCAGATCTCCAGCATCATGCACATGTAACCCATGGACCCCTCCAGGAGTGAGGCCGTCCACGCTCCCATCAGCCACAAGAGGACCCTCAGCAGTCTGCTGGAACCGGATCACGCCCAGAACTTGGGAGTTGCAGCACTTCTGAGACGATACCATGGCTACTGCTGATTGGGAATCTGCGGGGATAGAGACGAAGAACTTAAATAAATAAATAAAATCCTTAGAATAAAACACCAATTAGGTATTTGACTGCATACTAAATAATCACAACATAGTATAAAACAAAGTCGCTTTTTCTGTCCCTATGTGTGTTGTATGTCCCTATGAACGCTTAAATCTTTAAAACTACGCAACGGATTTTGATGCGGTTTTTTTTAATAGATAGAGTAACTCATGAGGAAGGTTTTTATGTATAATATCATCCATTAAATAGTGGACAAGTACCACGGGCGAAGCCGGGGCGGGCCGCTAGTACGAAATAAATGATGACATTCTAAGATTAAAGACGAAATCAAAAATTAGGCACAATTTTTTATCTCACAATTACTATTGAGCTTTTAACAAATTATTGCAGCTAATTGAAGTTAAAAGAGTATTGATTTGACACTACAGCATCGTGACGTCACGATTCAATATTTCATACATTTTTTCCTACAATGTTACGTTTTTGACATTTAAAAAAAGTAGGCGATTTGACCTGTCAGTCAAATACCGTATTGCCAAGCCCCAAATTCTTTTTTTATGATCTGTGCTCATCTAAGCTCGAAGCTTGCACTATGGATGCTAGGGAACATATAGCCAGACACACAATCTATAAACTCCCATGACTCGAGTACAAATGCCGATGTTTACAAAAATACTTGCCTCGAGCGGGATTCGAACTTATTTAATACTAAATTCAACAACCGTATTATGTGCAAAGGGCAAGAAATTGTCAAGGCCACAATTTTATATATAGTTTTTTTTTGTTAACTCCTTCCCATTATACATCTATTAATAATATTTAATGGTATGTTTTTTTAAGCATTTATCATGACCACCGAGAAGAAGCAGCAAGAAACTCGATAGTTGCTCTTTTCAATCGCCAAGTTTTTTTTACAATATTATATAAGTTTACATACTTGATCTAGGGCCATACAGTTACCTCTTACAGGTATGAAATTAAACAGATTGAGTCTCAGTCGACCAGTCTGACCAGTCCCCATTTTACCTCCAAATCCCTGTAGAACTGCCCGTTTCCCTGAAGTCTTGGCAACGAGGTCCAACACAGCTGCGCTCGGTAGCGATGTCTCTACCACAATAGCTCCGTCTTTGAAAACAGCCTGCCGGAAGACACATTTAAGTTAAAAGCAAAATTAACCTTGTTAAATTTCTACTAGCCGGTACCAATTTTTTGTACTTCGTTATAGAGAACTATGCATTGTAATACTAAAGTCGAATGTTGTGCGCAGTTGTCATCGAAATGCAAATTTGGAATTATAAAATGCACTTATTATCATCATTATTGTTAATTTGTACTTTGTTACTGTGCCAAAGAATAAATAAATAAATAAAATATACTAGGCTTCCGTCGCGGTTTCACCCGCGCGTAATTTCTTTTTTCATCTAAGGTGTAACAAAATATACTGCAAATATTTTAAGGGCGAATTGTTTAGTGGAAATGTAATTAATTTGTCTAGTAATTTTTTTTTGTTAATACGCTAGTTTCCGAGAAAATCAAGAAGGGGTTTTTACCAGGAGTTTCTGGTTGCTTAGAACATAACACATTGTTGGCGGAAAGTTTGAAGGATGCCAGGAAACACGAAAGACAAATAGCGGTGTGCTGGATTGACCTAGAGAATGCATTTGGCTCAGTTCAGCACGAGCTGATGTTTTTCGCGTTAGAATGGTATAACTTCCCCCCTTTGGTTTTAGATTTAATTAAGTCATATTATTCTAATTTATCTTTTGTAATTAGCTGTAAAGATGGATACACAAAACCTCTAAATTATAATATTGGTCTTTTTCAGGGATGCTGTTTATCCCCTATAGTATTTAATGTAGTTATAAATATTCTAATTGACACTTTGATTTTTCAGGAGAAGAAATGGGGTTATCGGTTTAAAATAAATAATCAGTACACAGAATCAATCCTAGCCTTTGCTGATGATCTCGCAATCTTGACACGAAACCCGAAGCAGTGTCAAGTGTTATTGAAAAAGGTGGATGAGTTCTGTGCTTGGACTGACGGCATGAAGGTGAAACCCAAATCTTATCTATTGCTTATGTCTGGGTAGACGAGATACGAAATTTACATCTTATGACCCTGGACTCACGATTGGCGGTCAGAATGTTGCCACAATTTCTGAAGCGCTCCCGTTCAAATTTCTAGGCAGAAAGATAGACCATAGAGGCCGCACACCATCTTTGGAGGATATTGTTGAGGATTTCATTGATTCCATTAGTAGGGTTGAGAACCAACCCATAGGGAACATTAAGAAGCTATGGATCTACAACAACTGTCCTCGCGCTTGTCTTGGCCTTTCCTCGTATACGACTTCGGCAAAACCCTTTTATCGCGACTGGACGCCGTTGTTGTGAAATCGTTGAAGTCTTGGACTGGATTAGCCCACTCGGCAGACCCCTCTACACTATTTAGGGGCAAAAATAGTTTTGGGATGAACCTAAACAAGCCATCGGAGCTTTACAAACATCTTAGAGTTACCAAGATGCACATTCTGGGTAAATCGAAAGACAACGCAGTGGCAACACTCCCAAAAGATAAGAATATGAGTGAGTTAGAGTCAAGGTTACGGTTCCATAAGCAGTTTATGGTGGGAGCGCAAACAAACAGGGTAGGATTAGGAAGTCGAGGAAGAGAGGATGACCGGAACATCATTAAGTCTTTTCTGCGAATGGATGAAGATAACGAGTATAGAGTACATGCGCTTAATCTTGAAATGCAAAACGAGTGGGTGTCCCTTGGTGAGTTTTGTATCCCTTTAGCATTGAAGTGGCGGTCGATACTGTACGATTGGTCTCCGGCGTTGCTTAAATTTTATCTGAATGCCTTTCTGACCCTACCCGATCAGAGCAACCTTGTGAGGTGGGGAATGGCAGTAGACAAAACATGTTTACTCTGTGGCGAGGCCGTAGGTACCGCGAGGCATTTGTTGGTGGGATGCAGAGTACTCCTAGACAGAGGTCACTACTCTCGCCGCCATGACGGAGTGTTGCAGATCATACGTGAAGCGGTGAGCCTTTCAATAGCAAGAGCAGCAAAAGGTTTGACGACGAATACAAAGAACATCAACTTCGTCAAGGAAGGATCTACCAAGAAGTCCAAAGTCAAACCTTACTCCATCGTTAGTGCAGCTCCAGATTGGAAGATCATGATGGACACGTATGAAAAGCGCTACACTATTCCAGAAGACATTGTGTTATCGTCGTCTAGACCAGATCTTTTCGTTTATTCTAGAAAACTTAAGCGCGTACTGTTGGTGGAACTTACTGTCCCATGGGAGACAAACATTCCCAAAGATCACGCGTTTAAAACAAATAAGTATTATGACCTAACCAACGAGATGACTAAAAATGGTTATATAGCACGGTTGTATGCTGTGGAAGTGGGTGCGAGAGGTATACCAGCGAAATCTCTCTACAACCTGCTGAAGGACTTAGGATTACCAAGATCTAATATTAGCTCGTTACTGGAAAGAGCAACTAAAGCCGCTTTACTCGGCTCATACCAAATATGGTTGGGAAGGGAGAGGAATGTCACCGGTGAAGGTGATCGTTAGTATACTATAAAGGGGCCCCTTAAACCTAAACGCTGGGTCGAAAGTCCCAGGCACCGACTGACATTCCTCTCTGTTCCACGCGATGGACCCGGCACCCGCACGGAGAATCCATGGATAGCTAAGAAGTTCGTCTCATAATAAATTGAGTGAATAATTGGGAAAAGTACAAAATTTGTCATATGCAAGACAGCTGGTCGTGTCTTATCAGTGTAATACAATTACTACACTTGTCCTGCCCCAAAAGCAAAGTGGTGGAGAGGGGGCGAAGCTTACAGGACGAAAAGAGTGTAATTACATTAATAATATACATTACCTCTTGAATACCATCCTTAGATTTGAGCTCAGTGAGTGTTTTATCCAACGACTTCTGGTCCGGATTCGCGCCAAAGTCTACCAGCACTTCTAACTGTAAAGAAGTGTATGTTTAAATATATTAGAAAGATTTGCTCATGAAACAAAGATTAAGTCACTGTAAGAGACAATTAAAAAACCGGCCAAGAGCGTGTCGGACACGCCCAAGAAAGGGTTCAGGAAAGGGACAGATATAATTTTATTGGTTCCACCTCCAATGTAAAACTGAGTATAGGTACTTTAGAATTATTTATATTTATTTATTTATTGACAGGCAGGCAGTGACAACACTGATGATAGCCTGTAGCCTCCTATTTCCACATCGCGGGTAAACTTATTCCAGTTAAATATTTGTCTAATCTGTTTTTAAATATATTTGTGTTCTGTGCGGAAATAACCTCTGCTGGCAACTTGTTCCAAGCATCAACTCTGTTACTAAAAAAGTGTTTGTGTAGATTGGTCGGAGACTTAGACTTTGACAGTTTGAGATGATGCCCTCTTAAATTACTTAAGATTAGGATTATTATCAAAAAACTACCAAATGTAACAGAAGAACTAGTGGACGTAGCCAACTTGCTATGCAATTCACTACGCAACACTCAATTGTTGCCCTCACAACTGAAAGCACGGGTGTGTTAGCCTTAACATCATTCGATGTTTTAGTATTGTGCAGCGTTGAAATAGTTCTTACTGAATACCAAAAGTACTGTCACCGATAACACAGCCGCTGGACCAAGGCTTTTATGACATTTGGGCTTAGTGAATCGCACCTTTGGTCCCAAGAATGTCACTGGTTTCATAACTATAGTCTCGTCAAATATTAAACTCAAACTCAAACTCAAAATATACTTTATTCAAATAGGCCTCAGAAAAGCACTTATGAATCGTCAATATTATAAAAACAACACATTGAATCTACCACCGACTTCGGAATGCAGTCATCTACCGAGAAGAAGCGGCAAGAAACTCGATAGTTGCTCTTTTCAATCGCCAAGTTTTGTTACAATATTTAATTTTGTCAAGTTTACATACTTGTACTTTTACTAGTACTAGGCCATACAGTTACCTCTTTCAGGTACAGAATTAAAAATATTAAATACATATGAACAGATTGAGTCCCAGTCGACCAGTCCCCAAAGGTGGCACCTGTTCACAAGTATGACGTATGTGTCAGCCATCATCTCACTCAACCATTTTAGAGGGAATGAAATGACCCTGATAATTAAGTTAGTATATTAATGTAATTAATCAATCAAACCAAATCAAAATATACTATATTTATATAAAAGCTGAAGAGTTCGTTTGTATGTTTGTTTGTTTGTTTGTTTGTTTGAACGCACTAATCTCAGGGACTACTGGTCCGATTTGAAAAATTCTTTTTGCGTTAGATAGTCGAAGTCATTTGACGAGGAAGGTTTTAGGCTATTGGACATCGAAATACACGCGGACGGAGGCGCGGGCGTCCGCTAGTATACTATATTTATGTGGGCCTCAGTGAGTCAATGATATCACAATAGAATGAATCTACCACCGACTTCGGAACGAAGTCATCTACCGAGATGAAGCGGCAAGTAACTCGAACTAATAACAACATGTATGCTTTTTTGAGAAAGAAAATGGTAAGTTGGTAGGAAATTTGTCTTAGATTACTTTTAAATATTAACATTAAATTCTCGTTTAATCGCTCAAAACATCAACCAAACTCTGTGTCGGTCATTGTTAATGAAGTACTTATTCAAGGTTACGATAACATTCATAATTTATTGCATTATCATGCTTAAAATGTACCTTTATAAAAAAAAATGTTAACATTCAATACTATTATACGAATAAAATCTATCTACACGTAAATATATTACCTTAGATAATAACATGGTGTATTAATATGTTGTTTTTATATTAAGCTCACTTTTCACTTAATAATTATCTTAGAATTATAAGTTTTCGGTAATTTTCTAGAACGAAAACAAAACAGCAAGCGTGACTTTGACATACACAGACACAGCTGACAAAAGACTGACTAACTGACGTTGACATGACAAATCTGTTTACAAAGGTTATTGAAAATCAAATTGAAAAGCATTATCTTTATTTCGAAATCCAATAGTGCAATTTTTTTTCATACAAATATTTCAAACTTTTTTTAATTAATAACTTTTGCTGTCTAGAATTTTCTAATCTCTTATGTTTTGAGTTCAAGTAGAGGAAGGCTGTATCCAAGAAATAAATAAGTAGGTATATAACTCGTCGTTTATTTGCTGTTATGTATTTCAAGTAACGAATTCAGCATTTCATTTAGGTGTCTATTTTAATAAAATACCTAGTCTTCGTGAATGAATAAATTCTAGTGGATTGATTGATAATTTAATTTACGTATTCTACTACTAAGTATAGGGGAAAAAACACAACATTATTGTTTCAAACAGGTTTTTATTTAAACCAAGGACTAAAACATTGTAAAAAACATACAACCATACAACGCAAATAAACTATGGCGAACGGTGGAAATGGCGGGAAATTCACAGACGCACAACTTTCTTATCGTTATCCAAATGGTAGACGATATTATGAAAGGAAATATTTTATTTTGACGCTAGTTAACGAGTAATAAGTACCATCGAAATTAAATGTGTCTGAAAAATACTTGACTGTGAATATTTTATGTTGTCAAAAATACCGTAGGTAGGTACACTACTTTGTGAAAATATAATAAATTATACTTGAGTAGGTCTACACAAAAATAACCAAGTCTTACAATATTTAGGTAAATAATGGCAGGATATCATTTAAACCACAGTTTGTAAAGTAGTTCAAAATGAAATACAAAGTGAAGTAGATAAAACTCCTTTCATGACACAGTGAACGAATAGTACCTATTTACCTCAACCAAAGTAAATAAAATTAAAAAAAAAGTTAAAAAAAAACAGTCAGTAGATACGTCTAAGAATGGTTGAATTAGTATTTAACATGTTAAGGTTGGACTTGCTGGGAAAGCATACTCGACGGGGTCACCGAACGGCATTTCTGAAACAGAGAAATAATAAAAGCTTAGAAAACGGTCAATGGGCAAGTGGTTAACTGGTCCTGATCACATCACAAGACGGAGTTTAGGGGTGCAGTTTTAAATGTTAGAGGGAGAGAAACGAACAGGTGGATCACCTAATGAGTTGAGTGACCGCCGCTCATTTATTTAAGTATTTATTTATTAACGGAAAACCAAGAAACACCTTAACTTATCTTAAACACATGGTCTGGGTACAGTAAATGGTGTTGCCTTAATTAAAGACTGTCACCACGACATGCAAGAAAAAAATGTTGTTGGAAGCAAATACAGTATGTTTCCAAGTAGAAATAAACATAAGAAGCTATCAAACAAAAACCTTATTAGTTAGAATACATGTTTAAATAACTTGTGTTCAACTATTACTTAGATCCGCGATCCGTAAGATAATTCTCATACATATAACATAATATATTACATAATATATTAGAAAAACTATTTGTGATTGCCATCAAAAACCTCACAAACCCCATAAGCTCTCCAACCGAGCTCTGGAGATCTTGCTAACCAGCAGAAAAATTGTGCAAAAGTAATGAAGTGCTGTTCCACTGTGGTCTTCTGTTATGGTCTTCTGTGGTAGTTCCCCAGAAGAGCGGCTTATAATCTCAACCCCTATAAACCTATGGATTTTCGTTGTGAATTACCTCTCTATAGTCGCACTCGGCAATGACAGGGGTCAGCATCTCGACTCTCTTCCCCGGAGCCTGTTCCATGTTATGAATGAGCTTGTACGTTTCCGAGTGCTGCAGGTGGTCCAGGGAGACGGGAGGCTTTTCGTATTTCATGAAGTTGATCCTGGCATGAAGAAATAGCGTTAACATATCAAAATAAACAGGCACAGAGACCCAAGTCCCAAAGAAATCACGGAATAAGGGTTTACACGATACCCTTGGCCACAAAACAAGTAAAAAAATATTTTGTGCACATGGTTATCCATCAGGACTATACTGCAGGAATAAGAGGGAAAATGTTAGTGAGTAAAATGAAACTGAATACAATTCAATACGAGCAAAGCAAACCCACTAAGGCTCTTAAGTGCTGACCCTAGTGCACTAACTGTTTCACTGGGGCATATTCCACTGCATATTTTGAAGACATGGAATCTACTCGTGGAATAATGGCTCCGTTCAATGATCGAACTGAGCCTTGAACTGGCTTTCTGTGACGAACGAACTTAGATACACAGGACAAAGATAATATTTATAATTTAATCAGTACCCCATGACATGGAAAGTGGGAAGTAACACATTTCCCGCGTTAAAAAAAGGTTTTTATTATGTCACGGGTCTTGGCGTCAAAAAGTGCAAAAGGGAAAGTTTTTCTCGGTAGAATCAACATACTTTATTACATGTATAAGTCTTCCAAAGTTCTTTAATTTAATTATTTCCTGAGATTTTCTTGAATTTTATTTCAATTGACATATTGTTACAAAACAAACCATGATATTTTAAGTGATGTACCTCATTTAAACGAGTGTCTTTTTATATTTCGTTGATATACAATTTATAAAATGTTATAAAATTAAATGTCATTTATTTCATGCACATTATTATGTGTTGAAAATAAAATGTCTGCGAGATTGCCACACAGCGAATGTTGTTATAATGAACATCCTACCTTTTACTTATGAATTTTATTTATTTCTGATACCCTTAGCGAAACCCAGAGGTTACCTATATCATAATAAAATGTGCATTTTATTTATGATTTATTTTAATTGCGATGAAACAATCAATGAAAAAAATATTTGATGGTTTTGTGCCTGACTAAACCTTCATGCAAAAAACTCACTTCAATCATTTTATCGTAATTGATAACGTAAACTTCTCGAAGATTATGGAAATCCACAAGGTGGCAGTTAGATTCTCTGAAAGTGTATCCCATTTTATTACTATCTTCTACTGGTTATTTATAGTCCTTTACGAGTGTGTGCCAAAATGTGTTTAAAACTATGTATTTAGGTACCTATTGGGTACCTATCAATAAAAAATATATTCTACTGGAATACTGCACATACTTCGAAAAAGTAAAAAGAAAAATAGGTTATATGTTTGTGTTCTTATTGTGAAAAAAAAGGTATTGGCCAGTTTTAAACAAATAATATGTATATTTGTGTGATTTGTGTCCAAAAAGAATGTCAAACAAAATTCTTCAACTAAATCTACAAATCAAAGATCTTATGAACTTTTATTGGGATCAATATATTTTTTTTTCTCGTTTGCCTGGGCTCTGCACGATTTGTGCTCAAGCCACACAACGTAGTTCAATAAAAAAAGTCGTTGTAGTTTGAAAAAAAACGTTATTGTTTGAAAAAAAAAGTCATTTGATTTGTCAAAGGAATACATACCTATACTGCCTACAGTATGACTTGTCGTTTCCCCACGGCCATATGTCGTTCCAGACCTCTATCTGCCACGCAAGCACATGCAAACAAACAGACAAGACAAAATGAGACATTTATAATGATTATAGTGGATTTCCATTCTTTATCATGTCACAATACTACCTACATGTAGGTAATCACATGCCTACTTAAAATTCAAGTTCAAATTTTATTCAAATTCAAATATGTTTATTATCCTTCACAATTTAGATAACTTAGGGTAATAAATACATTCTTCTTCCTAGCGTTTATCCCGTTTCTATACGGGGTCTGCTTTGACCATGATCCAGGATTTGGCAAGTCTGGTTATTACAGTGAAGCGACTGCCATCAGACCTTCGTAACCCATAGAGGGGAACCAGACAGATTGGCTCATGGTTACACATTCAGATCTAACTGAACTAAATTCAGAAATCACTGAATGTTCAGGTTTCCTCACGATGTTTTCCCTCACCGCCGAGCTAATGGCACAAATCCACACATAGATTTCGAAAAATCCACAGGTGTGGGCCCGGATTCGAACCGCGGACCTCACGCATGTGAGGCGCCGTCCGTACCACTAGGCCACCATCGCTCTTAGCGGACCCTGGACTCCGAGGCAACAGCCGAGGATGCGACCGGGACAAACGCTAGGATGATGATGAGGGTAATAAATAGGTACATTGGCTAGGTTTTAGCCTAAATAGTGAGGGCTGGTGCCTGAAATAGGTTTCAAAGCGAAACCTGTGCTACAGGCTACCAGGCCACACCCTCAGACCGTTATCGTATATTATTTCAAAATAATCACTAGAGTAGTTTAAGTTGTTGAGAAATTTTGATATCCTAACTCTCATAGTTCGGTGGGACAGCAATCTGACACGACCGTAGAGAGAACAGGCGCAGGCAGGACCAATGGTCCTTCTAAAAAGGGTGTTTGCGATTGAAAAATCCACTAGATGGCAATACGTAGGTATGAGGTCTAACTGCTATGTCATTGGGGAATTTTGACATATCTGTCAATGTCATGTCAAAATTCACCACCAATAACATACCAGTTAGACCTCACGCCTACCTACTGCCATCTAGCGGATTTTTCATTTGCGAAAATCCTCATTACCATAGATACACATAGGGCTGCCATCTCAAAAATGTGGAAAACAGGACAAGAGGCGACATAACCCCGGATTTTAGAGTCCGAAAGCCGGACACCGTAGCTTCAGCTTAATGAAATCGTCGGTTGGTGTTGCCGTTTTTTTTTTTTTTTGCTCGGTCGTGTTATACCTTCCCCGGACGTCGGTGTCTTTCCCCGGACGTCTGTCTTTACCGTGCCCGGACGCACCCCGGACGCCCTCGAAACTAGGACAAATCCGGGGAAACCCGGACGGATGGCAGCCCTAGATACACATGATAAGATGAAAAATCCACCGTTTTTAGTAAGCTGAAAATGATGTAAGTATAACATTTATACAATGTGTACATAAACATTTAATTACAATTGAAAAAATATGGCTACACATTATAACATTTTACAAATGAATTAATGATTGAACGAATATTTAACATTTTGTACTACACAAAATCAATTTAGCTACTGAATGTAGAAGTCAGAAAAAAAAATACATTTCAGAATAATTAATACACATTACAAATGATAATAATGATTAACGAGAACTAGGTATAACATATAAATGGTAATTACACAATGATAAATTAATAAGATCTTTTCAAAATGTTAACGATAAAAGTTCAATTTTGTTGACACATTCATTGGGTATGTGCGAAAGGCGTAGCTACTACCAATTTTTGAGAGGGTCGGTTCGCACGCGGTTACAATTCATTCATGCGAAACGCCTACTAAAAAAATGTTAAATTCATATTCATATTCTTTATTGCTTTCTTAATTTATTATTGAAAGTGGACGTTTCGCACGTTCGGGCGAATGAATTTCGTGCGAAGCAATTACTTATCCATAAAATGCGTTATTTAAATAATCTGAAAAGATCTTTTACAGAAAATGTTTATATTTCGTCAGGCAGGCCTTATGGTCAGGCAAATTTTTACTTACAATACAACTTAGTTATACCTAACATTGAAAGACTTTCGTTCTATTTTGCACTTATTTCTACTGGCACTCTCCTCTGGAATACAAATCATGTTGACTCTACCGAGAAAAGCTGAAACATTTGTACATTTTGCCTATAAATAAGCAAGAAAACATTACCTATGTACATGATCATGCTTATGTATTATGAGTATGACCAACCTCTGATCGTATGGTAGAATGTCGCTTTCGAATGAACACCTGTGTAATGGTAAATCAATTTATTGACTAATTAAAACATTAACAAGATACATTTTATGGTTAAAGCGCCTACAATTTTATTATATTAAAACCAAATATCAAATGAAACTTGAATAAAAATGGCTGAATAAATTATGTTACGACACCAGCATGTATTTAAAACTGAAAAATGTCTAATGTTGTTGGAAAAATTACTGATATATTTTTCTAGCTAACACTAGGTTCTATAAAATTGTATATAAAAAGAGATTACTTTCCGTTGAACACCAGTTATAGTATGGAA
This sequence comes from Nomophila noctuella, assembly GCA_958496325.1. Classification (NCBI taxonomy): domain Eukaryota; kingdom Metazoa; phylum Arthropoda; class Insecta; order Lepidoptera; family Crambidae; genus Nomophila; species Nomophila noctuella. The sequence goes on along the minus strand of OY292510.1, from coordinate 1,259,803 downwards.
TAATATTTTTGACGTGCAAAGGAATTTACTAAGTGAATCAAATTGCTGAATAAATTATTTCATTTCATTTCAACAGGGAATAACTTAAATTCCATATTTGCCTTAAATTTTGTTCGAAACTAAGTTGGGCTTCAACCCACATTATTTCGAAGTTCATATAGGCTTCAGACATGCACTTAATCTATTCTGATATTACGAAGAGGAAAGATTTGTATTCTTGTATGTAACGAATAACCCAAAAACTACTGGATCGATTTCAAAAATTATTTCACTATTGAAAAGCTACATTGACCCTCAGTAACATAGGCTAATTTTTTAATCCTAATAAGGAATTAGTCCCTTCGTGACACGGGTGAGACCGTCTGCATCGAAACTGGAGCGGGCCGCTAGTCGTAATTAAAAAATAAATATAAAGAAACCAGAATCACTCTAATACCAGATGTGGACATCAGTTTCTGTCTAGAATAACTGGTAAGAAACTCTACAGTATCTCAAAATGTAATCTCTTTTTACATAAACAATTATCATCTAGCATCTACATTTATATACCCTTTAGTTTTCCCTTGAATCAGCTCCGCTTGCGCGCTCAAAGCCTCCGTAAAGAAAGCTTCATTGTAAGCATCCTCGGGTTTCCTCCACCTCCTACCACCAGGCAGGACTAGAGGCCTCTCGACGGGAGTGGGGGGGCCGAAGACTTGCTTGGGTTTTCCCACGCGAGGGGTAGACCGCTGTTTCACTTGACGAGACTCTTGTTCTAGCCTCATTTGTTCCATCTCCTTCAGTTATAAAGCTTAGATTAAGTTATCTTTAAGTTGGGTAATTGGGAAATTATAGGTACTGACTTAATGGGACTAAACGCGATATTTATAATAAGTACCTGCGGTAAATAAGGCCCAGGGGGTAATAAGGCCCACATTTTAAATTTCACGTAAATACATTTCTATAAAACTTCTCTGTTTACGCACACTTGCAAAATTTCTGTGTGAATTTCTCCAAATTGGTCGGAAGTCGCCAGCGCCGCTATCTTGCCGGTCACCTGCGATGCGATGGTGGAGTGGCTGGCTACTGTGCAATTTTATAATTTTTATATGAAGAAATGGTAAGTATTTTTACGTTTAATTCAATAATTCACTTATATTGCTGTATTTATTATTTTATGTATGTGTTGTACAATACAAAGGAAATGGCTTCCCGATTCAGAGTTAGAGATTTTAGGTTTATTCGGTTATTTTGTAAAAACATGGCATGAGGTTAATAAGGCCCATTTCAACGGTACATGGGCCTTATTGGCCTCTTAATATTTGAGTATCAGATTGCTTGTTCTTTGGGTTCCAGGTCAATGAACTATGTAAATTTTATTGTCAATATATGTATCATTGTTACAGATTTTGATTAAAATGTCTCCAAAGTCCAAAGAAGAGAGCTCAGTGGACCGAAGAAAAATAAAATTTTGTTGGGACTGTGATTTAACAAGATAGTTATATTTTACCGTCTCAGTATAGTTTAATTTGTTTCTTAATTATTGTTTTGTTTGGATTTTGTTTGCAGAAGATTATTATTACTTTTATTTTAAGAGTATATTTTTTGTGTCTAGGAATATTATATAGAGAACTCAGTTAGGTACTTACCTTTAATTAAAGTCTGATTATAAGTCTTATAATTAATATGAAAAAAATAAATATTCTTTGTTTAATAAGAAAATAACTGATTATTTTAAGTTTTCAATGTAGTAGAAGCACAGCATGTACAAAACATGCTTCTACTAAGTAACTTAATTAGGATCAATAGTTATTTGAAATCAATTAATTGTCTATATTTAATATTAAGAGGCCAATAAGACTCACGTTTAATAAATAAAGGAAAATGATTAAATGAGTAAAAAACAACCATTTACTTTTATTTTAACTGATTTTTAGGTAAATTTAGGACATTTGTATTAAAAAATAAAGCGATTTTTTATTTGGGCCTTAATATACAACCGTAGTATAATAAGGCCCTTGAGAAGGGTTTTAAAAAAGTATATTTACTTTTCAAAATACATGCGTTTCTTAATAGTTTTACACCATTTATTACAGCAACATAAATAAGCTATGTAAACAATAAGTTTTTGATATCTTATACGCACTATTCTCAGATTTATAGCCATTTTATTTTAAGTGGGCCTTAATTGCCGCCGGTACCTGTATAATTTTAAAGTCACAATGGTCTAGTGGTTTAAGTTCCGGGCCATGGTCTCGAGGTCCAGGTTTCGATTCCCGGGTCGGGCAAACTTGTGTTAGTTTTCCGACCACAGATATTATTATTATACTATTAGCACGTAAGCTTTACAGCCGGGTGTTCGTCGTTACGATATGTCGAAGCCAACTGGTTAATATAGCAGTTCAAGCAAACAGTTGGAAACCATAGTTTCGAAACCAGTTACGACTTATGAATAAACAACCATTTTGGAAGCCTTAGTTTCGAAACCAGTTTCGAATAAAAAAAAATTCTTCAATCAAACGGCTAGCTGTTTTATTGAACGGCTATTTCAACCAGTTGGCTGCGACCTTTCCAATATCGCGTTTAGTCCCCTCTTGTCAGAGTTGGATATTATAAACTATTAAAATAATAATAAATAGCAGTATTTACAGTTACAATCGTATTTAAAGGCGGTGATAAAAAGTTGCATCACTAAATAGGTAGAGAGCATAAATATAATACCTATAATTCAACTATCTACAATAACTTACCTTCTTCTGCTTTTCTAATCTTCTCTGTTCTTCCAGCATCTCTTCTTCCTCTCTCCTCAACTTCTCCAGCTCCTCCTGAGTAAGACTGGGCTTCGTCTCCACAACCTCTACAATAGTTGGTCGTTCCGTCACTTCTTTCACTTTCATGTCATTTCCTTCTTCAGTGGTTGGCGTTTGTTCTTCTTCAATCACTTCACAGTGATTGGTGGACACTGGTGAAGAAATATTATTGTAAACAGGATATTGGGAGTCTTAAACGTTCTTGTTACCAAAACTCTGACATTTTTAGCTAGTTTTTGTAAAATAAAACCAACATTAAGGAATTACTCCGATGGAATTTAAAAATCATGATTAAATATTAATTGGAACACAAATGTTTTACATATACTGTCTGAGCATCAAACTTTTCTTAAAATGAACCATTACCTGCACCCAATCGTTCGTCAAACAATGAAATAAGTACGCACATATAAGATATATATTTGTATGTTCTTACCCTCGGTATGTTCTTCAGTATGAGATTCAGATCGCATTTCCGTTTCACACTGAGCTACCGACATTTGAGTTGTGACTTCCTGTAATACAATAAAGCAAGTTACATATTCATCTTGTTTGGCCGAAATAAATTATTTGATTTGATTTGATTTGATTCGAGTTCCGAAAGGATGGACAGAAACCCCTGATTCATGACTTAGTGACGGTGCAGGTATAGCAAATCTAAAGACAGCAATCTGACACGACCGTAGAGAGATCAGACGCAGGACCAACGGCTTAACGTGCTTTCCGAGGCACGTTAATTACACCGCCAACTTCCAAACTCCAGACTGTATCTATGTTATCTCAACATGAAGACATGGACACAATTTCATTGGTCCGACCCGGGATTCGAACCAACATACGGCGCGGCCGCCGAATTAAAGTGCGACACACTAGCCACTGCGACACGGAGGCAGTTCATACATAAACACTTCTGTGTTGGATGTAGGATTCGCTCAGATGGGGGTTCTAAGGCTACACACCTGTGCTAATGATGGTGATTATGAAGTATATGATGATTATGATGACGACAATGATGATGATGATGGTGATGATGATGATGGTGGTGGTGGTGATGATGATGATGATGATGATGATGACTCACAGTGCTCGTGAGCTGCGACAGCTGCCTGCTGACGATGTCCAGGGTCTGCTGGATGACGCTGGGCAGCTGTGCTAGCGCCGCCATCTGTGCCCGCATCTGTGCAAGTTGCTGTTCCACGCTCGCGTTGGGATCTGGAAGATTGTACCAGTTCCGGATAAGACGATATTTTTGGGGTTCCGTAGCCAAATGGAAAAAAACGCAACGTCACATTATGTATGTTTGTTGACATATTATGTCACAGGCACTATTTCCGAAACAATAAGCACTTTCAGTTGAATTAAGTAGATTTATTCGACGAAGTTCTCCGCGACCAAACATTAAACAAAGCAGTAGTCTTATAGAGTCGTTTAAAAATTTATTTCCTTCTAATTTCTTTCTTTTCAAGTCGTTTACTTAATTGCCAGCTCCTTTATGGCAAAAAACCTTCTTGGTTTTAGAAGTCGTTATACACTTTCGCCATTTTTAAGAAATTGTTTTTAATTTCAGACTCTATTTTTGAATTTTTTTATTAAGATCTCCTTACTTCTAACTTTTCATTGTTTCTGACTTAAGCTCAGTTAGATCTGAAGGTGTAACTATGATCCAATCTGTTTGGTTCCCTTTTAAGGGTTTCAAATATCTGATGGCAGTCGCTTCACTGTAATAACCAGACTCGCCAAATCCTGTATCATGGTCAAAGCGGACCCCGCACAGAAATGGGATACTCAAGGCAAAACAAAACAATTTCACTCACCAACCATACTCTGCACACCCATCAACAGCTGCTCAGCCAGTCTGTTCTGCTCCATTTCTTCCACAATCTTCTCCGTCTCCTCTACAACGGCTTCCAAATCTAATTCTTCCTCTTCTTCAACTTCTTCTGTTATTTCTTCTTCAGCAGGCACTGGAGATGGTGTTGCTTCTTCTTCTGTTGGCTTTGGAGGAGGTAAGGGTATTCCTGATAGATAGAGAAAATTGTCTTTGAGTTTCTTCGATGGTGGACTAAGCTAATATGCCAATTGAGAATAACAAGAAAAACTAGGCATATTGGTGTAGGTAGGTCAGTGGCGTAGCCCTTAAAAGTGGACCACAAGTGCTGTATAAACTGATAAGGTTAAATAGACAAAACTGCCAACCTACAGAAAGAATTTGGAGGGATTCCCTGGGCAAAACATTTAAATCTGAGTTGTGATGATTAAAGTGCTGCTCACTTCTGTCATGTTTATTTAAAAAATGGGAGATACTGTGAAACTTCAGCAAGTTTCGATCGATTCATACTTCTGGCAAGGATTTGAGGCCCCCTCGTTTGGTGCAATGGTTGAGAAGTCGGCTAACTACACCAAAGGTCGTGGGTTCGATTCGATCCCCACACGGTCTATTTGTATCGGTCTGGGTGTTTCTATGTATAATGTGTGTATTTCCAAACAAGTATATTAAGTAATGTTTATCCGTTGTCTGGCACCCATAGGACAAGCTAATGCTTAGTTTGGGGCTAGATGGCGCTGTGTGAATAACGTCCAGAGGTTATATATTTTTTTAAATACCTACAATACAATTCACGACAAAGCAACTTTACCCACCAGTATCCTCTAAATCGGGCACCTCACTCTCCGGCAGCGGGTCTACTGCCTCCAGGAACTCTGGCAGTTCCTCCGGCACCAGGATCGGCTCCTCGGCCTCCACTGGCGGTGGCGGAGGCTCGTTCAACGCCCGCTCCTCCCACGGAAGAGGACCGGTTTCGAAGTTCTGCAAAATAATCATCATTTTCAGTTTTTTCCTATCTATACTCTATCTATACTATCTATATCTATACTAATATATAAAGCTGAAGAGTTTGTTTGTATGTTTGTTTGTTTGTTTGTTTGTTTGAACGCGCTAATGTAAGAAACTACTAGGCCGATTTGAAAAAATATTTTTGTGTTGGATAGTCCATTTGACGAGGAAGGCTTTAGGCTATTGGAAATCGAAATCCACGCGGACGGAGTCGCGGGCGGCAGCTAGTAATATATAAAGCTGAAGAGTTTGTTTGTGTGTTTGTTTGTTTGTTTGTTTGTTTGAACGCGCTAATGTAAGAAACTACTAGGCCGATTTGAAAAAATATTTTTGTGTTGGATAGTCCATTTGACGAGGAAGGCTTTAGGCTATTGGAAATCGAAATCCACGCGGATGGAGTCGCGGGCGGCAGCTAGTTTTTATATATGACTAGCGGCCCGCCCCGACTTCGCACCGGTGCAACTAAGTTTATTGGTGTTTCACTACTATATTATGCATGTATTATACATAAAAACCTTCCTCTTGAATCACTCTATCTATTTAAAAAAAAGCGCATCAAAATCCGTTGCGTAGTTTCAAAGATTTAAGCATACAAAGGGACAGAGAAAGCGACTTTGTACGACTTTATAAGCGACTTTATAATATGTAGTAAAGCAGTCAGGATAACCGTACTCTACGTGATTGTAAGGGGACGTAAGGTCCAAATATAAGGTTGACTGGCTCAATTAGTAGGTACATAATACCCAAGAGCGTGCACAAGCACAGGTGCACTCCCTATTCCGTCACACTCATAGTTCGGTGGGATAGAAATCTGATACGACCGTAGCGAGATCAGGCGCAGGACCAACGGCTTTTTTTATTTATTTATTATTTATTGGCTTCTCAACAATGAGTACACTCTTACAAGCTAATAATTACAAGGATGTTCTTACATATCTAAGTGCCTCACCACTTATAGAAAAGCACCACATGCACTAAAAAGTGTGTATACACTAAGTAAAACTATAGTAAAAATTAAAACAGAATCAATACCATACAAATGAAATACCTATGTTTAAAACTAAACAATGAATTAAGCATGATTCTAAACACTTAAGGTGTTCAGATCCACATTATCTTATCATATCTTAAACTAAAGTAAAGTAATAAGTAAATATAAGCTTATCGTGCACTATAATAAATCCTCTATAACGGGAATACTCAGACAAAAATTTTCAGCAAGGAAAACTCAGACAAAGATTTTCTCATGCATAGTGACATTTGCAATTAAATTAGTGCTATACCTAACTGGCAATGATTGGAATGTAATTTTCTCATTTGTCAACAGATAAAGACAGTGGCTACAACTGGGAAAGTATGTGCTATACGCATACTGTCACCTCTGGTAACAATCGGGATCATTTTCCTATTCATCCTCAGTGGTGACAAAGTCAGTGGTGGTGGGAGGAAGTAGTGGTGGATCGCAACAAAGTTGATGACGATTATTTTATAATCTTGTTGGAATCAAGCTCAAGCTAGCTGTCGGTGGAGTGATTGTGAACATCCTTTTACTGTAGTTAGGGGCCATCCATAAAGTACGTCACACGTAAAGGGGGGGGGGGGAGGGAGTCGACAAAGTGTGACATGGTGTGACAAGGGGTGGGAGGGGTCCTAAGTTTCGTGACATCACATTTCAAAATCTAGAGGTATTAATCGCGTTGGATGAAAAAGATGTTGACACCACAAATGTTCCTGACGTGAAAAACGAAGTGAACTGTGAAGTGACTGACTGAAGATGATTGAGTTTCTTTTTCTTTATATTCATTAGTTTATTTTTTTGTTATTGATTCAAATATTTGATACTATGTTGATTTCATAAAAAAGTACTTAATTTAAATGGTAATAAAACTAATTTCGGAACTGCTGTTTTAATTAAATAATTTTTCGATGTTTAATTGCAAAACATGTGACGTCACACTAGGGAGGGGGGGGTCTCAGAAATGTGACCACCTGTGACAAAGACGGGGGAGGGCTCAAAAACTCATGAAATTAGTGTGACGTAAGTACTTTATGGATGGCCCTTAGATCTTTGAATGAATTTGATTGACTTTGGCAGGTACTCTTCCCAGTAGTGATTTTAAGATAAGGGTAAAGTTACAAGAACTTTACCCTTATCTTAAAATCACTACTGGGAAGAGTACCTACCTATATATTCAATGTTGGTTACTAAGCGTTGTTTCAGAGCAGTCACTCTGATGTTATGGTTATTAACTGCTAGGTTACCTGTGGTTTATAGTCTGGCGCAACTTTCGGCTTTGGTTGCTTCACAATCTTCACCTTATATGGAGCCTGGAAATTCAATAATTAAATTATTATATTATATATATTGGGCATGTTGACCTAAATTGGATTTAAAGACCTAATAACTACAATCTACAAATCAATTACAAAAATAAGTCAAATCTAAAAATAGATACCTGAATAAAACAATTTTGGAAAAAAACATTTCGTTATTTAAAAAATACTTGATTGTCAATTGGTAAATCTAAGCACGGTTTCACGTTTCATCATATCTATTAACCAGGAAAAACACGAGGATGAAGAAAAATCTGTCAACTTCAATCACAATAAATCAAATTGGTCGCATTGAGAAAAAACAACTCATAGCCGCGATTTCTAGATAAGCTATCAAGATTTTCTCCAAAAATGGTGAAACAGATTTATTTATCAAATTATTAAAATAATTAAATAAAATATTTACCAAACACAGCACTGTTCACAGCAAGAAGAGAATTACGACTAAATGTACAAAAATCAATCGACAGACTTGCCAATCATGATTTCCTGAATACTCTTTCTATCATTGAAGTGCAGCCAAATCATTGAACAAACATCATTATTAAAATTGCTGCCACGTCAATTGTCAATAGGGAGAGAATTAAAAATGTGTACATTAAATAATCCATGACAGAATTAGAACGTTTCCTAGATGGAAATAGACTGGTTGGAAGATGCTGCATTGTTTTTATAAGGTCATTCAAGGCCAAATGATCACTCATTATGGCAATATAGTGTATCTATTTCGCAATCATGAACGTAGAATGTTCTAGTGCCCGCCCCAAAAATTAAGCGCTGACTACACATATTTAAAACTAGCGGCCGCCAGCGACTCCGTCCGCATGGGTTTCGTTTCCGTACACAGTGTTACTATAGATAGCTTAAAGCCTTCCTCGACAAATAGTAAGTGGACTATCCAATACAAAAGATTTTGTCAATTCGAACCAGTTGTTACTGAGATTATCGCGTTCAAACCAATCTGGATCAGGATGTTACACGTGCTATTGTGAGTCAAGCATGAAAGATAGACATATGATGTTAAGGGATATTTTTAGGCAATTTTATGAAGAATATTTCCGTCGTACATGATTTTTATGTAACTTTAACCATTAAAGCAGCACACGCGACAGAAGCTTAAAAAATGGAGTAAATTCTCCCGTTTTCCTAATATTTCCCTTCACTACTCTGCTCCTATTTATTGTAGCGCGATGAAAAGTATCCTATAATATGCCCAGGAGTATAAAGAATAATTGTACAAAGTTTCGTCAAAATCCGTCTAGTAGTTTTTGTTTCTATAAGGAACATACAGACAGACAGACAGACAGACAGACAGACAGACAAAAATTTTACTGATTGCATTTTTGGCATCAGTATCGATCACTCATCACCCCCTGATAGTTATTTTGAAAATATATTTAATGTACAGAATTGACCTTTCTACAGATTTATTATAAGTATAGAAGATAATTGGAGAAAGCTTTAATTGGTGGTTTGAAATATTTATATAGGCTTTATTTTTCACGCCTTTAATAAGATAGTAAAATATAACCTAGTTGACTGAGTTTACAGCTATACTGCGTTAGAGAATATCGCTTGTAATTATCTCAACAATATACAGGGTGGTTCCGCTAGTGACGTCAAAAAAAAAAAAAGAAAATACCCTCGGATCGGACAGCACCAGGTGCGAGGAACCTGAATTTTTTTTGTTGACGTCACTAGTTGGACCACCCTGTATATTGTTGAGATAATTACAAGCGATATTCTCTAACGCAGTATAGCTGTAAACTCAGTCCAATCAGAGTAACAACTTCTACACCGCCATAGAAAAACGTAGAAGCGTAAATGCTAAGAGTTTAAAAGTTCTAGCCTGTCTCACTCAGTTGGGACTGAGTTTACAGCTATACTGCCTTAGCTAATATCGCTTGTATTAACATTTTTGGTTTGTGGACGCGAGAAAAAACGACGCCATTTTAGACGATGCCCTTTTATTGCGACGACTACATAATGTATAATTATTCCTATTCTTTCCACGCAATATGTATGTCGTTTTATCCCATCGATCAAAATTAGTTTTCTCATCAAAACATCTACATCGAAGACCGTAAAAAATATGGCGTGCAAAGAATTTTGTTCAGAATCATATTGCGAATGAAATCCATAAATTTTGTCTTTCTCACCTCAATCTGCGGTTCCTCGTCCACCCACCCAGGGTATCCAAACTTTGCCTTAGGCACCGGCCGTTTCGGCTTCTGTAAGAACGTCGTCCACTTCTTCTCTTCCTCCTTTCTCTTCTGTTCTCTTGCTTTCTCTATCTCTTCGTTCAGAACCTTCAAGACTTCAGAGTCTTTGAGAGACTGGAGTATTGGCTTGATCTTCTTAAAGTCCACGCTGGAATCATCATCAGCTCGATGCATATGGGACTTCAGGACTCTTGATAAGCTGTTTCAACCATTTTGTGTGATTATGTTGAGTGTCTAAGTAAGTCAGTTCAGTGCTCTATTGAGTCGTAAAAAATGGGTTAAGTCACGTTGGCCATAGATTTAAACGAGTGATTGTCAACGTGCTGCCTCGCTCTAAGAAGCGACTGTCACTTTTATTTTAGTGGCAAATTCGAAGAATGGCGAGGGCAAATCTAACAATTTGAATCTATTATGGCATTAGATATATCTTGGCTATAGCGACCAATTTTTACTTTTAAAGAAACTTCATAATTATGCAAGTCTATTGGTTTTAGCAAAAACAAGAATTAATGCGAATTTAAACCCCTAAGGGGTTGTTTTTGAGGTTAAATGTTTGTGATGCTAGTTTTTACAAATGCTAGGAATGTGAACAAAAGAGCTGTTCTGACGACTTAATTACTATTAATATTAAAAATTAAGGATGACAAAGTTCGCAATATCAAAAAAATCTTGGTGGCATCAAAAGTCCTAATGTTGTTGTATAGAACACGTTGATAATTTTAGAATTGTAGATGTTGATGGAATGTCGTATATCAAATGTGTTGATGGTATGAAAAGTGCAAATGTTTGTGAAACAAAAATGTTGGTGATGTAAGAAGTGGAACACGTTGGGAGCTTTAGAAGTGAAGATGATGATGTAATATAGTATGCTAATTATGTTGATGGTATAAGAAGTGCAAATGTTGGTGGAGCGTAAATGTGCTGTAAAAAGTATAAATGTTGGTAGCTTTAGACGTGAAGATGTTAATGAACTATAATATGAGAAATATGTTGGTGGTATAACAAGTGCAGATGTTGGTGAATATATTGGTGGTATGAGAAGAAAAAATGTTGTGGAATATGAAAAGTGATCACACGAAATGGTTGAAATGCAATGAGAACAATAAAAAACAAGCGGAATCAGAAATAATCTAATCTTACTAATCAGAGGCCACTTACTGGTAAATTTACTTCATCCCATAAAAATGTGATGAACAAACAAACAAGAGAATCGACACAATTCTATCCGACCTGGGAATCGAACCCTGGACCTTGAGACCACGGCCCGGTATCAAACCATCGAGGCGTTTTTGGCAGCTAAAGCCCCTTTTTTGTAATGAAAAGATGATGACTCTATAACTAATATGGAAATAGTCATTCTTTCAATTATTTATGCGTCAATCTATTCTTACCCCATCACGTGTGCTTCTCTCAACATCTCAGACTCTCCAGATATGAGCTCTGCAATCTTCTGTTCTGTCAAACCTGGCTTTCCCAATTCCTCTGTGAAAACAGAACAATATTTAAGTACACATAAGTCAATAATCTAGGAGAGGCCTATGTCCAGCAGTGGACTGCGATAGGCTGTTGATGATGATGATGGCAGGCTACATCATGATAATAAATATCCTTCTGGCAGTGGCGGCTACGGTGGCGTGTGGAAGCATGCATTTCAACACACACGGAACACCTTATCCCACTCTGATTGCTCGATGGGACAAAATTATCTTCCTAGCGTTTATCCCGTTTCTGTGCGGGGTCCACTTTGACCATGATCCAGGATTTGGCAAGTCTGGTTATTGCAGTGAAGTGACTGCCATAAGACCTTCGTAACTCATAGAGGGGAACCAGCCAGATTGCATCACGGCTACACATTCAGATCTAACTGAACTAAAGTCAAAAACTATCTGAATGTGCAGGTTTCCTTACGGTATTTTCCCCTTACCGTTGAGCTAATGACACTAATCCACACATTGATTTTTCGAAAAATCTAGAGTTGTTAGCCCAGATTTGAACCACGGACCTCACGTATGTGATGCGCAGTGCTTACCACTAGGCCACCATCGCTTACCTCGATAGGACAACAATCTGACACAAACAAAAGAGGAGCAGGACTAACGGCTATGCTTCCAAAAATAGGGGGTGTAATTATACTGCCAACTTTCAAGCTCCAGACTGTATTTAGTTATCCCAACAGAAATTCTCAGATAAATAAATAAATAAATAATAAATTCATTGGACTAACACACCAATTGCCTAGCCCCAAACTAAGCTCAAAGCTTGTACTATGGATGCTAGGGAACGGATAGACATACTTAAATACATTTATAAACATCCATGACTCGAGTACAAATGCCGATGATCATCACACAAACATTTGCCCCTAGCGGGATTCGAACCCGCGACCTTTGGTTTTGTAGCCAGGGTCTCTAGCCACTCGACCAACAGGCCTGTCAAATATTATGATCATGTCAGATATAGTTCTTATCTGGGATTCAAACCCCGGAAAAGTGCCCCTTTCATTTGCAAACTACTAGCTACTGTTCCTCCTATCTGCTGAATTTCTTACTTCAGGCCATCTGGTAGGTTTTTATAATAGTGACACAAAAAAGTTTGGTTGTATGTCTACAAAACTAAAAATATTTTTTAACTGTCCCAGTTTGAATAATATGTACTTGTAGGAGTAGGAACAAATAATGCTACGTGCTACTTCATCGTCCACCACAATAATGATTTTTACTGCTTCAGTTTGAATTATAGTTGTAAGTTCAATACGGTATTTGACTGACAAGTCAAATCACCTACTTTTTTTAAATGTCAAAAACGTAACCTTGTTGGAAAAATGTATGAAACATTGAATCGTGACGTCACGATGCAATAGTGTCAAATCAATACTCCTTTAACTTCAATTAACTGTAATAATTTGTTAAAAGCTCAAATATTTCGTATGCAGTCAAATACCATATTAATGTTACTTACTTGCAACCTCATCATCCACCACAGCTTCCTCCAGTCCATCCACGATGCCCTGGTGAGTGCCCAGGAGTTCCCCCTTGCTGTCCACGTAACTTGGAGACGGGGCTCGTTGAAAATTTGGCTGTGACGTACAAATTGTATTACTTAGACGTTTTAAGCAATAGTGTAGTGGTAGAGTCATTATTTTGTAGTTTTCTGAAGATTAATAAGTGCTTCTATGAAGCCTATGTCAATAAAGAATCTTTTGAATTTGAATTTATATAATTTGAATGACCACAAGTTAATATTTAAAGAAATTGAACGAACGAGACTATCAAAATGGACATATTTTATGGCAGAGACGGTAAACGAGGTACCTAGTGGATGGCGTGATGGTAAGAAATTACCGCCACCAATGGACATCCGCGGCACCAGAGGTATGAGTTCTGGTGACGTTACTCACCAGCAGAAACATAGCACAACAGTTACGAAGTGCTACTTCACTGCGGTCTCCTGTAAGCTGGTTAAACTTAGTGGAAGTTCCACTAAGTTTAACCTATCTTAGAATAAATTCAACTAAAGTTTGTGCTATGGTCGCCAAACACGCATAAAGTACGTTACTATCTTCGATAACTTCTTTTTTATTCTTCTTTTTACTTCTTCGCATGCAGTGGGAATTAGGCCACACTTATTGAAATCATGTTAGCTAGATAAGAGTTGGTTTAATTAGAAGTAGAGATTGTGTGAAACATCCGCCCTCGAATTTCAACTGAACTGGGAATAAAATTGATCGTAGGACCTCGAAATACTGGTACATAAACCACTAGACAATCAATCTATCAAAACGTTTTTGAAACTTTAAAATGTGAAAGTCTCACCTGAACACTTAAATGGATGCTCTGCAAACCTCTCTTTGTAGCTTTGATTTCCTCTGGATCAAACTGTATTGGCCTGTATCCAGCCATTGGCTCTTTCTTCTCTTCAACAGCAAACATTGGTGGCGGTTTCTCTATTACTGCTTTAGGTATTCCATTGCTTACAAATCCATTCGTCAATGTATCATTGTTAGTTTCTCTTTTCAGTGATACCTCTTCAGAAACACTATTCATGACTCTTTCTTCTCTTTCTATACCTCCATTGGTTACCCTTTCTTCAACGATTTCAACTTGTTTCAATGTTTCGGTTGAATATCCGTTTTCTTTCACGCTAGGCATAGTTTTAATTGTAAACTCAGCGGAAGTATCTTCAGTTTTTTGATTCTTGACTACAGAGGCCTCTACTTCTATCGATTTAGGCTTTTCTTTATCGTATTCAGCTGTCTTTTCAGCTTGACCTTTCTGATTACTCTCAGTTGACCCTTCAATTATTTCAAAGGAATTTACTTTTTCCGGTTTTGGATCAACTTTTGTTTCATTAACTTTTAACGTTACATCGACTTCTACGTCAATGTTATTCGACAGCTCTGATAATTCCTCGCTACTCTCTCTAACCTTTTTCTCAATTTTGTTCCATTCTTCGTCAATTTCACTGCTTGTGATGGTGTTGTAGACTTTAGTTTCAACTTTTGCGTAACCGTTGTAAATTATTGGTTGGTTTTCAGTAGATGACTTTATTGTGACTTCAGTGTGTGATGTAGAATGTTTTTCCACGGTGTTGGAGCCAGATTTCTCAACTTCTGTAGTTTCTTGTACTCTTATATCCTTTTCAGTGTCAATACCTACTTCTTCTTTGTATTCTTCAATGCTTTTAATCGTTTCGTCGATGGCTGATGCTAGGAGTGACGATGTTCGTTCGATCTCAAGTATTTCCTCCTGTTTGCATACAAAACCATTGACATTAAGTATGTTAATCAATCATTTTGCATGTAAATGCAGTTTAAAATTGCTCTTTTTGTATTTTTTTTATCTTTTATTAAAAATTGGTATACATACTTCGTTGCAAGGATACTTATACTTAAAAATTACTGCTACGGTTATATTTTTATTAGTTATTGGTTTAGCATCTCTGAAAATTAAAAACTTATCATTAGTATATTGTAGACATTGTAAGAAAAGATAAATTGTAGATTTAATTTAGCTTCTTTAAGTATCTTAATAATTATGTATAAATTATGAAATATTGTGTGCCTAATAGTAGGTATCTACAATGTTGAATGACTAAGTGTGTGTATGTATGTATGTCATGTTTATTGACAAATTATTTAGGTGTTTCTTCTTCAAATAATCAGTTAATGTCTAATCAATTCTTCAAGAATTAAAAATGATGTAAATCTATTGTTATTAATAAGAATTTACTATACTCGTAATAAGCTCTTCTTAGAATATCTGCCCCTGAATCTAGATTGACTTACCTTGCGAAATTCTTGCCTATTACATCCACCTTTAAGTCCAGGCTTTGAATATACTGGGGACCCACTTTTATCGGCAGGAGGGGAAGGTAAAGGAGGATCATAGATAATAGGAGACTCAACCATAGCTTCTATGTAAGGAATCAGCTTCTTTTTGACAATATTTGGATCTTCATCTTCAGGCGTGGGAGTACAATCTCGAGGAATTGGTATACCGTCCTCCTTTGGCATTTTGGCTTTCAATTTGAATACGTAATTATCAGTTACAGGAGTGGGGGGAACGTTAGATGGCGTAGGGGTATTTATAGTACTAGGAGCTTTCCATTCTGATTCGTCGTTTGTTCCTTGATCTATATTTAGGTGTAAAGTTAGTTTGCGGTCTTTTGATGCAGATTGCGTTGAAGTTTTGGCAGTGAAGGAAGCTTGTTTATCTATCTTACTTTCTGAAGTATATTCTTGTATCTCAGTTGATTCATAACTTTCCATTTTATTTTTGTGCATCGCAGTAAACTGACCATCTGATTGGATTTCTGTGTCCTTTCTTATAGTAACATCTGTTGTTTCGGTGAATATTATTTCTGGCTTTTCATCAGTAGGTGTTCTCGCTGGCTTAACTATTGTTAGTGAAGCAGCTTCTTCTTTATAAGATGGAGACTTAGATCTAGCCCTTTGCACAACTTTAAGTTCTACACTGACTTCTTGGATTGGTTTAGGCTTGTATTCTACTCTCTTAATTTCTTGCTTTACAAGTTCAACTGCTTTAGCTTGTTCTTTGATCTCAGCCTTAACTTCTTCTTTAGCTATTTCAACTGCTTTCACTTCTTCCTTAACAACTTCTACGGCCTTTGATTCTTCTACAGAGACAGAAGCATATTCTTCTTTTTTTACTTCTGCTATAGCAATCGATTCATGCATTTCTTCAACTTTAACTTCGGATTTTTCACTCACAGACATTACGTGCTCTTCTTGCTTTATCGATATTTGCTGGTAATCTTCTTTTATTTCAACTGTCTTACTTTCTTGCACTTCTACGATTGGTTCGATCACTTCTTGAATAGCAACTTCTTGTACCACTTGTACTTTTTCTACCGCTTTTTCTTCTTTAACTTCTTCAATTATGGCTTCAGTTTCCTCTACAACAGCAGTAGACATCACTTCTTCAGCTTTCTGCTCAATAGCCTCTGTTTGTGCAATACTAAGTTCTCTCGATTCCTCCACAATAGCTTCAGCAAGCTCTTCCTTGATTTCTTTACTTTCCAAAGACACTTTTTCGGTAGCAACGGTCTCGCTGGCCTGTAATGCGTAGCTAGTTTCTTCAGCTTTTACTTCAGACACTGTTTCAGAGAAATCAACAGCTTGGGCTTCAAAGATGGCATCTTTATTTGTAAAGACATGAGATTCTACGATAGCGACATACATTTGTTTGCCCTCATTCGATTTAGAGGTGGTTTCTAATGTTTCATGTTTTTCAACTCGTTTCTTCTCCGTTGACTCGGTTAAAGAAGAATATGATTTTGTCTCTGTCTTCATTTCAGTTATCTCTCTCTGCTCACTTTCAAAATTCACTTCTTCTCCTACTCTGCTTCTACTTCTTGATCTTCTTTCTTTGGTAATTTCTAAATCTTCTATGCCTGCTTTATTCTGGAATTCTGTTATCACAGCATCCATTTTCTCTGTTAGTTCTGCTGACTTCCGTTCCTGTATCTGTGCCATTTGGGCGCCAGATAGTCTATCTTTTCTCTCCATAATCTGTTCGACTTCAAGGTTGTCTTGTACTTCATCTCTATAACTTCTTTCACTAACTGCTTCAACTACAACTGGTTTAGCTAATTTCAACTCTTCTTTGTGATCAATTACCTTCTTCACCCGTGCTTTGAATGAGGCTTTCTCTTCTTTACGATCAACTACTTTTTCTGAAACATCGGTAACTTTTTCAACCTTTTTCATTTCTTCCTTAATGGCAACTTCATCCTTTTTACTTTCAGTCTCTTTTGTTTCTTTTACAACGGATTTCTTACGCTCCACAACGTCATGTTTTTCATCAACTACTTTTTCCTTCTGTGCGTATGCTTCTTTATACTCAGAAACGGATTCCTGCACTATGTTCTGCCGTTCCTCTGATTTTGCAAAAGCAGGCTCAGTTAAAATAAATCTAGATAGAGCGACCATCACGTCGGTTAAATGAATAAAGAATGTTTTTAATAGTAAATGATAATGATCAGCTGTTATAGTTCCTTTAATACTTGGAATGGTTTGTAAGCCAATCAAATATGCTTTTGTGTGATCTGACTGCACTTGAGCTCTGGTTGATGAAGATTTCACATCGGTCTTTTGATAGCTTGCTGATTCTTTTTTGATTTCAGAAGATTTTTGAGCAGATTGACTGGTTGATTCAGCTTTTACTACTTGTTTTTGTGTATCCTTTTTAGTTATGTCAGCTTTATCTTGTTTAAATTTATCTTCTTCCACTTTAGCTACTGTTTTTACATCTTCCTTAGTCTGTTCATCTATTTTGAATTCTGCCTTAGAAACTGACACCCTTTTCTTTTCAACCTTTTCAGTAGATTCAGATTTAGCTTCTACTTTCTTATCAAACACTTCTGACTTCCTACGAACACTGCCGGCTTCGATTATTTCTTCAATCTCTTGTTTGGTAGACATTCGCCTTTCGTCTACAACTTCATCTTTTTTGTCATGGGATTCAAATTTCTCAACTTCCTTTGCTACACTGACGTCTTCTTTATACCCGTTATACGTTACTATTTCTTCAGTAGTTTTATCAATTAAACCAATAAGTTCACTAGCCTCCTTGCTAGTTTTCTCACTTTTAACAGATTTAGCACTTTTCTTGATTGATTCAGACACCAAGACTTCCGAGGATTCTTTGACAGATTTAGATTCCTCTTTAGAAGAGGTAAAAGAAGATTCCTGAAGTGCTACATCGATTTCCTTCTTTATCTCATCAGTGACTGATACAGCTCTTTCTATGCTTTCGTCCACAACACTGACAGCTGTCATTTCGATCTTTTCTAGATCTATATCTTTCTTCATTCTTTCCATAAATGTCTTTTCCTCCACTGCCTTCTTCTCTTCAACGCATTTTGCTGTAACTGACACTTCAGTTTTAGTTTTAATCGATTGGTCTTCAACAAACTTAACTTCTTTGACGACGCTGCCTTCCTTCTTTTTCTTCTTAGTTCCATCAGGGTCGTATTGCTCTGAAATCGGAAGCTTAAACCTAGTCGCTGGAAGGAATTCCTCATCACCCCCATCTCCTAACTTGCCAAAGTTATCCTTATAATTAGGATTTAGTATAATAGGTTGTTCTAAAGGAGGGATCATGTTTTCAGGCACCGGTTCGGTAGAGAAGGGTCGGTAAGGTTTAGTTGGTAAAAGAAAAGGGGATTGGGTTTGAGATCTAGATATATCAAAGCCTGGAGTTCCATTGAATTGGGTTCCATTATAGGGGGTACCGATGTCCCTAAGTTCCCCAGGGGTCCCACGCTGGTCCAACAGGAGTGCCTCAGGGGTCTTACACGGGACCGAGAGGTGTCCATTAGGAGTGACACTTGGGTCCAAGAAGTTTTGTATCTTAAAAGGATCTACCTCGGTCGGTTGCGATGGTTGGTCGAAATCTTCCTGATCTATCGGCTCGTAAATTGGGTCGTAGTCGTCCAGCACCGGGTCGTAGAGCCCACTGGAATTAAGGAAAAGTAAACTTTATTACATAAGAAATATGACATTGTATTGATCAGAATAGATCACCTTAAGTTTAGTGCAAGCTAAGTCTTACAAGTCAAGACCAAAGTTTATGATAAAAAGTTAAAAATAGCATTTGAAGTTTTGAACCAACCAAAAAGCTTTATGTTATACTTAGTACCTACCTACTAGTCTTATGTAGAAAGGCAATATCAAAGTCTAAGGGATATACATTACACATTCTTGTGTTTAGTCTGTTTAGTTAACAGCAATAAATCTGTTTCGTTTAATTAAAGCAATAAATATCATTTTGATGATTAGTAAATAACAACAAAATGTTAATGCAAACTCTACAAAATCTAGCCAGCTCTCTCTCTAGCTGACTAACGATCTTGGTGTTATGTCAAAATCAAAGTTATGAAACTTATGAAATGTTGTTACTTAACTTACAATGAATCGTCGTTAAAACGCAAGCGTGCATGTCAATCATTGACGCGTTAGAATTAACGAAAGAAAAAGGTCCCCCTATACCCTATATCACAATTAAGAAAATGTACAATTAAAGCAAAATACCTCAATTTCCATAAATTTAAATCATGTTATTTTTACAAAGATTATAGTCCAGGAATTTAAGATTTTATCTGCGGAATAATTCCTAGTGAGCTGAATTTTTGTATACACCTTTATTATGATATTGTAATGATGATGTGAAAAATCGACATTGATATCGTGCCGGCTAAAAAAGTTATAGGGGTCCAAACGTCACGAAAATCAGTTTTTTGCAAATATCTCGCGATCTATTGCTCAGAGGTCAATAATGGTTTCATAAAAGTTGTTCGTCGTAAAATTGTCTACAAAAAAGGTCTCTTGCATTTTTCTGTAGAATTGACCGTTTTTGAAATAGAGACTAGAACGCACTCACATGTGGTATTGTATACCGTACGGCGCATACCAAGGCATAAACCCTATTGTTTGTTTTTTTCCCTTTTTCGTTTGTGTGTTTTTTGTTAGTATGATGATCTACATATAGAAATATAAAGGACTTGTAATACTAGTACAGTAAGGAAAATAGGAATATCAGCTATAAAAAACTAAGTGGCAATTTTTTTTGTCACTTTATAACTCAAGAACGGGCTCACCGATCCAAACCAAATTTTCAGGGTTTGTACAGACTATTTAGTATATGTTTTATGTGAAGTTTGAACAAAATCGGTCGTTCTTTTTATACGTAGCGAAGCACGTACCGGGCCGCTACGTATAAAAAGAACGACCGATTTTGTTTCGTGGATCAAAATTGCTAAAATTACTGGACTATTAACCGCGCATGTCAAATACGGATTTCCAAAGCAAAAAGAAACAAAACATTACCATGACTAGGTATTTGCAAAATAAATTGTGGTTTAATTTTAATTTTACTTTTAGTTAAGTAAAATTTGTCCTAAATAAAATAATTAAGCTTAAATGTTTTATCCGGCTCAGAACCGCTCACTTTGTGTCATATAAAATGCATGACATAAAATGAGATCTAAACGAGTCACTAGCATTGGTAATGACCCGAAATAATTAGTTTTCCAAAAGCACACACACACACACACAAAAATTACACTTAAAAGTAACCCAGAACTATTTACACTATATTCGTTTCTATAATATCTTGATATCACTATAGCTAGTAATGAAACTTGCGATATATCTTCACCACTCATTTTTTAACAAACAGTTCACACAAAATATAAAATGAACTTATAAAAAAATAAATCTCACTTATTTTTATAGATCAGGTAGAATCTCATTTCGACCAACCGATATTTTTTTAATTATATTTTTATTACAAAAGAGTCGCAGCTGTATAAAAATCAAATTGGTTGTGGCCGGAAAATTGGATCGTTATTTAATTAAACTAACCTTAGGTGTGACTAACTCAGAATAATGTTTGCCAATGTTGAAATATCAATGTAAATTGATACTATTTCAGCAATTACTATTGACAGTGGCTCCATCTTTTGAAACACATCATTTAGTTTGAGACAGACGATTCCTCTAAATAATTTGGCAGCTCTTAAGTGTCGAATTGTGATTAATTTAGTTCGATATAAATGACATTGTGTTTATAAAAATAGACATTAATTAGGCCAACATTTGATTGTTTACCTTCCGAATATTATTATGTCATACTAATTCTTGACCTGTCCTACATTACATTTTGTTTTATAGTTAACCAAAGGAATAGCTTGTGCCGACCACCCAACCCAGTAACTCCGCCTTACATTAGGCCACAGTGAAGTAGCACTTCGTAACTGTTGTGCTATGTTTCTGCTGGTGAGTAAGGTCGCCAGAGCTCCGTTGGGGAGTGTATGGGGATGGGGTTTTTAAAGCCAGGAAACGCATCTGCGACCCATGTACGGTTGTTGATGTCCATGGGCAGCGGTGATCACTTACCATCAGATGATGACCCGCTTGTTCGTTTGCCTCCCTATCATATTATGTATACATATATGATAAAAATAATTAGTTAACCATCTCATCTCACCGCGTCACTCCAAGCATCAGCTCGCTGGCTCCTGCCACGCATTTCCTGGCGTCTTCATGGGTCATCTCTGCGGCCCGCTCTCCGTTGATGCGGCCCACGACGTCACCGTTGAGGAGCCCTGCCGCAGCCGCCGGGGAGGATGGGACCACCTGCAGTGATATACATTTATCTATACTCTATACTTCACTACATAGTATAAAACAAAGTCGCCTTTTCTGTCATGTTGTATGTTGTATGTTGTATGTCCCTATGAACGCTTAAATCTTTAAAACTACGCAACGGATTTTGATGCGGTTTTTTTTAATAGATAGAGTAACTCATGAGGAAGGTTTTTATGCATAATATCATCCATTAAATAGTGAACAAGTACCACGGGCGAAGCCGGGGCGGGCCGCTAGTATACTAATATATTAAAGCTGAAGAGTGTGTTTGTATGTTTGTTTGTTTGTTTGAACGCGTTAATCTCATGAAATACTGGTTCGATTTAAAAATGTATTTTTCTGTTGGATAGTCCATTTGAAGAGGAAGGCTTTAGGCTATCGGAAATCGAAATCCACGCGGACGGAGTCGCGGGCGGCCGCTAGTTTATTTTATTTCGACGACCCGCTTGGTGTGGTGGTCAAGATGTTGACTAGTAGACAAAGAGGTCGTAGGTTAGATCCCCACACAGGACAAACATTTGTGTGCATGAACATGTCTGATTGTCTTGGTTTGGGTGTATTATGTTTATGTATCATATACCAATGTTGATTCTGATATCTGTAACACAAGTGCTTAAGCTACTTAACACGGAGTCGTATTAGTGTATGGTATTTTTGAGAGATATTTAAAATTATTATATCTATAGACTAATATAATAAAGCAGAGTTTGTTTGAGCGAGCTATTCTCAGGAACTAAGGTGACAGTTTTTTTTGGGCCCACCAACAATCGGTAACGTTTAAGAGAAAGAGAAGTATGTAAAAAATGTATATGTTTTTTTATGAATTTTGCAATTGAATTGAATTTCAAACGAAACCGGAGTCAGTAAACCAAAATAAAAAACCCTTATTTTGATTCTATCCGTGAACTATCTAAATAAAATAAAATAAAATAAAATAAAATCTGTCCAAAGATTAGTAAACAATGGCTGACATACAGATAACTAAACTAAAAAGGTTTTAATCAAAATGATTAAAATACAACACTTGAAATCGAACATAAAGGAGACGCAAATTACTTTTGGAACGGTTTTCATGCCTATTTTTATCTAAGGCGGTGATTGGAAGTGACTTTCAATCATTTAATTAATGAAATAAAATAATTCGAATAAACAATACAAAAAAATCCGTATAACGGAACGCAAGTGCTAGTCTATTGCCGGATTTTGATTTTATTTAAAAACTTAATACAAATGTCAGAAACCTCCCGTCTGTTAACTGTCATTAGTTACTATATAATAATTATAAAAAGCTGTAGTTCGTTTGTTTGTTTGAACACGCTACTATAAGGAACAGCTGGTTCGAATTGAAAAAATATTTTTGGCGTGGATTATCCATTAGTCGAGGCGGGCTTAAACTAAAAAATGTAAAGCTATAGTTTAAGACTATGCGTGCGTAAACCTTATTCCACGCGGACAGAGTCACAGGCGGCCACTAGTCATAATAAATTGCTTTTACTTCAGATACATAGGAAAAACATAATGGAAAATCGCCCTTATGTGTAAGTATTTACGGTTCAGGCGTTGAAAGTCAGGAAAGCAAAATGACAGATTACTTTATGAGGTTTATATATTTTTTCACATCTTATTTCTAACGATTCCGGTTAAAATATGAAAAAGTAATGTTACCACTATAATCTAGAGATTATAAGGAATAAATTGATATCCATTTCGTAAATAAACGCTAAAATTTTAAGTGGGCCTAACTCTCCATACAAAAACGATTGACTCCTTTATCGGGTTCCTTTGTTTATAATTTAAAAAATCATAGGTATGAGTATATGGAAAATATGTATAGTAGCATGGAAAAAATGCTAAAAATAAATTAACAAAAATATTTCTACTGTTTTCGCTCAAAATCCAGTCTCATTGATTGACAGCACTATTCAGCACAGTCAGTTACCCAACAGGATTGGCAATGCATCAGTCGTATGCCAATACTATTCCCAGCTGTGTCAATGTCAGCGTAGTATTGATCAGATCAGTCACAGTGCCAAGTACAATCGATTAGATCGACTATCAGTATAAATAAATATCCTACAACATCCTAACATTGACTCCGAGATATAAGAGTCAACAGTAATACAAATCAACTGAAATATAAGTATACATTCATACTTATATCGTACTAGCGGCCGCCCGCGACTCCGTCCGCGTGGATTTCGATTTCCAATATCCTATGTGTTATTCTGATGTATAAGCTATATTGTGGTAAAGTTTCATTCAAATCCATTCAATAGTTTTTACGTGAAAGAGTAACAAACATCCATACATCCATACTTACAAACTTTCGTCTTTATAATAGTAGTAGGATAGGGTCCAAACTAAACTCACGAAAAACTTAAAACTTTTGCTTTAAAGTAATATGGAGGAAAACGAACAAGCGGGTCTACTGATGGTAAGTGATCACCGCTGCCCATGGACATCAACAACCGCACAAGAGTTGCAGATGCGTTGCCGGCCTTAAAGACCCCACACCCTCCCCAACTGAGCTCTGGCGACCTTACTTACCAGCAGAAACATATCCAGTTACGAAGTGCTGCTTCACTGTGGTTTTCTGTAATTCCTGTAGGCTTTAGTAATGCATTAAAGAACAGAATGACCCCCTTCCGGCCGTTTTTGACTATGGCGGCCGATCTTATGATCAGCCAGGTACGCAAGATATATTATTATAGTGCCTAAGCGAGTGCGGGTGCACAGGTGCACTCCCTTATCCCTCACTCTCACAGTTCGGTGGGACAGCAAGCTGACACGACTGTTGAGGTACTGAATGACTCTGCTCTCGTGAAAAGCGGAAAAGCTAGTATTTTACGAGCATAGATCGTTTTTTAAAAATCAAAATCAAAGTATAGTTTATTTTTGGAAGCCTCAGTGAGGCACTTATTAATCGTCAATGATATCAAAATACATGGAATCTATCGCGATCAGGTATGGTATTATCAAATAAATAACAAATAACAAAAGATAGGTAGAGCTTCGTGGAACTTCCATTCGAATGAGCCGCTCGTCTGGGGAAGTATCTCCACCTTACAGAAGACCATAGTAAAGCAGAACTACGTAACTGTTGTGCTATATTTCTGCTGGTGAGTAAGGTCGCAAGAGCTCAGCTGGGGAGGGTATGGGGTCTTTAAAGCCGGCAACGGCGATACCTGTGGTGTCGCGGATGTCCAGCGACAGCGGTGATTGTTTACCATATCAGGGGAACCGCCAGATCGTTTGCCGCCTCTGCCAATAAAAAAAAGCTATTGCTAACTACCTTGACAACGGTGAGAGGCATGGCACAGTCCTTCCCACCAGTAAGACGGAAGCCCCAGGAATCTTCCTGCTTCCTCTGTAAATGCACATCTAGCTCCATCTGTGGGAAAATAGGTACAACTTCATCAAATCGACGAGCCCATTGGTCTAGTGGTAAGAGACCCTGGTTACAGAACCGAGGGTTGTGGGTTCGAATCCCGCTAGGGGCAACTGTTTGTAAGATGAACATCGGACTTAGAACTCGATTAATATATGTTTATAAAAGTTTTAAGTATGTCTATCTGTTTCCTAGTATCTATTGTACAAGCTTCGAGTTTAATTTGGGGCTAGGCAATAAAATTGGTGTGTTAGTCAAATATATGTACATATTTTTATTTTTGATGTAGTTTATTGTTTAAATCTTATTTGACACACATATTTCTCAGATTCATCATAAGCCTTACGCAGTCCACTGGTGGATATATGTAGGTCTCTCACTATATCGAATTTTGTTAATAAGTCAGCCTGAGATTCCTTTTTTTTCCTTCTCAGATTAATCATTATCATGAGGAACAATAAATATTTTGCCGGCTTGGGTAACTGTGAGCTAGTACCTACCTATGATAAGAGAATTAATCTGAAAGCTGAAGAGTTTGTTTGTATGTTTGTTTGTTTGAACGCGCTACTCTCAGGAACTACTGGACCGATTTGAAAAAATATTTTTGTGTTGGATAGTCCATTTGACGAGGGAGGCTATTGGAAATGTTAATATTCGAAATCCACGAGGACGTAGTCGCGGGCGGCCGCTAGTAAAATAATAAAGCTGAAGGAGTTGTTTGTTTAATAATAAATAATTAAATTCTTTGGACTAGGTATTAGACCAAGAGGTCGCTGGTTCGATCCCCGCATAGGACAAACAATTGCGTTCATGGACATGCCGGTTTGTCCTTGTCTGGGTGTTAAATGATAAAAACAAACAAACAAACTCTTCAGCTTTATATATTAGTAAGTACTTATAGATAATAAAGCTGAAGAGTTTGTTCGTTTAATTTCAAGAACTACTGGTTCGCATTAAAAAAATATATTTGTGTTGGACAGTCCATTTGACGAGGAAGGCTTTAGCTATGCTCGTAGTATAAGTAGTAGGTATAACACTATAATATGCGGGAACAGAAATCCGAGTATTTCGTCAACTCGCTCGAGGGAGAAACCGTAGCTGCGTACCTTTTTCAAAGTAGAATCCTGGGGGTCCAAATTGACACAATATCACACACTTTCACACGTAACTGACACTGTTTGTCACGACGGTTCAGCAGTAACTGTGATCGAGATTGAGATCATTGGTCTGGTGCCATGTGACCCCATTATGTGAACTAGTCAATCAGTAACTGTGTTCTGAGTGCATTTGTAAACTCTGGGTTTGCGTGTAGAAAAAGAATTAGATCCTGGAGTCTAAATGTTTAGGCACTAGCGGCCGCCGCGTGGTTTTCGATTTCCGCATAAATAGGTTTATACTATGGCCTAAAGCCTTCCTCGTCAAATGGAATATCCAAATAAAAAAAAAATGTAATCGGACCAGTAGTTCCCGAGATTAGCGCGTTCAAACAAACAAACAAGCTTTTCAGTTTTGTTATTTTAGTATAATTTACCTTTAAAAAGGGTATTCTTCAACCAGATTTACCTACCATTAAGTAACTGTGTTTTAACTTTCATTTATACAATGGGGTGAATACTGCCTCCGTGTTGTAGTGGTTGGAGCGCTGGGCTCAAAAACCGCGCAGATCGTGGGTTCGAATCCCGGGGAAAAACCACCACTTTGTGTAGGTTTTCTCAGTTTGGTTAGGACATTGCAGGCTTAAAGCACCTGTTCGTCCGATTAGAATGATGATTCCGTTCTTCGGAAGCCGCTGGTCCCGACTATGAGCCAAATTATCTGGTTTCTCTTGCATGGGTCACGGAGGTCACACGAAAGTCGCTCGAATGTAATTACCAGGCTGGTCAATTCAGGATCATAGTCGTAGCGTTCCCTGGGCTACAAAACTACTGGAAAATGGCAATCGGGAGAAGCGCTAAGATGATGATAAAACCCGACTGCCCAGCGTGGTAACCATGGGTATTACCTAACTGCCCCTCTGGGGGGCCTGCGACGGGGTGGGATCTCAGGGGCCTTTATAAGCACTCCCTAGCTATAAAGGTAGTAAGTAGTAGGTGATAGGTGATAGGTACGAGTAAAAGTACATAATATGAACACTGGTTAACTGGTTTATTTCTCACTGTTACACTGTTACAGATATTATTATGGAGTTTATAGATATTTAAACGACTCGGTCTAGTGATTTAAGTACCGGGCCGTGATCTCGAGGTCCTGGGTTCGATTCCCGGGTCGAGCAAAATTTGTGCTGATTTTTCTGAACACAGCCCGGGTTTGTGATCACCAACTCGCATTTGGCAAGCGTGGTGATTAAGCCAAAACCCATCTTTGTAACGAAAACATGATTTCAAATGATGGAGGCCTTTGCCCTGCAGTGGGACATTCATAGGCTGATACGTTAAGTGACTGGCTATTTACAATATTAGTTGGTACATCACTACCTAGTATAAAACAAAGTCGCTTTCACCGTCCCTATGTCCCTTTGTATGCTTAAATCTTTTAAACTACGCAACGGATTTTGATGCGGTTTTTTTAATAGATAAAGTGATTCAAGAGGAAGGTTTTTATATATAATACATGCATAATGTAGTAGAGAAACACTAATAAACTTAGTTGCACCCGTGCGAAGTCGGGGCGGGTCGCTAGTAATATGTATAAAACCCAGAGGTCGTGGGTTTGATCCCCGCGTAATTTTTTAACCGACTTCAAAAAAGAAGGAGGTTCTCAATTCGTCTGTATGTATAATTTTTTTTTTTTTATGTATGTTCACCGATAATTTCGTCAATTATGGACGGATTTCAATTTTTTTTTTTTTGTTGGATAGAGTTCAGTTCTGAGGTGGTCCCGTATTCACCAGTCCAGGATCTGATGATGAAATCTAGGAGAAATCGAGGGCAACCACCGAAAATTGTATGCTCGTATGGTGTTTTTGTTACGTAATCATGTCTTACTCAGGTATATGCTTCAGGGTGTCAACATTTGATGCTGCTGTCCTGATGATGATGCTACAGTACTCCTTAACGGTTAGGAGTTGGAAGGCAGAACTGCAATCGGTCGATGGAAACTATTTAGTAGTATTTAAGGCTTAAATGTTGCTTGTGAGGTATGCTTGAATCAACATCTGATGCTACTGTGCTGATGATGAAGCTACAGTAGGTACTCCTTAACGGTTAGGAGTTGGAAGGCAGAACTGCAATTGGTCGATCGAATGTATGTAGGGCTAACGTGATACTTGTGTATATTACATCCAGACCCACGGCGAGAAATCTCGCCGAGAAGTCTCGCTGGGCCTTCCTCGCGAGAACAAGAAATTTATCCACACTTAACAACAACTAAGTTCTTATTAATAATTGAGTTCACAACGCTTTAACACAACTAAAACTAATTAAATAAACTGACTTTTTAAAAAAAAATTAAACCGACTTCAAAAAAATCGTGAACATAAAAATAAACTAAAAATTAAAAAAATTATTCCTCATATCTATTACTATAATTTTCCTAAACTATGTCAAAGTAATCTTAAACAAACTAACTGAAGTCGGTGCCTACCCAAAAACAGAAGAGAAAAAAAAGCACCGACTTCAGTTAGTTTGTTTAAGATTACTTTGACATAGTTTAGGAAAATTATAGTAATAGATATGAGGAATTATTTTTTTAATTTTTAGTTTATTTTTATGTTCACGATTTTTTTGAAGTCGGTTAAATTTTTTTGGTGGGCGAATTCGTGTGCATGAGCATGTATGTTTGTTTGTACTAAGCTGATCGCTCATTACGTGTTTAAGTGTATATATTTGTAATATCACAGTTGCCATTTATCACTGGAACTAAAAAGCTTGGCTGAAAACATAAAAACATACTACATATTTAAAAATCAAACAAAAGTCTTAACAAATCTAGTTGGCTTCCCTTTTCAAATATTTCGTATAAGTTGTTATATCGTGTTAAATTAAAATGCGGCTTCTAATTCTAGTGGGGCTGTTGGCTTCGATACAATGTTCTTACTCCAAAAATACAGTGAAATCTTTGTCGGATTCCGTGGGGCAAGAGGTGATTGAAATAGGTGCCCCAATTAAAGGTATTATTACTATTATTTTCTACTTCATCCAAGCGTATATCCCAATTTCATCCTTCGTGGATCCTGATTTGACCAGGCAGGTCTGCCATACAAGGGACACCAGACTGTTTTTGATCATAGTGGCTTAATGCGCCTTTCCACGAAACATTATTCTGACCAGATATAATACCCTCTGGCGTATTCGGCCATGGCGGCCGATCTTACGATCAGCCAGGTACGCAGGATATATTATAGTGCACAAGTGAGTGCGCAAGCACAGGTGCACTCCCTATTCCCTCACTCTCATAATTCGGTGGGACAGCAATCTGACCGTAGAGAGATCAGGCGCAGGACCAACGGCTTAACGTGCCTTCCGAAGCACGGAGGAGCTCGAGATGAAATTTTTTCGATCACCCATCCGATGACTGGCATCGGCGAACGCTGCTTAACTTTAGCAACCGCAGGCCGAGTGCGCCAACCACTGCGCTATCGATCTCCTCTCTGACCTGATAATCAGGTGTCCTAATGGACATCTTTAGAATGATCAATTTAGAGTTTAATTATAAGCTAGAACACCTCTCAAAGTGAAAGTGTTTCCCGCAGAATTTGAACCCGTGACTTCAAGATATTGTTAATAACTACGCCTAGGCGGCAGTGTTGCGGCCTGTTCAGCACAAAAAAAAACATTCCTCTTATTAGTTTAGGCAAGGAGCAAGAGATCCCCATTGGAAATCCACAACTTTTTCTCATTACAAGAACAAGAGGTTATCTTTCAGATCTACCTCCAGACATCGAAGAGGAACCATCAGCGGAGAACGATGAAGAAGAGAGAGTGACCAGCACCACGCTCCAAGCTGGTACCAAGAGGGAATCCAAGAAGACTACCACCACAGTATGTCAATATTTTATTTGGTTCCACAGAAAATCATATTCTTGGCTCTATTCTCCATATATTTGCTATTGTTGAGCGGTAACGGTTTTGGTAGCATATCCCTTTTTTAATAGATAAATTGATTCAAGAGGAAGGTTTTTATGTATAATAACATGCATACATGTAGAGAAACACTAAAAAACTTCGTTGCACCCGTGCGAAGTCGGGTCGGGTCGCTAGTTGTAGACAAATGTTTGTGCTATATTTCTGCTGTATATCTGTATGTAAGCAAAGTAGCATATCGGAACTGAACATAAATAAAATGGTCATAATAATGAAATGATAAAATATGTTTTAGGTAGCTGCAGAAATACGAAAAAAGTCCAAAGAATTAGACAAAAACAGTCTTTCCAGCGCTGAGAAGGAAAAATCTGATGATGAAGAAGCGAGGATTGAGAAGGAATTAGCTGAGATATACAAAGACAGTATAGGTATGTAAACTAAAGTTAAGTATCAGCCTATTAATGTCCCACTGCAGGACAAGGGCCTCCATCCTTTGAAATCATGTTTTCTTCACAAAGATCGGTTTTGGCTTAATCACCACGCTTGCTAAATGCAGATTGGTGATCACAAACCAAGGCTGTGTTCGGAAAAAACCAACACATAGACCGGGATAAACTCGATAAAAAAAATAACTATGAACTCAACTCTACTGCTTTGACAACCAGCTTGGTGTAATGGTGAAGATGTTGCCTATTATACAAGAGGTTGCGGGTTCGATTCCCGCACAGGACAAACATTTTTGTGCATGACGCATGAACATGTCTGTTTGTCCTGGTCTGGGTGTTATACGTATATATTTAAGTGTATTTGTAATACCACTGTTGATTCTGATGTCTGTAACACAAATGCTTAAGCTACTCAAACGTAGTCAGATCAGTGTATGTGATATGCAAGACCTGGCGTCAAATATTTTTTCACAAATTGTTTCAGATTACAAAAGCGACAGTTCAGAAGCAGATAAAGAGGTTACAACCCGCAAGGAACCTGCACCTGCTAATCCAGAGAAGCAAGCTCTTCGCACTAAGACAAAGTGACTTATTTGAGTTGCTGTTTTATATGAGAATGACATTCAATTTCGCTCTCAAGATCGATCTCAGATTTGAGAGCGCTTTATTAAAACGAACCTAAGAAACATCTACTTTGGAATAAAATTATCTCTTTAGAACCAGCGGCCGCCTGCGACTCCGTCCGCTTGATTTTCACTTTCGTTAGACATAAATAGTGTTATACTATAGCCTAAAGCCCTCCTCGTCAAATGGGCTATCCAACACAAAAAAAACTTTTCAAATCGGTCCAGTAACCTTGAGATTAGCGCGTTCAAAAAAACAAACAAACAAACTCTTCAGCTTTATTATATTGGTAAAGATGAAGCAAATGCAAAAAGCATGACATTTTATTATATTTTTTTAAATATGTACCCATTTGTATTTACATTATAATCTTTGACTAAGCGCTTCGGAACTTGTTCTGTTAGCTTTTAAGATGATTGTAATAAATAAATAAATACATTAAGAAAGCCCCCAAGTTTTGAGGTAGAGCTTAGTGGAACTTCCACTCGAATGAGCCGCTCGTCTGGGAAAGTACGTCCACCAGAAGACCACAGTGAAGTAGCACTTCGTAAAATTAGTCCCGTTTAAATGTTATCTAATATTAATGCAACGCGAAAGTTTAAAGTTTTAATGTTTCTTTCAGTTTCAAGTTCCAGCCAGACGTACAAAACAAAAAAGAGATTGAAAAATTTAGGACCTCTGTGGACGAAATTAGCTGTCAGAAGATAAATAAGTTAACTGCTCCTGTAACTAGCCCGGTATGATATTCCCTCAGATTAATGAATACCACACGACAAAGAAAACTTTAAAGGAGGATGCAAATCCTGGTCCACCCCCTCAATAGCTATGTGTGTTATATGGTTGGATAGGTATTTATTAGCTGAATAAAAGTTACTATGGCGCCAAGTTCCAAATGTTAGTCCGTTCCGAGTTATTCTTTAATAATGTCTTTATTTTTTATTCAACATTGTGGTTCTAGCAGGATCCACGTCATTATATTTACTTGCATTTCTGTACTACATACACGTTGTGTAACCACTGACATATAGTTTTCATTGAATCACACTCCTAATCATTTTTATCCGTCTCACTCGCACTCATTAGTACCGAGAAGCTGCACTATGTAGATGATTTACCTGATTTTGGCATTAATGGTGATGCTTGGTTCTTACGCGACACGTGAGAGCTAGAATGTTCTACTGCTACTTATTGGTTCACAATATTAATATTCTGCAAAGATATTGTACCTGCATGACAGGAAGACGTAGGTACAGTAGGAATCTGTTCGCATATTGTTTCAATAGTTTGGTAGTTAGGATACGCCAGACACGAGGCGTTTGTAGGCCCAGCCTTATTTCTTAATGACGTCATTGTAGATCATGACTAATAATAAATAAATGTTGATTATTAAAATATGTTATCTTTTATTTATAAAAAGCATGTGGTAACGATAAGGTCTGTTTGAAATTGTAATTTTTGAAAAAACAAACATTTCACATTGTCTTTGAATCATGTGAAACCACATTGTTTAAAATAACAATAACTCTGAACGGACTAACATTTGGAACTTGGCGCCATAGTAACTTTTATTCAGCTAAAAAATACCTATCCAGCTATATAGCACACATGGCTATTGGAAGTGGGACCAAATTTCATACAAACTCTGGCATCATCCTTTCCTTTCCATTTGACGACCCGTTTGGTGCAATGGTCAAGAAGTCGCCTATTAGACCAAGTGGCGGGTTCGATCCCCGCACAGGTCAAACATTTGTGTGTATGAACATGTCTGTTGGTCCTGGTCTGTGTGTTATATGCACCTATGTATTAAATACTATTTGTAATCCCACTGTTGACTCTGATATCTGTAACACAAGTGCTTAAGCTACTTAACACGGAGTAAGATCAATGTATGTGATGTGAAATATCTGATTTATTATTCATACAACTTTATTACTTTTTCAGACCAATACAGTCAAAAAACCCAATGCAGCGATGAAAAACACCGTTGGTATAATATTCACCGTTCTTTCACTGGCCTTAACAACTATTTTCAAATAAATAACGCAGGCCAGTCTTCATATCCAAAAACCGAAGACACTTTTACTGATGTATTGTTTATAATGTTTGTGTAGTAAGTGAGGTTAAATCTTTGTGATATTTCGTCAATACAATATTTTAACATAAGTACTCTGTATTTTTTATTAGATCACCTTTTTACTTCAAAGCTCATTATGAAATGAAATAATTTATTCAGCATTTTGATTCACTTAGTAAATTTATTTGCACGTCACAACTTTTTTCACCCATTAGCTCGATTTAGTCTGTGTACTACCTATACAACGATGCAGGCTTTGGCGAACACTACATATTATATTATTATCTAAATAGGTACTTGCTATAAACTGCATTGGAGCGATTATTTATTTAAGTACCATATCGATAAAAATTGCATGTATTTAAAAAGATGCAAAAATGCCCTAGCATCAACTCTCGCACTCAAAATATTATTTTTATTATGTGATAGGGAGGAAATCGAACAAGAAGGACACCTGATAGTAAGAAATCACCGCTGCCCATGGACATCAATAACCGTACAAGGGTCGCAGATGCGTTGCCTGCCTTTAAAACCCCATACCCTCACCAACTGAGATCTGGCGACCTTATATACCAGCAGAAACAAAGCACAAAAGTTACGAAGTGCTTCTTGACTGTGGTCTTCTGTAAGATGGAGGTATTTCCCCAGACAAGCGGCTCATTCGAGTGGAAGTTCCACAAAGCTCGACTTATTATTCCTTATTTCTTTAACTCTATACCAATTTGCGATCAAAACCTATGTAAAGCGTTGTTTCAAATAGCTAAGTACTCGCAATATCTACCTGAGCACATCCAAAAGCTCAAAGCCTACATATCGAAGTCTAAAAATAGCCAAAAATTACCGTCCTTGGAAAGAAAAATCAATACAGTATCATAATATCAACAATATCAACCATCGATCTCTTTAATTGTCAACGCCATATTCGTGCACGTATTATCGAAATATCTATATGCCAACCTGAGTCATACGTTATGATTATGAATACAAATTCTACAGAAATCTTGATAACAAAACATTAACCGCCCAATTTAAAAAGTTTTATCATGGCGCTAGCATAGGCAGCCATGTTTTTATATCTGTCAAAATGTACACAATATTGACACATTAGTGCTAGTTCCTTTTTTGATCGTCGACTTTTGAATTTGGTTGGATAGTTGTATGGTTTGTATAATCATAGTTGATTTGAAAAGTTTTATCAGTTACGATTGTGGTGTTGAAGGAAAAGGTTTTCTTGGTGAAAATGGAACATCCTGCTTTTTCCGAAGCCGGGGCAGCACCTGGAATAGAAATATGGGGGATTGAAGTAAGTTTACCTACTTAAATAAAGTCTACTTATATTTTCTACTTGCACGTTCCTAATTTTATATGAATTTAGGACTGCCGAACTTTAAATTGATTAAGTTAATTAGTCGATTAAAACTTTAGATATGTTGATATTATACTTATTTTTATATTTTTAATGATAAATCTGATAACTTTTGTATTTTTTTTTAAATATTATCTAGAATTGATTTCTTTTATTAATCGATTAAAACTTTAGATATGTGGATATTATACTTACTTTTATATTTTAATGACATTATTGAAGGCTGGAAGGAATGTATTTTTTTAATATTATCTAGAAACATCAATCTCCTGTGGCTAATTATTGTCATTGTAGGTACACTTAGTACGAGTGTTCAAAAACGATGTTATCCAAAAAGTGACCATAGTAACATATATACAATTAATTTGAGAAAACAGTTTAAAACTTGTTAGTTGTTTTTATTCTAACTTATAACTTACTAGCGGCCGCCCGCGACTTCGTCCGCGTGGATGTCGGTTTTCATTATACGAATGTTTTTTCCCGCTAACTCCCGTTCCCGTGGGAATTTTGCAATATCCTTTTGCAACTAAGCATCAAGTTTACGAAGGGACCTGCATGCCAAATTTCAAGCGTCTAACTCAAGTAGTTTAGATTTTCCATACAAATTTCCACCCCCTCATTTCGGGGAAGTGGGGGGTTGGAATGGGTCAAAAAGTAGCCTATGTTCTGTCTCAGGGTCTAAAGATTGTCTGTACCAAATTTCATCAAAATCGGTTGCGAGGTTTAAGCGGGAAAGCGTAACAGACAGACAGACAGACAGACAGACAGACAGACAGACAGACAGAGTTACTTTCGCATTTATAATATTAGTTGGGATAGTTGGGATACGCAAGCACAATGATTGTAGCTTCGATTCCCGTGCAGAACCAAGTTTTCATTATAATTTATCATTTAGATAAGTTATTATGATGTCGTTGCTTAATTAATTTTGCTGTCTAATATTAATCAATTTGATAAGAAACAAACAAAGATGATTGATTCGGCATTGTTACTTAGTTGACTATTACTGACAACAAGCAAGAGGTAAAGGGTTCGATTCCCGCCAAGTATTTTTTTTATGTCAGAGGCGGCAAACGAGCTAGCGGGTCGCCTGATGGTAAGCAATCACCGCCGCCCATGGACATGCGCGACACCAGAGGTATCGTTGATGTGTTGCCGGCCTTAACCCCATACCCTCCCCAACTGAGCTCTGGCGACCTTACTCACCAGCAAGTCTTTTTTTGGAAAGGATGTCTAAATATTCTTATTCTTATTCTTATTCTTTGAAGGCCCTCTACAGCTTAGCTGGACTATGCACGGTACAATTATTTGTGTTCAGACCATAAAATGTGTGTTATGATCTTTTAAAGTTTAATCCACTTTTAGTGTAAGAGACCGTTATACAAGTGCTTAATGTAGTAACTCAGAGTCAGACATAATAATATGTAGCATAAAGTAAAGTATCAGCCTATTAATGTCCCACTGCAGGGCAGAGGCCTCCATCATTTGAAATCATGTTTTCGTTACAAAGATGGGTTTTGGCTTAATCACCACGCTTGCCAAATGCGGGTTGGTGATCACAAACCCGGGCTGTGTTCAGAAAAATCAACACAAAGTTTGCCCAACCTGGGAATCGAACCCAGGACCTCGAGACCACGGCCCGGTACTTAAACCACTAGGCCACGATGCGTTTATATGTAACATACATAGCAGATAATATAATTATGGATTGATTCCAGGATTTTGAACCGGTTCCTGTCGACAGTCAAATGTATGGAAAATTCTTCAATGGAGACTCATACATAGTATTAAAGGTAATTCACAATTATTATACCTTTTATAGCAATAACCAATATGGCGGTCCATAGTCGTTAATAACCCCTTTGATAAAACAGGACAGGAATGATAAATAGTAGTTATTAATTGTTATGAACTGCAACTCTACCTGTTTCTATGCCTGTATTTGGAAATAAATAATTCTTCTATTTAATGTTTCTGTAACCTATGTAAATATGGTGTTGTAGGTACCTACTGCAGTGAGTACAAAATAAGTTGGTGAAACTGAATTTTGTCCGAAATGGCTTAACTATGTTTGGGCGCAATGGTTCACTTCTATCAAACACAATAACAGTTCATTTAAAAAGTCCTTGGACTAACACACCAATTGCCTAGCCTCAAACTAAGCTCGAAGGTTGTACTATGGAAGCTAGGATACAAAAACTTAAATTCTTTTATTGAGATCCAATACCTTTATAGACATCCTTAACTCGAGTACAAATGCCGATGTTCATCAACAAACATTTGCCTCTAGCGGGATTCAAACCCGCAACCCTTGGTTTTGTAGCCAGGCTCTGACCACTAGACCAACGGACTGTCAAATTGCTGCAGTTTATAATATTAATCATTTGGTATGTCCTGTATGCCATCGAATGATGATGACTAAGTTTTTATCATCTATGATAGGCTATAAAGTGAAAAGATAGTCATAAAGTAAAACAAAGATTATAGCGTGCACGGCGCTTATCAAATAATCAGATTAGCAGATTACTCAGTTTTTGTTGTGGTGCGACAAAAAATTCGCATTTTTGATATCTACAAAAGAGATGATAAAACGTACAAATAATACAGTACGACCTAAACAACTTGACTTATGATGAATTAACATCCTAACACGCAGGTGGATAGTCAAGAATTGCGTTAAAGGGTCAATTTTGTTTGTACTCTTACTTATTTTTGGCTATTCCACCTGTCCCACCTAGCTATCCCAGCTGAGGTGCGATTCACTAGCGCAAATGTCATAAAAGCCTTGGTCGCAGCGGTGCGATGTAACACCCTGGCCACAGCCCACAGCGGTGCGACTTGCGATGCGTCTTGCGCCAGCGAAAGTGGCGAGCGAAAAAATCAAATGAAGGAAATTGTATGAAGCATGCCACAGCTACGGCGGCGAGATGCGCGGGGCGAACGCGCGGCGGCCATACCCACGACTAGGGCGGCCGTCGCGCCGGCCTCGCCGCGCCGCTCGCCGCGCCGCTCGCCGCTGTAGCTGTGGCTAGACCCTTCTATTCTTTTACAGTACAAAACGGGCAGATGAACTTCGATTGATTAAAGTCCTCCAGAAACGGGCCCTAAATTATCCCAATCTGCATCTTGGACGACCCGCTAAGTGAAGTGGTCAAGAATTTGCCTAAGGGACCATTTGCGGATTCGATCCCCGCACAGGACAAACATTTCTGTACATGAACAAGTAATACCACTGTTGAGTCTCATGCCTGTAACACAAGTGCTTAAGCTACTTAAAACGGAGTCAGTCAGATCAATGTATGTTATGTTGTGAAGTAATCTAAATCTTCATCTACACTAAGATTACAAAGAGGAAAGATTTGTATTTTTGAATTTTTTGTGTAAGGAATAAATTGAAAAACTACTGGACCGATTTGAATAATTCTTTCATTGTTGGATAGCTACACTCTCCCCAGTGAACACAGGGTACTTTTGATCCCGGAAATGTGGAGGGAAGAGGGGGGATATTTGAAAGAAATTAGGCGCGGGTGAAACCGCTACGGAAGGCTAGTTATTTATATTCTTTATTAATGACGACCCGCTTGGTGTAGTGGTCAAGATGTTGCCTATTACGCAAGAGGTCGCGGGTTCGATTCCCGCACAGGACAAACATTTGTGTGCATGAACATGTCTGTTTGTCCTGGTCTGGGTGTTATATGTATCTATTTAAGTATATTTGTAATACCACTGTTGATTCTGATGTCTGTAACACAAGTGCTTAA
Organism: Nomophila noctuella; assembly: GCA_958496325.1. Taxonomy (NCBI): domain Eukaryota; kingdom Metazoa; phylum Arthropoda; class Insecta; order Lepidoptera; family Crambidae; genus Nomophila; species Nomophila noctuella. Next base: position 1,221,274 of record OY292510.1, on the reverse strand, counting down.
GCTACTTATAAAGGAGTCAGATCAATGTATGTGATGTTATGAAATATTCGTATATTTTATTTATCTTCCAGACAACAGGAACCAACAACTCGACCTACACCTACGACGCTCACTTCTGGCTCGGCAGCAAGACTACACAAGACAAGAAGGGTGCTGCAGCCATCCTCACAGTCACCCTGGATGACATGCTGGGGGGGAAGGCGGTGCAGCATCGGGAGGTTCAGGGGTACGAGTCCAGCAGGTTCCTGGGGTACTTCCAACCAGGTATGTGATAACAATGAACTTCTGAAGACGCTACATATGAAATTGTAGTACCCTTCCAGCCGTATTTCGACCATGGCGATATATTATAGTGCACAAGTGAGTGCGCAAGCACAGGTGCACTTCCTATTCCCACACTGTCATAGTTCGGTAGGACAGCAGACTGACACGACCGTAGAGTGATCAGGCGCAAGACCAACGGCTTAACGTGCCTTCCGAAGCACGGAGGAGCTTGAGGTATGTGATAACAATGAACTTCTGACAACACCACATACATACGTAATCGTTTGTGGCGACACCTATCTACATCGCTACAACGGAGTAGTTCCGATACAACTCAGCTGATGGCGCTGAAACTTACTGCGAAATTTCCATACGAACCTACATCGCGCAAGCAGAGTTTACGCCGCGACTTATATACTCGACTTCACCAACACAGTCTAGTAAGGAGTCCCTGAGCTAGATCACCCATTTGGCAGATTCTGCCGGGCAGAAGTACACTATCTTTAAGCTAATAGGTGTTTTCCCTATGGGTACTTTTATTGATCTAACCCTGTGGTGAGAAGCCAAAGTACACCAATACCACCATCTCGTCTCTGGTAATGAGACCACGCAAGACAAGAAGGGTGCTGCTGCCATCCTGACAGTCACCCTGGATGACATGCTGGGGGGGAAAGCAGTGCAGCATCGGGAGGTGCAGGGGTACGAGTCCAGCAGGTTCCTGGGGTACTTCCAGCCAGGTATGTGACAACAATTAACTTCTGAAGACAATCATCATCTTCAATCATCATCAAAAAACAGCAATCTGAAGCGACTGTAGAGAGAAACAACGGCTTAACGTACCTTCCGAAGCAAGGTCCTCCTTGCTTAATTTCATCTCGCGCAGGAGCGCGAGATGAAATTTACCGGTCACCCATACAGTGACTGGCCTCTCCAAGAGCTGCTTAACTTTGCAATCACAGGACGAGCGCGTTAATGAATGCGCTCGTTTGCTGCCCTAAAGAATAAAAAAAAACTAGCTCATCAAAATTAAATGGCTGATGATAATGATGGCATTTATCGAAATCTACTACTTGTAGCACATCGGTACTTTGCTATAATCCGAGACGAACTTCTTAGCTATGAATGTATTCTCCGTGCGGGTTGTGGGTCCATCGCGTGGAACAGAGAGGAATGTCAGTCGGCGCCTGGGACTACAGACCCAGCGTGTAGGTTTAAGGGGCCCCTTTATAGTATACTAGCGGCCCGTCACGCGGTTTCACCCGCGTCCCGGGGGAACTACTTCCCGTACCGGGATAAAATATAGCCTATGTTACTCTGGGTGAATGTAGCTTTCCAACAGTGAAAGAATTTTTCAAATCTGCCAAGTAGTTTCGAAGCCTTTTCAATTCATACAAACAAACAAACAAAAAATAAAACCTTTCCTCTTTATAATATTTGTATAGACTAACGATCACCTCCACCGAAGACATTCCTCTCCTTCATTCATTCAGTGTAAAACACTTTTTTCCTCAGCGATCAGATACTTGGAGGGCGGGAGTCCCTCAGGGTTCCGTAACGTGGAGACCAATGCTGGGGCTGAGAAGAGGCTGCTCCGGCTGTCTGGTTGCGACAACATGAGGATTGAAGAGGTAGGTGCATACTGAAGATTGCAATAAACTTTATTTATTCAGAAGGAGGAAAAATAACAAGAGGTTTACTTATGTTAAGCGATCACAACAACAAGGTTCATAGAGTTGTCTGTCCTTTAAACAAATAGTCTCCCCAACTGGGCTATGTTTAAAACACAATAATAAATAATATATAATAATTTCATGTAGGCTTCAACGATGCACTTACTCAAAGTGACCCGAATTTGAATTGAAATTTCTGCCATGTTACTGTCGGCACAGATAACATAAAAGACTGTCGGTAAGAACCGGCAAGAATCTCGGCAGGTACATTTTTTAAAACGCCAATTATTGTATTTAGTATACCGTTTTTTAACATGTTTACTTCTTCCTATGTTTTTAAACGTTTTCGAAAACTAAGGCTTAAGGTTTTAAGAATTTATTCTCAATAAAAAACTAAGGCATGTACCATTCGCCTGTTTTCATGTGATGCATAAATTATCGTACTTTCTCTATTTTCCTAATTAAAACCATCTCTCAGACACAGGTCCACCTTACAATCCATACTAATATTATAAATGAGAAAGTAACGATGTTACGCATTCACGCTTAAACCTCTCAACCGATTTTGATAAATTTTGGCGCAGACAATCCTTAGACCCTGAGAAAGAAAAGGGATCTAAAATCCACGCGGACGAAGTCGCGTGCGGCCGCTAGCAATAAATAAAGGCTAGCCGTCCTTCCTATTTTAGGCAAAAATATACCGAACAACTTAAACCAAATACTTCCTTTCCAGGTACCAGCCGAAGACTCCTCTCTCACAGTAAACCACTGCTTCATCTTGGAAGTGGAACATGATATCTTCGTCCTGATGCCGGAAGGTGCGAGGGCCACGCAGCGAAGGAAGATCATCAGCGTCGCCAACAAACTGAGAGATGATGAGCATAACGGGAGGGCTACTATTGAGATCATTGGTAGGTATAAATAAAACGCATAGATATCCTAAGCATCGAATTGCTAAACTTTTTGCTGTGCCTTTTGCCCGTACTAATCTTGAATCTTGGTCTTCAATCTCTTTTGGCAATCTCTGTTTCACTATTGCAATGTATTTTAATATGTTTAATAGTTATTTATTATAATTAATATTTTGTAGTTCAATAATTAAGATCTGTGTCTAACTCCGCGGTAGGTCTAGGTCTCGTAGACCCCTCAAAAAAAAATGCGAAAATAGAATAAAGACAAAATTTGAAAAATATTTTAATTTAAAAATTGTTTTCCAGATGATTTCTCTTCCGATGATGACTGGAACATGTTCTTCGAAGCTCTCGGGTCTGGGTCCAGAGACTCTATGTCTGATGATGATAGTTCTCAGGTGAGTCAATCAGAATTGAATTTATAAAATCAGGAAATAAAGTAAAATTGAAAACAAGCCATGATAAAAACGCAAGAAAATCGTTTTTTTTAGGGTTCCGTAGCCAAAATGGCAAAAAAACGGAACCCTTATAGATTCGTCATGTCTGTCTGTCTGTCTGTCTGTCTGTCTGTCTGTCCGCCAGTCTGTCACAGCCACTTTTTTCTGAAACTATAAGTACTATACTATTGAAACTTGGTGGGTAGATGTATTCTGTGAACCGCAACAAGGTTTTCAAACGAAAATAGAAAAAAAAATAAAAAAAATGGGGGGTCCCCATAGCTAGAACTGAAACTGAAAATATTTTTTTTCATCAAACATATACGTGTGGGGTATCTATGGATAGGTCTTTAAAAATTATATTGAGATTTCTAAGCTCATTTTTTCTTAAGTGAATACTTTGCGTGACAGACTCTTCCAAAGTGGAAAAAAGTGTGTCCCCCCCCCTCTAACTTCTAAAGTAAGAAGATGATAAATCTGAAATTAATATATAATGTACATTACCATAAAAACTACCAACGAAAATTGGTTCGAACGAAATCTATTCAGTAGTTTTTTTAATACGTCAAAAATAGAATTTGTACGGAACCCTCAGTGCGGGAGTACGACTCGCACTTGGCCAATTTTTTTTTTTATAAATGCTGTAGTTGAAAGACAAATAGAATATACAGGGTGGAATATTGAAATGCGTTTTGAAGGATCCACAGATTTTAACCACAGGTTTTCAGACACAAAAAAAATACAGTCATCAAGAAATGCTAGGTTCTCATAAATAGAAAAATTGGCCAAGTGCGAGTCGGACTCCCGCACTAAGGGGTTCCGTACAAATTCTATTTTTGACGTAATAAAAAAAACTACTGATTAGATTTCGTTCGAACCAATTTTCGTTGGTAGTTTTTATGGTAATGTACATTATATAATTATTTCAGTTTTATCATCCTCTTATTTTAGAAGTTAGAGGGGGGGGACACCCTTTTTTCCACTTTGGAAGGGTCTGTCACGCAAAGTATTCACTTTAGAAAAAAGTGATATTAGAAACCTTGATATATTTTTTAAAGACCTATCCATAGATACCCCACACGTATATGTTCAATGAAAAAAAATATTTCGAGTTTCAGTTGTGACTATGGGGACCCCCCACTTTTTTTTATTTTTTTTCTATTTTCGTGTGAAAACATTGTTGCGGTTCACAGACTACATCCACTCACTAAGTTTCAACAGTATAGTACTTATAGTTTCGGAAAAAAGTGGCTATGACAGACTGGCGGACAGACAGACAGACAGACAGACATGACGAATCTATAAGGGTTCCGTTTTTTTGCCATTTTGGCTACGGAACCCTAAAAATGGTATAAACATTAAAAACTTCCGTCAAATATAACTGGATTTAGTAATTAACAATGCAACACTTACATTAAAACATCACAGTAATAATGATACATCTGCTTGCACATCCTACCTAAGATACTTGATGGATTCATAGAAGCACTACCTACTTAGTAACTGTCTCACCGTCGTATGCTCGTATGGAAAAGATTCTAGCTAGAGTTCTTTGGTGAGCTTGGTAAATCTATCGCATATACGCTAGCTAGAGATAACTATTCTGCCTTTTTCTTTCAGACGTACGCACGAGAAGACATTTCAGAAGTATTCCTGTACAGAGTATTACTTGGAGACGAGCTGGACCTCATCTCGTTGAGCAAACCTTACAAGCAGAGTCAGCTGTCTACATCTGTGAGTGTTATAAATATACCAAGAGCTAGTGAATCCTGCGAGTAACGTTCTTCCTTTAAGGCTATAAAGTCATGGATATTGCCTTAGTCCTACTACTATTATAAAGGCGAAAGTTTGTATGTGTGGATGTGTGGATGTATAGATGTATGGATGTATGGATGTTTGTTACTCTTTCACGTAAAAACTACTGAATGGATTTGAATGAAACTTTACCACAATATAACTTATACATCAGAATAACACATAGGATATTGGAAATCGAAATCCACGCGGACGGAGTCGCGGGCGACCGCTAGTATATCATAAATAATGAGTAATACCTACTCATCTATGACCTGGCAGGCGTCAGCCGTACACATCATATGCTCCCAGTTTAAGCAAACTGTAACAAAATTGGAAAAAAACTTCTTCCTGTAAGCTAAAAAAATTCAAAGAATGTTATTTATCAATTGTAATCTTGAAAAAAATGCCAGGTGGTTTCAGTGTGACAGGCGAATTTTAAGGAGCGCAGTTGATGAGATTTTTCAGGCGTAACTATGACGCCTGCTTTAAAGACATTGCCGGCTTCACACGAGTGCATCTAAAATATCAGTGTTTCTCTACTGGGTACTATAATTATGTTTAATAGGTACCTATACATACACCTTCTTCTCAAATGGAGTGTTGGTAAAAAATGTCTGACTATTTACTTAATTTGATATTTGATTCACAGGAAGTCTACATCCTAGACACTCCCTGCTCCGGAGTCTACGTGTGGCTTGGCAGCGAAGTGGAAGCTGACACCAAGAAGACCTACACCGACATCGTGCAGAAGTACTTCGACATGAAGAGCTACCCTGACTGGGTGAGTTACGAAACAACCTGCATCGCGGTGACGAGATTTTTCTCCGAGCGTATATGGGCTGGGAGGAAAGAAGCCTCAGCAAGGATTGTCGAGTAGATTGTAGATACTCAGAGGTAAGCGTTCAGGAGTGGTAAGTAGCGTCTTGGAAATAGATAGGTGACCACCCTTATCTGCTTATGTGGTCACCCATCATATCATCACGTTTTCGCCAGTCATGGCCATGATGTTGGAGGTATGTTAAAGCTTTCTCGACTAAATTTTCCATCAAGATGATCGACGAACTATAAATGTCTCTTTGCTTTTGAGAAAAGCCGTAATACCTGAGCTTTTCTGCGGATCCTTTGTTTGTAGCCATGGTGGCCTAGTAAAGATGCAATTTCGCGAGAGCGAAATATCGCTATCGTCGCGAATTATATCTTCTTTCCTTCTTTTCCTTCCTTCATTCTTCGAACACGTATTTGTATGAGCAGGATGGAGATGTTACTCGCGACGTAAGCGATATTTTCACTCTCACGAAACGGCATCTTGGCTAGTCTTTAACTGGAACTAGATCTTTTTTTTTATAGCAGAATGTGGTGATGACATTTTATGTGGTTTTAACCAATATACATATTCTTACTCAGGTGCACGTTACTCGGGTGTCTGAAGCCCAGGAGTGCTCCAACTTCAAGCAGTACTTCCACAACTGGGATACCGTGGGATCCGGCAGCGTCAGAAAGGTGGTGGATACAGGTAAAACTCACTTCTCTTTCAAAATACCTGCCTTCATCATCATCCTCAAATACACACACACACACACACACACACACACACACACACACACACACACACACACTCATACATAGGGACAGATAAGATTCTGCTGCCCTAAGCAATCCACATGATAACTAGATGTTTTTGCTTCTTCTGGTGCCTCCTTAGACGTGATGCCCTAGGCAATTGCCTAATTTGATTAGGGTTAATCCATCACTGCTCATACACAAACTCACAATCAAACACACGAGCTCGACACGTATATCATCATCATCATCTCAAGCCTTCTTCGACCATTTTGGTGTAGGCCTCCTTCAACCCTCAACCCAACGACACGTATATACTCATTGTAAAATTGTTAGTTTAGATTATGATTTTAAATAAAAGTTAAGAATATAAAGGAGGAGCGGTATCTTCCTGACACAGGTCTATAGGTAGATTGATAGATAGATAGATAAGACATTTATTTGCATCACAAAAAAACACACACAAACACAAGCATAATACACATAATTTAAAATACAAAATTGGTGAGGTAGGTACCGTGCGTAACGATGACTCTGCCATCTCGTGGCTCATATTCAAAACTTTTACTCTCAATGTCGGTAATTCTATTGTCAAACCACGGAAAAACACAGTGCCTTATTCTGCCATCTAGTGCCTCATATTCGAAACGTTTACCCTCAAATCCTGGATCACGGTCTAAACTGGGATAAACGCTAGGAGTAGGAGTAGTTGTTGTAATTTATTTGTTTTTGATACAAGTGACCGTTTCTGATTGAAATACTTCCATCTCCAGATGCAGGCTACTTCTCAGCTGATGCTGAAGAGTCCGCCCAGACTGCCAAGCTGATTGGCAAGAGCGCTACTGCCAGGGGCTACATGCCAGATGAGGGAGAAGGCAGTTTGGCAGTCAGCAGGTACGTTGAGAAATAATTTAAGTATTTAATACCCCTCTGTATTAGATCATGGCGGCCGACCTTACGATCAGCCAAATGAAGGATATGAAGGGAAATAACCCATTCCCTAAAAGATAGAAGTACTTCTGCCGAGCTAGATCGGGGACCGAGGTCCTTATTACACTGCGTTGGTGTAGTCGAGTATATACTAAGTCGCGGCGGAAACTCTGCTTGCGCGATGTAGGTTTGTATGGAAATATCGCAGTGCGTGTCAGCGGCATCTATTGAGTTATATCGGAACTACTCTTTTGTGGCGATGTAAATAGGTGTGGCCACAGATATAATTATTATAGTGCTGCAGTGAGTGCGCAAGCACAGGTGCACTCCCTATTCCCTCACTCTCATAGTTCAGTGGGACAGCAATCTGACACGACCGTAGAGAGATCAGGCGCAGGACCAACAGCTTAACGTGCCTCCGAAATACGGAGGAGCTTGAGATGTATTGTTTTCGGTCACCCATCCGATGACTGGCATCTGCGAACGTTGCTTAACTTTAGCAACCGCACGCCGAGTGCGCTATCCACTGCGCCATCGAGCTCCTCAATTTGTGAATTTTAGTTGATATATAGGAAAATCTCCCATTCCCTCTAAATAAGAAGTACTTCTGCTGAGTGTGAACTAGCTCGATCACCAAGGTCCTTACACACCGTGTTTGTGCAGTCGAATTTTGTCTATTTTAGCTGTCTGTTCACAATCTGTTAATGCAGATCAATATATCTCAAAAAATAATGCTGGTTGCCTAAAAACGTTTTCTTGTATCTGTAACGGTTAATGTTCCTGCCCTTCAAAACCCATTTCAAAATTCCACCCTGTATATTTTAAGATACAAGTTAGCAGAAACTACATATTCTTTACCGTTTCAGATGTGTTCGCAAGTATCTAAGGTATATTTACAAAGTTACAACAAATAAAATAATACTAATTAATACTCATTCTAACAGGTTCGGATCAACCCTTATTTTATTTCTTTATTATTTACATCTTTGCACCTTAACTACATATTATTAACAAATAACGTATTTAATTTGATACAACTAAAACATTGTCATACGCAAAGACTACATACCTAACATCTTTTGAAATGTTTGATAAATATATTATGTTTAATTAATTTATTGTTATGATTCTTAGTTTTTAGTGTAAGCGATGGTTACTAAATGATTGTGCGTCATGTAATAGTTATAAGGGTTAGCATATAAGTTAAATACGATGTAACAATCGTTGGTGATCTTAATAAATAAAAAAAAAAATGCATGCAAACTTTAAAAATAAATTCTTAAAGCATGCATGGCACTCTGATATGTTACAACATACTTACTAATTCATAGTAGGTAGGTGAAAATTAGGGTGTTTGCGCTTGAAAAATCCACTAGATGGCAATACGTAGGCGTGAGGTCGTACTGCTATGTCATTGGTGAATTTTGACATATCTGTCAATGTCATGTCATAATTCACCAATCACATAACAGTTAGACCTTACGCCTACCTTTTTCCATCTAGCGGATTTTTCATTTGCGAAAACCCTAAAAAAAGCTTGACATGACATCAAAGTGGTAATGGAAAGGTTCAACAAAAGAAAGGACATACGATTTTAATTTATGTAACTGTTACCGGCCAAACCCGTCTTCAGGACAAACTAGTTTTGCCTGGGCTATACTACTATACTAGTTAATCTCGTATAGGAAGAACTAGATGGAAAAGGTATATAATAATATATATTTGTTGGTATGCATCTAAATTTGAAAAATAAACATATTTAAAAGGGTTTTAAAAAATAACACGAAGACCGCTCCTGTTGGTCTTCTAACCGACTAAGAAGAACTCGTTTAGCCTAGGCAAAAAAAAATTGTTCTGATATCGGGTTTGGACGGTAACATAACTAATAAAGACTTTAATACCTTAAAAATTAACAAACCCCCATGGTCATTCCTCAGAATCGCTGGTGGTGAGACGGAGGACCTGACGGAATCCTTCCAAGGAGCAGTGGCGTGTCTGTATGACTCAGCAGCCTATGTCATCAAGTATCAGTATACTGATGATGCTGGCGAAGACGCCTATGTGCTGTATAGGTGGATTGTAAGTACTTGTAGTTCCCCCCATTGAGGTATTACTACAAGAGTGGACATCGCGAACAAGTTTTGCGTCAAATTGGAGAGAGGGGGGCGGATAATTCAGTGATATTTTTGTCTTTTTGTCTATTTTATAACACGCTTTATTTTATTTTTCGTCTTATAATGATTGTAAATGTTTTTGGAACAAAACACATTTTTTGATTTTAAAAATGGTCAAAAAAGGAAAATTAGACGGCAACTTCCATCCATGAACCACAATGCGGGTAAGAAATTTTTTGTTCGTGACGTCACCTCTATACGTAATAACTCAATGTTCTCCCCTCCTTGAGTCGTATTCCTCATTCCTGAGGGTCGTGATCATTGCACGAAATGAAACACACAACTCTCTTGGCAATTTTGATGGAATGGTTTGCCATTGCCTTCTCCATTTCACACACTTACTCGTAGTGTGTAGGTTTCCTCCCGATGTTTTCCTTTACCGTACAGCTGGTATGTAATTAAACACTTTTGTTAAGCAACTTATATTACTGATAATAAACTAGCGGCCACCCGCGATTTCGTCTATAGTATATGTAAAAGGCCTATGTTCTTTCTGAGGGCCTAAAGATTGTCTGTACTGATTTTTTTCAAAACGGTTAAGATTTTTTCATACATATGTTTTTTCGCGCTAACTCCCGTTCCCGTGGTAATTTTGCATATCCTGTTGCAACTAAGCTTTAAGTTTACTAAGGTATGCATGCCAAATTTCAAGCGTATAACTTAAGCAGTTTAGACCTTTCATACAAAACGATTTTTCCGTATATTCCCGTTTCCGTGGTAATTTTGGGAATTCCCTTCTTTGTGCACCTTCACAGTACCTATGCTACGTCCTTTCCTTTCAAACGCCTACGTTTAGCCGTTTAGTTAGGCTGTGCTTTGATATGTCAGTCAGTCAGTTTCTTCTCATTTTATAGTATAGATTCTATCTATAGTACCTATTAGTATAGATTAAATCTTGTATACTATAGAAGATTTTGCTTCTAGGGGGTTAGGGCTACAAAAAATCAGACGTAAACCTTCCCCGTTCTTAAGTCGTATTACTGATTGATGTTATCAAAAAAAGGATCTATTAAATCTGTAAATAACTTAATAGGGTTCAAAAGCCAGCGCAGAGGACAAGGCGGCGTCCAAAGCCCTGATTGAAGAACTGGAGAAGGAAATAGAAGGAGAATCTTCTGTCGTGAAGGTAGCTCAGGGTCAGGAGACGAAGCACTTCTTACGCATATTTAAAGGTAAATGTTTTATATGATACGGAGACAAACAAACAAGGGTCACCAGATGGTGAGTGAACACCGCTGCTCATAGACATCAACAACCGTACAAGGATCCAGATGCGTTGCCTGCCTTTAAAAGCCCCATACCCTCTCCAATTGAGCTCTGGCAACCTTACTCACCAGCAGAAATATAGCACATCAGTGACGAAGTTCTAGTTCACTGGTTGTCTTCTGTAAGGTGGAAGTACTTCCCCAGACGAGCTACTCATTCGAGTGGAAGTTCCACAAAGCTCTACCTCTCTTAAAATATTTAAATATTTATAATCTTTTAAAATAATAACCGTACCTTGGGTAGGTTGACGCAATTAATTTGTAATAGAGTCGCTAAGTTATTTGTTTTTTCGGTGAATCAACCTCGGTGAATCGAAGGCCCTTGGATTTGAAGTTTAAATAACCACTAGATCAACGGGGCTGTACGCATGGGCAAAAAGAAGTAATTTAATGTTACAGGAACGCTGGCAATTTTGTACGGAAGTAAGGACAACGATTACAAACCAGACAATGCAAACGGTAGTTACGAAGAAAACAATGTCCGTCTTTTCAAGGTAAGTGCAATGTGTTCCTTTGCAATAATACTTAATTACTTATTTAATTTGGTATACCAGCAACATGTCACACACAAACATTTAAAACAACTTATTATAAAAAGACAACGATTTTGCATGCATGTCAATTATAGGTATACATATACACAATTGAAGGTATTAATACAATGATCATTGCAAACAATATTGTAACTAAATGTTACAAATAACCATAGAACAAGAGGCAATACTTGATTCTACAGAGATTTACCAGACTTATCAATCTAGCCAAACATGATTTAAGAATCTTTCTAAATAAGGGTAAGGGTAAAGGAGATGGCTCAAAGAAAAAACCAGCGTCGACAGAATCTTCTTATGTCCATTTTAAAAAGGGCTTAAATGTACATAAAAATATATTATGTATAAGTATGGATTTTTCCTAACTTATGGGGGAAACTGCAAATCGCAAAAACTTTCCCCAAACATTTTGTACTGAAAATCTTCGGTTCCTGTTTCCTACGGGGAGAAGTTTTTCTGCGATTTCTAACATTTCATGTACTGACCTAAAAGTATTTTGATCCTTACATGAAATAGAATCGTTTGGCATGAAAATATATTCATATTCATATTCATATACATATCTTTATTGCTTCTTGTTGTGTTACATGATCTTAAAAATATAGTTACAGATATAAAGTTACAAACAAGAACCCTACAAGGGCACTGCAAAATCTCTTACAAGCTAAAATAATTATAATTCTATAGTTAATAACAAAATAAAATAATTAATAATACAAATTTAAACATAACAAATTCTGCAATTAAAGAAGAGTGAGTAGAGTAGAAGAAGAGTAGAGTATTTTTTCTCATTTTCTACCAACAAATGCATGGCAAAAAGTTTTTGCTATTATCAGGTTGCCCCAGTAGTTAAAAAAATCTATATACATAAATTCGATGTATAAAAAAAAAGATGATGTCGAAGCTGGTTCTTTTTTGCTTGGATGTTGAGCGATCTCCTTTTAATACTATATTTTTTCCGTTAAGGTGAAAAAGCTAAGTTATTTGTGTGTATAATTTTAGTATGAAAGTAATATTGCTTTTACTTTTCCAGGTGCAAGGAACAGAACCAGGAGTGGACATGAGAGCCGTCCAGGTCAAGGAAGACCCGAGTGAACTCTTGGACGATGATGTCTTCGTTCTGGAGACCAAGGAGACAGTCTACGTGTGGAAGGGGAAGGTAAGCTCTAGTATAACGAGCCGTTTGGTGTAATGGTAGAGAAGTCGGCTACTTCACCAAAGGTCGCGGGTTCGATCCCCGCATGGTACAAACATTTGTGTGCATGAACATATCTGTTTGTATCGGTCTGGGTGTTTCTATGTATAATATGTATGTATTTACAAAAAAAAAGTATATAAGTAATGTTTACCCGTTGTCTGGCACCTATAGCACAAGCTAATGCTTAGTTTGGGGCTAGATGGCGCTGTGTGAATAATTTCCAGAGATATTTATTTATTATTTATTTACTTACTTATTTATTATTTTAAAAATAAATAAATATTTCACAACATCACATACATTGATAGGCCTGTTGGTCGAGTGGCTAGAGACCCTGGCTACAAAACCAAAGGTCGCGGGTTCGAATCCCGCTAGGGGCAAATGTTTGTGTGATGAACATCGGCATTTGTACTCGAGTCATGGATGGTTATAAATGTATTTAAGTATGTCTATCCGTTCCCTAGCATCCATAGTACAAGCTTCGAGCTTAGTTTGGGGCTAGGCAATTGGTGTGTTAGTCCAATGAATTTATTTATTTATTGATCTGACTCCGTTCTAAGTAGCTTAAGCAGTTGTGTTACAGACATCAGAATCAACAGTGGTATTACAAATATACTAAAATAGATACATATAACAGATCAGGACAAACAGACATGTTCATGCAGGGCAGTTACCCGCTAACCTACCATTCTAACCCACTGGTGGGTGGAGGGGTAACTCGAAAATTTTAGTAGTTCCCACCCACCCACCGCGTCAAGGCTGGAATTCTTTATCGATGTATTTTGTCGATAATGAAAAACAATATGGTCGATTAAATGAATTGTTTATTGAATTAAATTTTAATATTATAAACAGGAAACCAACGTGGACGAACAAAATGGAATCTTAACATATAAACTTTTCACATAATATTAAAGCTGAAGAGTTTGTTTGTTTGTTTGTTTGTCTTAAGGCGCTTATATTAAGAACTACTGGTTTCAATTGAAAAAATATTTTGTGTTCGATAGTCCATCCGTCGAGGAAGGCTTTAAGCTATAGTATAACACTATGTGTGCGGCAAACGAAATACACGCGGACGATTTCTTAATAGTTCATTCTGATTTCGAATTCCCTGTAACTATTGCCCTCCAACGCAAACATGGCAGTATGTTGCAGTTTACCTCATTTAAGGAATACGATTTTAGAGGGCTGGAATTATTGAGACGCTAAAGTTAATCGCCTCCCTCGCCCTTTTCTGCATCTTCGCTCTTTTATTGAAAATTATGTGACTTTTGCAAAATTATCTTATTTTTTGACCTATTAAGAAATCGTCCGCGTGTATTTCGATTGCCGCACACAAAGTGTTATACTATAGCTTAAAGCCTTCCTCGACGGATGGACCAGTAGTTCTTGATAACAAACGAACAAACTCTTCAGGTTTAATATTATGTGAAAAGTTTATATGTTAAGATTCCATTTTGTTCGTCCACGTTGGTTTCCTGTTTATAATATTAAAATTTAATTCAATAAACAATTCATTTAATCGACCATATTGTTTTTCATTATCGACAAAATACATCGATAAAGAATTCCAGCCTTGACGCGGTGGGTGGGTGGGAACTACTAAAATTTTCGAGTTACCCCTCCACCCACCAGTGGGTTAGAATGGTAGGTTAGCGGGTAACTGCCCTTCATGCACAAAAATGTTTGTCCTGTGCGGGAATCGAACCCGCGACCTCTTGTATAATCAACATCTTGACCATTACACCAAACGGGTCGTCAAATTTTATTTTATGTCTTTGCGTAGCGTTTGCAAATCAAATAAATAACTTTTTCCAACAATTTCAGGAATCCCTATCCTCCGAACAAGACGCGGCAGTAACCTTCGTTGAATCCATTGTAAAAGAGAAAGAAGTCGTCGCGATAGATCAAGGGGAGGAGACCGAAGAGTTCTGGGAAGCCCTGGGGGGTGCTCCTGAGGAGTCCAGGTCTGGGTGGAAGGATCTGGTCAGCAGGCGAGTGAATTCTGACACCACGCTGACAGCTGTGTCAGTTTCCATCGCTGGGAAGATAAAGTATGAGGAACTGTCACCTGACTTTACCCAACAAGTAAGTCAAGCAGATAGTCATGAAATAAAACTACTTAAACGGATATAATCGCGGTATACTTAATCTTCAAACTACATATTTCCAGGAAAACCCGACGTTTCGGCTCCTTTTCAGAGACATTCCAATTAAAGATTATACCGCGAATATATCCGTTTAAAAGTAGTTTTATTTCATGAGTAACAATCGCGTAAACCTAAGAAAACATCAAGCAGATAGTTTTTATAGTAAAATGGAAGTTAAGATTTACTCTCTACTCCATTACCTAATTTTGTACAGTAGGTACGTGTCGGCAGTGTCGGTCTATTGGTTAGATTGTCATCACGAGCTCCTGGGTTCAATTCCCGAGTCGGGCTGTTTGTTTATGGCCATAATCCCCCATTAGGGGAGCGTGGAAGATGATGATTTCCGAACACAACTCAGGTTAATTATCACTATTTATCACCCATAAGCATTTGGAAAACGTAGTGTGACGTGGTCATTGAGCCAAAACCAGTTTTACTTTAACTAGAACATAATATCAAATGATGGAGGCCTTTTCCCAACAACGGTACATTAAAAGGCAGCTTTTGTTTTGTAATTCAGTAAATTGGGTCCCCCCGTAAGCACGTATCGCCATACTGACCCGATACCTGCAAAATTCTCTTTACGCTATTCTGAAGACAACAGTGTTGTATGAACTACATAATTATTACCACTATTATTTTACAGGATCTATCAGACGACGGCGTGTACATCTTGGACACTGGTGAAGAGCTCTACTTCTGGCAGGGCAAGAACACGCCAGAAAGAGTGAAGAGTGCAAGGGAGAATATACTTTCGGTAATTTCCTCCTTCAGTCGTATTTCTCATTGCTGAGGGTCGTGAATTCGTGATATTAAGAAATGAAATACACAACAACTCTCTTGGCAAAGTTAATTGAGTGGTTTGCCATTGCCTTCTCCATTTTACATAGGCACTTACTCTTAGTGTGCAGGATTCCTTACGATGCTTTCCTTCACCGTACAGTTGGTGTGAAATTACGCAGATAGATTGTTTTAATCGTAATAAGTTTGGCTGAGTAGTCCTGGCCTGATATAGTTCTATCATATCTTTTCTCGTGGGTGACGTGAGAAGCAACTAAGGGTCATTCAGGGGGATGGGCAGCAGCGTTCCCCAGTGTTTTTATCGTTGACCATACTGCAGTCATCAACCCGCCTCAGGCGGGTTTACGACAATAAACATTACCTACACTACACCCAATCCTGTGCCCCTATCTTATGAAGCTTGTCTAATAATTGCCTAGGGCATCACGTCATCACCAGAAGTAGCACAAAATTCTAGTTGAGGAGGGCCCACACAGGCATGCATTGCTTAGGCCCTAAGCAATGCATGCCTGTGTGGCCCCCCCTGGATTAAGAGTATTTGATGCCCTAAGCCTTAGGGCATCAAATAACTCTTAATCCATCACTGCCTAGGGCGATTAGGTGAAAGACGGCCCTGACTGTACTTAACCTTTTCTACGCTACACTCTCTTTCGAAAGTCGTCCTGTGGATGCCACGGCTATGAATTTTAAAGTTTATAATAACCGCACAAATCCTCTAAATTCGTTCAGGCAATACAAAATTTTAATTATTTCTTCTATTTTTTCGTCTGCTCTATCAAGGCACGGCAATAGTTTGTCTGATATATCAGACCTTGGCGTTGAAAGGGTTAAAATAAACACATTGATTTTTCAGGAGTACATAGAAGATGACGGTCTGGAGCGCACCGTAGATTCCGCCATCACCGTTGTCGTGAAACAAGGGAAAGAACCCTCGGTCTTCAAGAAACTCTTCCCAGAGTGGGACAACGACATGTGGGACGTAAGTTGAAAGGACCTCTATTACAAAGCCATAGGGTAGGTTTTACAACGAGGTCTACAACAGTTCTACCCCATTTTTTCGCGAGGGTGTTGTAAAAAGCGACTTAGGGAAATTCCGGGGAACGGGCAGGCAGTGTTGTGTTCGATTTAAGGACAGTAGAATAATTATATAAAGAGCAGGAGCATGTATGTTATGAGATGTATGTGTACCCTAGTGATTCAGAACATACTTAAAACTACTAGGAATACTGAATTCAAATCACACGTTAACCAAAATTTCGAATTGGTTTGTTTTACCTAAGTACATATTTCAAAGACTATAAGTGTAGGAACCCACTAGGCTGAAATTACGCGACCAAAGTTCGGCGGCAATGCGTTTTCTATACAAAATTACGCGACGACATTTCGGCATAGTGTATCATCTTTCATTTAAAATACGTTTCATGCGCAGTCACACTGAACTTCGGTCGCGTTTTTTCCGCCTAGGGTGTAGAAAGATTCTCAACCATGCCGTTTTGTAAAATCATTACACTCCTATCCATTGAGCATTTTGGGTAAAAAGGCTTATTTTATTATTATTTTTTTCAGAACCAAGCATCTTATGAAGACATCAAGAATGAGGCGAAAGCAGCAAACACAAAATAAAAATCACATTTATTATTTATTTACATTTTTACAATATTTACTGTATATCACAATTAAACATATAAATATATACTGCAATGTATATAGATGGTTATGTATTTTTTATTTATAATCTATCCATACATACTGCTTTATTAATAAATGTCAAATCATATTAAATAAAAATGTTTTCTTTTTCGAAACCTTTGAAGAATGTGACAAAAACCATTGACACATAATAAAATAGAGTAGAGTTTCATCTAGATAGTTCCATATTTTTTAAAAACATTGTAATGCTCGACATAGCATATTTTATTAATTTCCGTGCGTGTCATAAGAAATGACTTTATCTAGGAGTTGGGCAAGAGCATTCCCTTTAGGGACCCTGTACTATAAACGAAGGGGGCAGATGAGACTAAATTGGTGCTATCAACCGACCGAGTGGTGAATGCCACATATTAGTGCCAACCACCACCCGGGTGGCAATTTGAAGGTGGCAGATGGGGATAAAGGATTTATTGCTGACAATACTTTGGTCACCAACCTGTCTGCCTAGCGTTGGCTAGAGAGAGATATTCAAGAGAAGGCCTATATCCAGCAATGGACTTAAATAGGCTGATTATGAAAGATATGATATTATAAAAGAACTGAAAATTAATGGGGTGGCCTATGTCCATCAGTAGACTTACCAAGCCAACAACAAATACTAGTCTAAATTAACATATCTTAATGTGAAGAAACGCACTGATTGATAATCTGCACTAAGTTATTATTCTCTAACGCTGCAGCCACTCGCTCTTTATCAGCTAGTTGCTTGTTGACGGCGTGTTCTGACGCGTGGGAACCTTCCGTTACTTTCACCGTCACTTTGAACCTGCTGGGTAGAGCTCGGAGGAGCTGCACACGGATTGAGAGGCCTGGAAAAGGTTAAAAGCAAATTTATAAAGAATCTTTTATAAAAAAAGATGAGCAGAGGAAGATGGAAAAAGAGATGGATGGATTGCGTGAAGTATGGTATAAACGTGAATGGAGTGAATGTAGAGTTGACGGCTGATAGGATAAAACAGAATGGTTTGAAAATCCTCATTATAAATAAGGTGATTCATATCATACAATCAATTCTATCAGATTACGCAGACAATGAAAACGAGCAATGAAGTAAGTTATTTATTAATTAGCTGTATATTTTATTTCATTTCATGTCAGTACTTCTTCTCAGTGTATAAGCAGTTGTCAACTTCTAGTGTAGCTAGGGTTGCCATCTCTAAAATTTGCAAAACAGAACAAGAGGCGAGATAACCCCGGATTTTAGAGTCCGAAAGCCGTACATCATAGCTTCACCTTCATAAAATCGTCGGTTGATCGTGGCGTGCAAGCATCGTTCGTGTATCGGGGGCGGGTCTTTTTTTTTTGCTCGATCTTCTTATGAAACCTTCCCCAGACTTCTGTATTTACTGTGCCCGGACGCACCCTGGACGCCCTCTAAACTAGGACAAATCCGGGGAAACCCTGACGGATGGCAGCTCATACGCTCAGTTCATGATAAGATGTACATGCGCATAGCATGCTATACCTAATTTTCTAGTACTCTGGAGCAATAGAACTGAAATTAAGTTTGAAATCTACTAACCTATGAGTGTAGCCATACTACAGTGAGGAATAGTCGGTGTAAAAGTAACATCTACGGTATTCTTCTTATTATCTACGGTTATGTTGCTCTCCTCCACCACTCGTAGCTCTTCCAAGGACAGCGGATGCTCAGGATCATTAATATTCCGAATTAGATCAAATATTTCACGCTCGTCAAAGTCATCAACAATATCCTCGTCGAGATCTGTGGAGGTCACCTCACGCTCTGAACCTTTTTCGTAAACATTAGGGTTGATGTTGTCCGCTACTTTCGTCATTTTAGTAAATAAAATTGTGGAAAAACTGGAAAATTCGATCAAAACAAATCAGTGCACAAAAACACGTAGGAAAACTTTTGACGTTTACGTTCCAAAGTTGCGTACATGCGTATCAGGGTATGAGATATGTATATCTTTTTAAAACCTAATCGATCAATTTCAAAACTTTTCGTGATAAAATTCATGATATTCTTGATCAAATGAATTATTATTGAAAACTAACTACTAAGTACTCTAGAAAGCTAACCTTGCCTAAACTATTTATATCAATTCAAAAAAAAGTATTGCGAAAAACTTAGACGAACACATGTATTTGAACGTATCAAATTTGACAGTTATAGTTCAGGAACGGATTTGTGCCTTTTCCGTGCATAACTTTACAAAAATAAATGATAAATACTTAAAGCTATAAATAAAAATGTGCATCAAGTGAACACATATTTATTATCATATTAATTGGTACATACGTTTTAGAATTTGTACTAGACCAGTGAATGATTAATTTAATTCGATATTAATTTCCAGACGAAACATTGTCAAACTGACATTTTTGACAGTTCGTATTCGATCAATATTTGTTGTGGGATCATCCTCAAAATCCCTTCGTATTTAATATAAAAAGGGGCGTAGAAACAATCTCTACAACACCGTCGTTGCCGACTAAATGTGAGTACTAGTAATTATTTTCATCACTTCATCTATAAAGGCCGTTAAAGAGGAGAATTAAAGTAGAAAGTTGAATTTAATATTTGTACTTATTAAGATCAATTTATCAGATATCCTGTACCATTTCTCACATTACTCATAAGAATACATCTGTTAGATCCTTTTGGAAGTCAACAATGATAACAAATTCGTGAGGATCCTTTAAAAATCTTACGAAAATTCAGATACTCCCCTGCTTTTTCAAAAGTATGTATTACCACTAAACAGACTATAAAATTAAGTATTATTTATGTTTTAGCTTTTCGCACAGTTAATAATATATATCTTTCTTAATGCTGCTGTTATGTTTGTGTTCTTATATAACCAAATATTCATTTTAATAGAAAATTATATATAGGTAGTAATTTTTAAATATTTTAATTATATACAAAAAAGGCAAAATCATCAGGCTTCAGGCAGGATTCGAACTTAAATAAATCATAGCACATTTTTTTCTGATTTCAATGGCTCCAACTTTTTACTCATCACTACATAGTATAATATAACAAAGTCGCTTTCTCTGTCCCTATGTCCCTTTGTATGCTTAAATCTTTGAAACTACGCAATGGATTTTGATGCGTTTTTTTTTAAATAGATAGAGTGATTCAAGAGGAAGGTTTTTATGTATAATTCATGCATAATGTAGTAGAGAAACACTAATAAACTTAGTTGCACCCATGCAAAGTCGGGGCGGGTCGCTAGTATTATGATAAAGTGGCCTTAATCTTCTATAAACTGACTTATAAATTCTTGATAACTAAAAACACTATGTGCTATATGCCTATTGATTATGAAACACTAGTTAATAGCCGCATCTAAGCCTGCTTTATCTACATTCCTGTTTTTGTCCCACTGGTGCATTTAATAAGGTTAAAAAGTCCTATCACCTAAGTCAGCCCATACCCTTCCTGTATACCAAATTTCATCAAAATCTGTTCAGTAGTTTCAGTGTGATTGACGGACAAATATTGAAACAAAAAAAAATATGACATATATTACTATGATTATCTGTCCTAATATAATAAAGCTGAAGAGTTTGTTTGTTTGATAATTGAATATTAGACAATTTAAAGACTTTGGCTGGTTTTAAATGAATAATACATTAGTTAGCTTATCAGTTTAGTAATATGAAAATATTAATGGTCACAATTTCCTTATGCTTTCAGCCCCAGTACCAGCCCGAAGATGGCCGGAGATCCGTGGGTGGTTCAACCCCACGAGCAAGCCAAGTTTGCGGAGCACTTCAGAAACCTCGGCCCCGTCAATGGGACGTTGACCGGTGAACAAGCCAAGAGGTTTATGCTGCAGGTATTTATATTAAACTAACCTTTTTATAACACGTCAATGATTTAAGAACCGGGCCTTGATCTCAAAGTCCTGGGTTCGATTCCCGGGTCAGGCAAAAATCTGTGTCGATTTTTCTGAACACAGCCGGGTTTGTAATGTCAAATAGTGATTAAGCCGAAACCCATCTTTGTAACGAAAGCATGATTTCAAATGATGGAGGCCTTTGCCCTGCAGTGGGACATTAATAGGCTGATACTTTACTTTACTTTGGTCAACTTTCTGGTAAACGTACGGTAGAAGGACCCATATATGGATAAACCAGATGAGCTAGCCAAGATGCCACTTTGTCGATAATTCGCCTACGCTTTCGTCGCGACTAATATTGCTATCCTGCAAACTATTTGTGTGAGCAGTTTACAACCCTTTAATAACCCCATACCTTCCCCAACTGAGCTCTGGCGTCCTTACTCACCAGCAGAAACATAGCACAACAGTTACGAAGTGCTACTTCACTGTGGTCTTCTGTAAGGTGGAGGTACTTCCCCAGACGAGCGGCTCATTTCAGTGGAAGTTCCACTAAGCTCTACCTCTCTTGTTTCATTGTTTACAGTCGCAGTTACCGCCGCCAATATTGGGCCAAATCTGGTCGCTAGCTGACACCAATGCTGATGGCAAACTGGATCTTAGGGAGTTTTCCATTGCTTGCAAGGTAAGAACTTTATAAAATACTAGCGGCCGCCCGCGACTCCGTCCGCGTGGATTTCGATTTCCAATATCCTATGTGTTATTCTGATGTATAAGCTATATTGTGGTAAAGTTTCATTCAAATCCATTCAGTAGTTTTTACATGAAAGAGTAACAAACATCCATACATCCACACATACAAACTTTCGCCTTTATAATAGTAGTAGGATTAGCGGCCCGTCACGCGGTTCCACCCGCGTCCCGAGGGAACTACTTTCCGTTTGTTCCGGGATAAAATATAGCCTATGTTACTTAGGGTGAATGTAGCTAGCCAACAGTGAAAGAATTATTCAAATCGGTCCAGTAGTTTTTGAGTTTATTTATTACATACAAAAATACAAATCATTCCCCGACGACCCGCTTTGACGACCCGCTTGGTGTAATGGTCAAGACGGTACCTATTATACAAGAGGTTGGGGGTTCGATTCCCGCACAGGACAAACATTTGTGTGCATGAACATGATTGTCCTGGTCTGGGTGTTATATATTTATGTAGATTTGTATTTTAGTGAGATTTTATATAGATATTTTATTAAATGTGGTTTAAAAAAAATAGATACATGGTATTTAGCGTGTGCTAGCAAACCATTAAAAAATAAAAGTCATGGATTTGGAAAAAAAAATTTTAGGTAAATTTTAAATATTTAATTCTCAGATTATCAACTTGAAGCTCCATGGAATTGAAGTACCTAAAGTTCTGCCGCCTTCTCTCCTTGCTTCTCTAAGCCCAGCTGGTAAGTCATTTTATATAACAACTAGTTTTTGCACTTAGCCCGCGTTTTCAAGATTCCTGTTTCATCCCATGTTCCCACGTTCAGTAGTTTCAGCGTGATTGACGGATAAACATCCAAACAAACAAACTTTCATATTTATAATGTTAGTATTATTACATCATAATAACTATTGACTGTCTATAACTGTAGAGCTGGCTTGATATTTCTAGTTATCTAAGGCAGTGGTTCTGAAATGTTTTGTGGATGGAAACCTTTTGGGAAGCAAAATACTTGATGGAACCCTACAATAGTTTTCAAAAGTGTATTCTTTTTAAATCACACGTACCGCGCGGCCGCGGAGTCAATATGTTCGACCAGAGAGAGGTGTAAGATTTTCGACTTTCGCGTTGAATTAAATACAATTATTATTTAATGGGTCTGAACACGATATTAATTATGTAGTATATGTTTTATACTAAAGTCTGTCTGCTTGCAACCACGGTTGTTGTAACGCAGCCGAATCGTCCAGTAAGTAGTAAACATATAATACTACATTATTAATATCTCGTTAAATAATAGCCGAGAGAGGTGTTTAAATTTCTTTATTTTTGCGGAACTTCTACGGAGGGATCGTGGAATCCTGAGGTTCCACGGAACGCACTTAGGTTATAGCTGATCTAAGGAAATCAGAGTGATTCTTCTCCACAGGACCACAGAAGCAATTCACCCCACCAGCTAAGCCCCCAATACCCCCTATGCCATCAATCCCACCAATGCCTCAAATGCCTCAAGCCCCCCTCATCAGCGGTCTCTCCCAGCAACCTATGGCCGCTCCCCTCCCCCCACAACAGCCGATGACGACCTCACTCCTCGGGGACTTCGGAGCCCCCCCACTCATGAGCTCTGCCCCTCAGCCTGCTCCAGTCGTCCCCCTGCTCCCCCCTTCAAAGCCTATGCCACCTTCAGCGGTACCAGATCTCATTTCTGGTGTGAAACCTCTGACGAGCCAGCCTATGGCTAGCCAGCCATTGATTGATCAAGGATTGACTTCTCAGCCTTTGATGGGAGCTACTCAGCCTTTAGTGGGTGCTCCGCCTTTAGTGGCCTCTCAGCCTTTAATGGCCTCTCAGCCTTTAGTAGCTTCACAGCCTTTAGTTCCCTCTTCTCAACCTCTAGTCGGCCCTCCTCAGCCTTTAGTACCCTCATCTCAACCTTTAATCGCTTCTCAGCCTTTAGTGGGCTCAACCCAGCCTTTGATTGGCTCTACTCCGCCTCTATCTACCGGATCGCCTTTGATATCTCAACCTTTGATTGGGACTCAGCCTTTAGTGCCCAACCAGCCTCTTGCGAGTACCCAGCCTTTGATTGGGAACATGAGCCAGCCTTTAGTGGGCCCTAGTCCTTTAGTGCCCTCTTCCCAGCCGCAGCCTCTGATTGGTGGGACGACGGTTGCATCGCTGATCAGTAGCCCGCCTCAAGCAGTCAGCTCGGTCGCTGGTTCGATGCCCGGGCAGCCCGTGACGTCTACACCTATTAATGCTGTGAAGAGCGAAATATTGTCTAAGCCTGGTGAGTTCAAAATATGTGTGTTATGTAGGTTAAGCAATTAGTGTATGTAAATAGCCATTATTATTGTATTTTAAGTATCTTCTATTGCATTAGGCTTGTGGCGACACCTATCTACATCGCCACAAAGAAGTAGTTCCAATATATCTCAACAGATGGCGCTGACACGGCAAAGCGATATTTCCATACAAACCTACATCGCGCTAGCAGAGTTTCCGCCGCAACTTAGCATATATACGACAGCACCAACACAGTGCAGTAAGGACCTCGGTCCCCGAGCTAGATCACCCGCTCGGCAGAAGTACTTCTATCTTTTAGGGAATGGGTGATTTCCCTAAAGGCTTTAACTTGTAAGGATAGTTTAAAGATTCTAAAAATAAATAAATAAATGTTTGTAAAAAGAACAGTATTTCTAAATT
Organism: Nomophila noctuella; assembly: GCA_958496325.1. NCBI lineage: Eukaryota > Metazoa > Arthropoda > Insecta > Lepidoptera > Crambidae > Nomophila > Nomophila noctuella. Next base: position 1,196,623 of record OY292510.1, on the reverse strand, counting down.
GAATATTTATGTATGGTCAATCGAACTTAATGGTAACACAGCACACACACACAGTAACTCTTTTTGGCCTGATATAAAAGCGGTGCAAATCCAAAGTGTATTGTCTGGACATTTTCTTCTTATTTATTTTTTAACCTCTAGAATATTTGTTTTTATGTTAGACCGCGAGATAAGATGATGATGATGATGATGATAAGATCACAAGAAGATTTTGAATTTCGAAGTTCATTTAATCACCACATTTACAAAAGCTATAATTTGCCACTTTTACTTGGCACAGAGAAATTTAGTTCGTCTAATGGTAGTTCAGTCAGTGTTCTAGGCTTGAACAATCAATAATTATGTTAGACGGGCCCGTTGGTCTAGTGGTCAGAGACCCTGGCTACAAAACCAAGGGCCGAATCCCGAATCCCGCTAGGGGCCAAATGTTTGTGTGATGAACATCAGCATTTGTACTCGAGTCATGGATGTTTATAAAAGTATTCAAGTATGTTTATCCGTTCCCTAGCATCCATAGTACAAGCTTTGAGCTTAGTTTGGGGCTAGGCAATTGGTGTGTTAGTCCAAGGCGTTTATTTATTTATTCTTTATAGGATCAGTGGTGGGTAGTCCCACTGAGTTACCAATGGGTGTGGTAAGCCCCCCACCAGTGGAGTGGGGAATTCCACAGCCGCAGAAACTCAAGTAAGTGACTTTTTAATATTTCATATCATAATAATTAATTCAAAAACCATTTTTTAACAGATTACTTCATTCAATGTCAAATTATTGATGCTTTCTATAAATATTATTTTATAGAAATTAATAATTTCTTTTTGTAATTGTAATCTAGCTTTTCGCCCGCGGCTTTGCCCGCGCAGAATTTGGAAACAATATTTTTGTTTTCACTCGGGAATGTCATTCGGGATAAAAATTAACTTTTTTCTTAAACCAGTCTTCTAACTTCACGTCTGCAAAATTTCAAAGCAACCGGTTCAGTACCAAATAAGATCAATAAAATGAATAAATGTACCAAATATAATTAATAAATGTACCAAATAAAATTGATAAATGTACCAAAATCAAATTAGTAAATAGTTTCATTTTATTTCATAAATAAAAAACATCTTCATTTCTTTTCGTAAACGTTTCATTTCTTTTCGTAATCGTTTCATTTCTTTCATAAACATCTTATTTTTTTTTCGTAAACGTTTCATTTCTTTTATAAACATCTTCATTTCTTTTCGTAAACGTTTCATTTCTTTCATAAACATCTTAATTTATTTTCGTAAAAGTTTCATTTATTTCATGAACATCTTCATTTGTTTTCATAAACATTTTATTTCTTTTCAAAAACATTTCATTTATTTTCGTAAAATTTTCATTTCTTTTCATAAACATCTTTATTTTCTTTTTATAAACATCTTCATTTATTTTCATTTCTTTTCATAAATATCTTTATTTATTTGCCTAAAAGTTTCATTTATTTTCTTAAACGTTTCATTTATTTTCATAACTCAATTCATTGCCCGCGCAGATACACGCAGCTGTTCAACGCGACGGACCGGGACAAGCGCGGCGCGGTGTCGGGAGCGCAGGCGCGCGCGCTCATGCTGCGCTCGCGCCTGCCGCAGCCCGCGCTCGCGCAGATATGGGCGCTGGCGGATATAGACTCCGACGGGAAGCTTGGTGAGTGTACTGTGTACTATAGGCACTGTGCAGGATATATTATAGTGCGCTCATGCTGCGCTCGCGCCTGCCGCAGCCCGCGCTCGCGCAGATATGGGCGCTGGCGGATATAGACTCCGACGGGAAGCTTGGTGAGTGTACTGTGTACTATAGGCACTGTGCAGGATATATTATAGTGCGCTCATGCTGCGCTCGCGCCTGCCGCAGCCCGCGCTCGCGCAGATATGGGCGCTGGCGGATATAGACTCCGACGGGAAGCTTGGTGAGTGTACTGTGTACTATAGGCACTGTGCAGGATATATTATAGTGCGCTCATGCTGCGCTCGCGCCTGCCGCAGCCCGCGCTCGCGCAGATATGGGCGCTGGCGGATATAGACTCCGACGGGAAGCTTGGTGAGTGTACTGTGTACTATAGGCACTGTGCAGGATATATTATAGTGCGCTCATGCTGCGCTCGCGCCTGCCGCAGCCCGCGCTCGCGCAGATATGGGCGCTGGCGGATATAGACTCCGACGGGAAGCTTGGTGAGTGTACTGTGTACTATAGGCACTGTGCAGGATATATTATAGTGCGCTCATGCTGCGCTCGCGCCTGCCGCAGCCCGCGCTCGCGCAGATATGGGCGCTGGCGGATATAGACTCCGACGGGAAGCTTGGTGAGTGTACTGTGTACTATAGGCACTGTGCAGGATATATTATAGTGCGCTCATGCTGCGCTCGCGCCTGCCGCAGCCCGCGCTCGCGCAGATATGGGCGCTGGCGGATATAGACTCCGACGGGAAGCTTGGTGAGTGTACTGTGTACTATAGGCACTGTGCAGGATATATTATAGTGCGCTCATGCTGCGCTCGCGCCTGCCGCAGCCCGCGCTCGCGCAGATATGGGCGCTGGCGGATATAGACTCCGACGGGAAGCTTGGTGAGTGTACTGTGTACTATAGGCACTGTGCAGGATATATTATAGTGCGCTCATGCTGCGCTCGCGCCTGCCGCAGCCCGCGCTCGCGCAGATATGGGCGCTGGCGGATATAGACTCCGACGGGAAGCTTGGTGAGTGTACTGTGTACTATAGGCACTGTGCAGGATATATTATAGTGCGCTCATGCTGCGCTCGCGCCTGCCGCAGCCCGCGCTCGCGCAGATATGGGCGCTGGCGGATATAGACTCCGACGGGAAGCTTGGTGAGTGTACTGTGTACTATAGGCACTGTGCAGGATATATTATAGTGCGCTCATGCTGCGCTCGCGCCTGCCGCAGCCCGCGCTCGCGCAGATATGGGCGCTGGCGGATATAGACTCCGACGGGAAGCTTGGTGAGTGTACTGTGTACTATAGGCACTGTGCAGGATATATTATAGTGCGCTCATGCTGCGCTCGCGCCTGCCGCAGCCCGCGCTCGCGCAGATATGGGCGCTGGCGGATATAGACTCCGACGGGAAGCTTGGTGAGTGTACTGTGTACTATAGGCACTGTGCAGGATATATTATAGTGCGCTCATGCTGCGCTCGCGCCTGCCGCAGCCCGCGCTCGCGCAGATATGGGCGCTGGCGGATATAGACTCCGACGGGAAGCTTGGTGAGTGTACTGTGTACTATAGGCACTGTGCAGGATATATTATAGTGCGCTCATGCTGCGCTCGCGCCTGCCGCAGCCCGCGCTCGCGCAGATATGGGCGCTGGCGGATATAGACTCCGACGGGAAGCTTGGTGAGTGTACTGTGTACTATAGGCACTGTGCAGGATATATTATAGTGCGCTCATGCTGCGCTCGCGCCTGCCGCAGCCCGCGCTCGCGCAGATATGGGCGCTGGCGGATATAGACTCCGACGGGAAGCTTGGTGAGTGTACTGTGTACTATAGGCACTGTGCAGGATATATTATAGTGCGCTCATGCTGCGCTCGCGCCTGCCGCAGCCCGCGCTCGCGCAGATATGGGCGCTGGCGGATATAGACTCCGACGGGAAGCTTGGTGAGTGTACTGTGTACTATAGGCACTGTGCAGGATATATTATAGTGCGCTCATGCTGCGCTCGCGCCTGCCGCAGCCCGCGCTCGCGCAGATATGGGCGCTGGCGGATATAGACTCCGACGGGAAGCTTGGTGAGTGTACTGTGTACTATAGGCACTGTGCAGGATATATTATAGTGCGCTCATGCTGCGCTCGCGCCTGCCGCAGCCCGCGCTCGCGCAGATATGGGCGCTGGCGGATATAGACTCCGACGGGAAGCTTGGTGAGTGTACTGTGTACTATAGGCACTGTGCAGAAACTATAGAGAGCGCTAAAATCCCGTTTTTTTTCTGAGGTTTGACAGTAATATTTGACATTGAGCGTAAAAGTTTCGAATATAAGTCACTAGATGGCGAATAAGGCACCGTGTTTTTCCGTGGTTTGACAGTAGAATTACCGATGTTAATAGTAAAAGTTTTGAATGTGAGTCACTAGATGGCAGAGTCATCGCTACGCACGGTGCCTAAAGCTGTGGGTTTTTTTTTCGGAAGGACTTCGCTAGGGTTGGCTGAAGGCTACCTCTACAGATTAACCGGAAAATTGTGGGAGTGGAAGGATCACACCACATAAAAATCAGCAACGACTAGCTGTGGGCATACAAACCACTTAAAAGACAGATGCAATTACAATGAGTGTTTTCGCAAATGAAAAATCCGCTAGATGGCAGTAGTTAGGCGTAGGGTCTAACTGGTGTGTGTTTGGTGAATTTTGACATGACATTGACAGATATGTCAAAATTCACCAATAACATAGCAGTTGGACCTCTCTCCTACGTATTGCCATCTAGCGGATTTGTAAACCGCAAACACCCTAATTAATTTTCTCAATCAAAAAAACTTATATTATTTGGTCCAAACCGGGAGTTGAACCCCTTATTTGCTCCCAGGTTGCGAGGAGTTCGTCTTGGCGATGTATCTGTGTGAGAAGGCCACTCAGGGGGAGCCCGTGCCGGCCAAATTACCACCAGAACTTATTCCTCCTACCTTCAGGTAAGTCAATTGCAATCTCAATTACATTTAATGTCAAATTCAAATAAAACATTAAATAACTTATTTCATTTCATTTCATAAATTACTTCATTTTATTTCATAAATTACTTTAATTATTTTCATAAATTACTTCATATTATTTCATAAATTACTTTAAATATTTTCATAAATTATTTCATTTTATTTCATAAATTACTTTTATTATTTTCATAAACGACTTTATTTAATGTATGATTTTATCGTATTTCATAAAAAAATTATTAGCTTTTTTCATTTAGTTTCATAAATAAATGATTTCATTTAATGCTATAAATGATTATCCATTTATTAATTATTGTACTTTTTCTAAAAAGTTCTAATGATAATTAAAGTGTTCATAACTTCACCCTACTAATGGTATTTTTCTACCCCATGCTTTCTTGAAGAGTGACCAGGTAAATAATATTGAATTAATCAATATGTTCTTGCCGCTATTTTTATCTTTTTACTTATAAAGTGTTTGAACATCCGGCTCGAAGGACCAAAATGTTCAACGCACTTAAACTTGGCTCAGCTGTGTTTAAATTAAACGAACGGAACGGATTTAACTGTTGGTTTATCCTTTTTATGACAACCAAGTGAAAGGGGTATAAAGATCGGAGAAAAATCTCGTAACCGCGTTTAGACGACTTTTTATATCCTAACTAGCGGCCGCCCGCGACTCCGTCCGCGTGGATTTCTTTTTTTCGAAATAAAAAGTAGCCTATGTTCTGTCTCAGGGTCTAAAGATTGTCTGTACCAAATTTCATCAAAATCGGTTGCGAGGTTTAAGCGGGAAAGCGTAACAGACAGACAGACAGACAGACAGACAGACAGACAGACAGACAGACAGACAGACAGAGTTACTTTCGCATTTATAATATTAGTTGGGATTAGTTGGGATTCCTATAGTACTAAGGAAAAACACGTTCAATACAAGCACTTTTTTTAACCAATCAGGGAGTCTAGTGGTTTAAGTACCGGGCCGTGGTTTCAAGGACCTGGTTTCGATTCCCAGGTCGAGAAAAAATTGTGTTGGATTTTTCGGAGACAGCCCGGGTTTGTGATCACCAATCCGCATTTGGCAAGCGTGGTGATTCAGCCAAAACCCATCTTTGTAACGAAAACATGATTTAAAATGATGGAGGACTTTGCCCCGCAGTAGGACATTAACAGGCCGATTTTTTTTTATAATAAAATGTTTATAGATAAAAACAAAATGAACATGAGACGAACTTCTTAGCTATGAATGGATTCTCCGTGCGGGTGCCGGGTCCATCGCGTGGAACAGAGAGGAATGTCAGTCGGCGCCTGGGACTTGCGACCCAGCGTGTAGGTTTAAGGGGCCCCTTTATAGTATACTAACGATCACCTTCACCGATGACATTCCTCTCCCTTCCCAACCATATTTGGTACGAGCCGAGTAAAGCGGCTTTAGTTGCTCTTTCCAGTAAATTACTTGAAAATCTATACTAATATATAAAGCTGAAGAGTTTGTTTGTATGTTTGTTTATTTGTTTGTATGTTTGTTTGTTTGTTTGTTTGAACGTACTAATCTCAGGAACTACTGGCCCGATCAGAAAAAATATTTTTGTGTTTGTTAGTCCATTAGACGAGGAAGGCTTTAGGCTATTGGAAATCAAAAAATCGTGAACACAAAAATAAACTAAAAATTAAAAAATAATTCCTAATATCTATTACCTAATACTAACATTTTCCTAAACTATGTCAAAGTAATCTTAAACAAACTAACTGAAGTCGGTGCTTTTTCTCTTCTGCTTTTTTGGGCAGGCACCGACTTCAGTTAGTTTGTTTAAGATTACTTTGACATCGTTTAGGAAAATTTTAGTATTAGGTAATAGATATTAGGAATTATTTTTTAATTTTTAGTTTATTTTTGTGTTCACGATTTTTTTGAAGTCGGTTTATTTTTTTTTTAGAAAGTCAGTTTATTTCATGATTTTTAGTTGTGTTAAAGCGTCGTGAACTTAATTATTAATAGGAACTTAGTTGTTGTTAAAAGTAAATGAGAGTGTGGATAAATTACTTATTCTCGCGAGAAGGCCCAGCGAGACTTCACGGCGAGATTTCTCGCCATGGGTCTGGATGTAATATAGACAAGTATCACGTTAGCCCCACATACATTCGATCGACCAATTGCAGTTCTGCCTTCCAACTCCTAACCGCTAAGGAGTACTGTAGCATCATCATCAGGACAGCAGCATCAAATGTTGACACCCTGAAGCATATACCTGAGTAAAACATGATTACGTAACAAAAACACCATACGAGCATACAATTTTCGGTGGTTGCCCTCGATTTCTCCTGGATTCCATGATCAGATCCTGGACTGGTGAAAATGGGACCACCTCAGAACTGAACTCTATCCAACAAAAAAAAAATTTTTGAAATCCGTCCATATTTGACGAAATTATCGATGAACATACATAAAAAAAAAAAAAACATACAGACGAATTGAGAACCTCCTTCTTTTTTGAAGTTGGTTAAAAATCCACGTGGACGGAGTCGCGGGCGGCTGCTAGTAAATATCTTAATCTCCCCCGTCTATTCCAGGCGTGAATCAGTAACGTCTACGAGCAGTAACAAATCTTATGAGGAGCGTCGCCGGGAGAACATGGTGCGAGGCCAGGCCGAGCTGGAGAGACGGAGGTCGCAGCTGGTCGACCAGCAGATGAAGGAGAAGGTGGGTCCTGGGGTCACAGAATATAATAGAATATGTAATTGGTGAATTTCGACATCACATTGACAGAATGTCTAAATTCAGCAATTACGTAGCCGTTTAGACTTGACTTCAACGTATTGCCATCTATACTTTGTCCATTTTATTAATTGACTTTTGACAGCTTAATTTTTGAAAATAGAATATTGTTCTGCAAACGCGTAAATCCTCATTGAACTTGTTTCAGTAGGTAGGGCAACTAGCAGATATTGAAATGTAGAAAGCAGTAAATTATTTAAACAGAATTTAATAAACTAAAATTTATAAATTTTAGTAAAATACCTTTGTGTCGGTTTTTTCGAACACAGCCCGGGTTTGTGATCATCCCTTTGCCCTGCAGTGGGACATTAATAGGCTGATACTTTTTTATAAATTTTAAGAAATTCTAAAACAAATCATTAATATTTCTAACAGTGGAAATAATTAAACTACGTTCTTGTAAAAAGTGGGGTTTTAAATTATTGATATTTATTGAATTGTTTTCTTTTTACTTTACACGCAGGAGGCCGAGGTAAGCATTGTATGTTATCCGTCATGCACTTTATAATTTTAAATTACATTACATATCGTTGGTCTAATTATCAGAATGCGTAAGTCCAATGAAATATTTAAGTGCCTTCCGGTGCAGAATCGTGAAACCTACCTCTTGACAGAACCCTTATTTCATATTTATAAGGTTGAATTTGCTTTGGAATGTATGGAACACTCAAAATTTATTACAGAAAATAACAAAAATAATCATATTTTTCTTCTTCCTGTAAAATTCACCTAAAAGGAGTTACGCATTCTGATAATTAGACCGACGATATGTACTTGTGTTTGAGTTTCTTGCCGATTCTTCTCGCCAGTAACTGCCTTCCGAATCGGTGGTAGAGTCATTGTTTTGTAGCATTTTTGACGAGTAATAAGTGCTTCTATGAAGCCTATATTAATAAAGAATATTTTGAGTTTGATCGCGTATTTTATTTTACAAATACAAACCACTATTATATTTCGATTTGTCACCTTATGTTCACATATAAAGGTCTTTTAAACAAATTAGTTGCTTTTCACTTTAATAAAAATGAAATCACACTTGAATCTATGTGCTATGGTAAAATAAATGAATAACTTGAGAATAATTTGACAGGCGGAGAGAGAGCGTAAAGAGAGAGAGGAAGCAGAGAAGAAAGAGAGAATCCGCCTGGAAGCACAGAAGAAGGAGCAAGAAGAATTACTTCGGAAGCAGAAGGAAGAACAGGTACATATAATTATATTCAGAGTATACAGAGCGGTTTTGTAAAATGGTTAGAAAGTTAATCTGTCAAAAGCTTTAGATATATTTTGAACTGCCTGTAAGTTATGGTTAAATGTTTTTGATGAACGTCGACAAACTTTGGTTCTCTGAAGAGCTGTCAACTGAAGTATTTGAAAGTGCTAAATATTATACATTTCTTCAGGAAAAACGTGAAGCGGCTCGCAAAGAGATGGAGAGGCAATGCCAACTTGAATGGGAGAAGAAGAGGTGAGATATTCATTTATAAAGTGAGTTAAAGATTATTAATTTTATGACAAGATGACCTTCCCGTCACTCTTGATTGTTTTTTTAATTTTTTTTTAAATTACTTTGGTGTAACACATCAATTGCCTAGCCCCAAACTAAGCTCGAAGCTTGTACTATAACGGGTCCGTTGGTCTAGTGCTCAGAGCCAGGCTTTGTAGCCAGGGTCTACAAAACTGAGGGTCGCGGGTTTGATTCCGTTAGGTTTAAATGTTTGTGTGATGAACATCGACATTTGTACTTGAGTTGTGGATATCTATAAAAGTATTTAAGTATGTCTATTCATTCCATGTTTATAAAAGTATTTAAGTATGTTTATTCGTTCCCTAGCATCCATAGTACAAACTTCGAGCTTAGTTTGGGGCTAGGCAATTAGTGTGTTAGTCCGAAAACTTTATTTATTTGCCTGTTGGTATAGCTTTTGCGGTAAGAGACCAAAGCCAAAACGAAGGGTCGAGAGTACGAATCCCGCTAGGGAAAATGTACTAGTACAACCTTCGAGCTTAGTTTGCGGCTAAGCAATAGGATTTTTAGTATAACTGATTCCAAAGGGAATCTATCATCATTATCATCATCATGATCAGCCTATCGCAGTCCACTGCTGGACATAGGCCTCTCCTAGGGTTCTCCAATTAGCCCGATCCTCGGCGACTCGCATCCAGCTCCTGCCATTCTACATAATAAAAATCTGTACATTTATAATATTATTTTCTCCTACAGGACCCGGGAGCTAGAAGCGATGAGGACTGAAGAGCAAAGCAAAGTCCTATCCCTGAAGGCTAGGACCCAGGCCGTCACCGGAGACCTAAATGCGGCCACGGCTCGGGCTGCGGACCTGGCCAAGAGCATCCGCGACACTAGGACTGCGGTGGCGGCCGCTAAATGTACTATTGATGGCATGCGGTAAGTTTGTATGGAGATCCTGCATCGCGGTGACGAGATATTCCTCCGGGCGTATATAGGGTCTGGGGGATTTGGTTGAAGCAAGTCGTCTAGTTCCTACTATCAAGGAACATCAAGTGGCTACTGCCAAGGACCTTCGTGTTCAGGAGCGGTAAGTAGAGACTTGGAAGTTGATGGGTGACCACCCCTGCCTAGTAATGTGGTCACCCATCATCCTTCCAAGAAATGTTCTTGCGTCATTTATATAAGTAGAGTAGCTTTCAGCAACAAGGAAGTATGTATAAGGTTAAGCAATAGTAAATTGTAGTAAGTCGTGATTTGGATGGGTGACCACCCGTGGTACTGATTACACGGTTCACCCCTCATGCTTTCAGCGATGGTAGACTTATGTGTCACCGTTTCCCACAGCATGAAGTTGTGTTATGTAGCCTCTGTTCCTTCCTGCGGGTTGTGCGGTCACCCATCATCAAGTTCTAGCGATGCCCCAGGCCGTTACCTAAGTGCGGCTAAGGAGGGTCAAGCAATTTTATAAGTAGTGTGCTTGGGTTTGAGACTGATGGGTGGACAAACCCCTCCTCCTGGCCACTTTCAAATGGTTTTCTTCTGGAATTAGAATGAATTGTTTCAATACCCATTTTATTTTGGATGTATGTACTGTACAGTATATGGTCCACAACGACTATTGAATCTCCCGTGATTAGTTACATTATTATTAATTTAATAAAATAAATGTTGTCCCCAGTTCCGACCGTGATTCGAGCATGTCTGAGATGCAGCAGCTGAAGGCTCGCGTGAAGGAACTCAACGCGAAGCAGATCTCTCTTAACAAGGAGAAGGCAGAATTGGATGCTAAGGTAAACTCTATACAGCGTGTTCTTTTAATTACCATCCATTTTTTTGCTAGTCATTGAGTATCGATAAAATAATAAAATACGCCACTTAATTCGGGAGTTGAGAATCGATGAAAGAAAAGAATACAATACGCCACTTAATTCGGGCACGCGGTGTCCCGTTTTAATACGTTTTAGATAAAGCTTTTGTATCGCCATAACTCAAAATGTTTGTACTAGGATATACTTAATAAAAGTACGTATATCAAGATTTTCGCTACAGATTCCAATATCAAAGTTTGGCTGTATCTATGTAGCAATGAGTTTTAACAGCAGTCTAAGTGGTTAGTTAGAGACACCGACCACAACACCGTGGCCTTTCAGACAAGTTTACACAATGTCAAGCGGTTTCAAAATGTCAAATTCCCAAAATTTAATGTTTTTGAGAAGCGACGTTCCCGAAAAGTGAAGTACAAAAAATGACACATTCCCGATAATTGATATTCCCCAAATGTCAAGTTACCAAACTTTCAAGTTCACGAAAAGTCAAGTTTGCTTGTGCCCTTGCAGGGCGTCACATGTACCTTATATAATATTTTAAGATCCATGTATCGCAATGTGACATGCAATAAATAAATAAATAAAAAAAAAAGTTCCCAAAATGTCAAGCACCCGAAAAGTCAAGTTCCCAAAAAGTCAAGTACCCGATAAGTGAAGTTCCCAAAATGTCGCGATCTCGAGAAGTGTATTTCCCAAATTATCAAGTTCCCGAAAAGAGAAGTTCCCAAAATATCAAGTTCCCGATAAGCGAAGTTCCCATTATGTCAAGTTCACATAAATTGAATTTCCCAAAATGTCAAGTTCCCAAAAAGTGAAGTTCCCAAATTATTAATCATAAAAATAATTTTATTATTTATACTAATTAAATTGCGTACTCTAAGTCATACAGTACAATTAAATGTACTCCTGGTTCACGGTTTCTATAGTGTTATAATACGACTCGCTGGGTGTAATGGTCAAGATGTTGCCTGTTACACAAGAGGTCGCGGGTTCGATCCCCGCACAGGACAAACATTTGTATGCAAGAACATGTCTATTTGTCCTGGTCTGGGTGTTATATGTATCTTTGTAATACCACTGTTGATTCTGATGTCTGTAACACAAGTGCTTAAGCTACTTAACACGGAGTCAGATCAATGTATGTGATGTTGTGAAAATATTTAGGTATTTTTTATTAGTTATACATGTAATATTTTCTTCCTGCAGGCTAAAGCAACGGATGGTGCAAGTGAGGACGGCAAACTCAATATGATGGAGATAACACTGAAGCAACTTCGTGATAAGGTATTTTTTTTTTGGTACAGGTTAGATATACATCGACGACGAGCCCGTTGGTCTAGTGGTCATAGACCCTGGCTACGAAATCGAGAGTCGCGGGTTCGAATCCCGCTAGTGGTAAATGTTTGTGTGATGAACGTCGGCATTTTACTCGAATCATGGATGTTTTTAAAAGTATATAAGTATGTCTATCCGTTCCCTAGCAATCCACAGTACAAGCTTCGAGCTTAGTTTGGGGCTAGGCAATCGGTGTGTTAGTCCGATTAATTAATTTACTTCTAGTCAATCTAAATGAATGAAATTAGGCATGCAGGTACCTTTATAAACTTTAACTCAGTAACAACAGGATATTTAAAAATTCCCACGGGAACGGGAGTTAGCGGAAGATTACATTTGTATGAAAAAATCGCAACAGATTAAGATGAAAATTGGCACAGACAATCTTTTGACCAGGGGCGACCACCTGTGACAGACCGGGGGGAGGGGGGGTACAAAGATATTTATGGCTGGGGTCCGTGGAATAGTTTAAACTTTTAAACTTTGAAAGTAGTCCGTGGCTGCAGAATCGTTAAGAAACCCTGCTTTAGACCATCAGAAAGAACCTAGGCGTATCGTTGCGAAAAAATGGATCTGCTCTGAAATCCACGAGGAGTAGTTATGATTATTTGTTTAAGGGTTGTTTATGATTATTATTTATTTATGATTCCCTTATCCCAGGTGGAAGCAGCCAAAGCCATCGTCGACAGCAAGAAGACCGACCTCGACAGCAGTACTTCCCAACTGGCCGAGCTGACGCTCCGAGTGTCCCAACTGAGCGACAAATGCGCTGAGGTGTGGAAGAGCTACGAAGCGAGACGAGAGGAGTACCTGCAGCGACGGACCACCGCCCCCGCTGAAGCTTGGGCCGAGACTGGTATGCACACACGTGCACACACACGCACACACACACACACTCATGCACACACACACGCACACACGCACACACACATGCACACACACACGCGCACACATGCACACACACACACACACCTAAGCACAGTCACACGCACGCAGAGAGACGAAAATGAAAGTGATAGACACATTTAAATACTGGATTATGTCTGATACATGAGGTTTTTTTTAATTAGTTTTTACATATAGTAACTTATATTCATAAAATATTGTTATAAACCTTTAAAGAATTGTTTCATACAATGTAACTGACTCATTCTTCCAACTTAAACCTCAGACACTTTTCTGTTCGACCCGGGGTTCGAACCCATCCTAACGGAATCAATACTTGTCTCAGCATCAGCTGAACCGGACTGGGGTACTTCGAATGACGCTTGGGGCGACACCGGAGCGCAGGAAGAGGCCTGGGGCGACGCCCCCGCCACCACCGGTAAGATGTTATTTTTAAAAGTAGGTGTAGAACTCGGCAGTCAATGGCTTCACCGAGCAAATCCGGCCCATTGCAAGAAAGGTAGAAGAATTATTGAGAACGAGACTAGCGGTGGCCACCGTTGTGAGTCGCAGGCGAAAAAGACTTACAAAATATAATATTTATTTCTTTCTTTCTTTATTTATTTATACTTACTTCAAATATAAATAGAGAAATATAAAGACATAAAAAAAATATTATAGAAATGTGAAGACATTTTTTTAATAAAAGGCGGATTTAATACCTCTTGTCATTCTGTACCAGTGAACCTTAGGGCCAAACAGAAATAATATGTTCAATGTTTACCAATAATCACATAAACTATTTATTTGACGACCCGTGTGGTGTAATGGTCAAGATGTTGCCTATTACGCAAGAGGTCGCGGGTTCGATCCCCGCACAGGACAAACATTTGTGTGCATGAACATGTCTGTTTGTCCTGGTCGGGGTGTTATATGTATCTATTTAAGTATATTTGTAATACCACTGTTGATTCTGATGTCTGTAACATAATTGCTTAAGCTACTTAACACGGGGTCAGATCAATGTATGTGATGTTGCGAAATATTTATTTATTATTATTTTATGTGTCTTCTTTCTCAGCCACGGAGGCAGTGTCGAGCTCCGCCCCTGCGGCGACGGCTGCGGCGGGCGGCGCGGGGCCGCGCTGGCGCTGCGTGTACGAGTTCAGCGCCCGCACCGTGGACGAGCTCAGCCTGCAGCCCGGCGACCTGGTGAGGCACGCGCATATACCAACACACATGCACACACGCACACACACACACACACACACACATGCACACACATGCACACGCGCCTACACACATGCACACACACACATGCAGACACACCTACACTTATGCACACACACCTACACACATGCACACACACACGGAGGCAGGCACTGTGGACGAGCTCAGCCTGCAGCCCGGCGACCTGGTGAGGCACGCGCACACACACACATGCACACACCTGCACACACACACCTACACACACGCACACACATGCACACCCACGCACACACATGCACACATGCACACACATGCGCACACACCTGCACACATGCACACACACCTACACACATGCACACACACACGGAGGCAGGCACTGTGGACGAGCTCAGCCTGCAGCCCGGCGACCTGGTGAGGCACGCGCACACACACACATGCACACACCTGCACACACACACCTACACACACGCACACACATGCACACCCACGCACACACATGCACACATGCACACACATGCGCACACACCTGCACACATGCACACACACCTACACACATGCACACACACACGGAGGCAGGCACTGTGGACGAGCTCAGCCTGCAGCCCGGCGACCTGGTGAGGCACGCGCACACACGCACACACACGCACACACCTGCACACACACCTACACACATGCACACACACACGGAGGCAGGCACTGTGGACGAGCTCAGCCTGCAGCCCGGCGACCTGGTGAGGCACGCGCACACACGCACACACCTGCACACACACACATGCTCACACACGCACGCGCACACACACACACACACATGCACACACGCATACACACACGCTCACACACATGCACACACGTGCGCACACACCCACGCACACATGCATACACACACACACGCACACATGCATGCACACACACACATACATATACACACGCACCAAGTCCATTTAATTAGTTAACAATGACAATTTGTCATTACCAATAATCTAAACCAAATTGGACTATGATTAAAATTATCTATTTCGTCTCTTCATTTTAAAGTCTGCTATGATTATATTGATGATGATGGCTTAGTGGTAAGGACTGCTCCGTGATACGTGAGGTCTGAGGTTCGAATACGGGCATAAAACTCTAAATTTTTCGAAAATCTTTGAATTTGTGCTATTAGAACGGCGGTGAGGGAAAACACCGTGAAAAACCCTGCACAAGGTTTTCTCTTGTTGTTTCCAGATAGTTTCTGACTTTAGTTCAGTTAGATCTGAATGTGTAACCATGATCCAATATATCTAGTTGCCCTCCAAGGGTTACGAAAGTCTGATGGCAGTCGCTTCACTGTAATAACCAGACTTGCCAAATCCTGGATCATGGTCAAAGCGGACCCCGCACAGAAACGGGATAAACGCTAGGAAGATGATGATGATAATATTGTTGATGATTTGTTTGCAGGTCAGTGACGCTACGGCACCCAGAGGTGATGCTGAACCAGGTTGGAGATGGGGCACAGCCAGAGGTACATAAATGTTTAAATAAATAAACACGTTAAGTAACAACATTTCCTATAGATGGCGTTACGTAAACATTAGATCTGATGCATTAGCTTGTAAAACTATTAAGATGATCATTAAATTATGAAAAAACAAAGTTTTCTAAAATAATAACTAAAGATTATTAATGTTTTTATAAAATAAAATTACACAAAATAAGTCACGTCACGTGATAGCAAACACCACACACACTCAATAGAAAGTGTTACGTCACGCCGTGCGAATCGTCAAAGTCAAACTTCACAATTCCGATACTAAAACAGCTGTGTTTTGGACGGCCTGACGTCATTCAAGATAGTTCAAGACGCAATGACAGTCGTGAGCGTTCTTGATGACTTATGTCAAATATTTAATGAGAGCAAAATTATTCTTTTAAATTAGTATTTTTTTTAATAATAATTATTTTGTATAGAATAAGCAATATACCTTTTATTAGTATCTAACTGTTGAAATTTAGGCAACAAGCCTATTAGGACCTAAGGTCCAAGATGTGCTATCATAAGTCAATGCTATGATGCTTTAACTTTTAGCTGAGAAATATAATCTCAGATTGACAGCTAATAAAAGATAGTGGTTTATCAACAACTTTTCCACGTTTCTTTAAAACCAAAATTCTGTCTGGGCCGAGATTTTAACCCTTTACCCAGTGTGTACCGCAGTAAAAATCTATTTGAACAACTTTCTCCCTTACCCTTAATAAATGTAATTTTGTACTACACCAAATACCAAATATTCTATGTACCTTCTGTAAGGTTTTTTTGGTAATACCCTACCAATATCAAACGGTCTATTATTGTACCTACCAAATGTGTTTTGTGGTAATACCTTTACCCGCATGTACCCTAAAATACCTCATTTGCCCCTAAGGTCAATCCGGATGGTTCCCTGAATCCTATGTGGAAGATATTGCTGCAGCATCAGCGTATACCACTGAGGTGATCGAACCTATGGAGACTAAGACACAGCTTGAAGGTACGTTTGTATGGAGATCCTGCATCGCGGTGACGAGATTTTCCTCCGGGCGTATATAGGGTCTGGGTGATTTGGTTATAGCAAGTCGTCGAGTTCCTACTACCAAGGAACATCAAGTGGCTACTGCCAATGACCTAAGTGTTCAGGAGCGGTAAGTAGCGACTTGGAAATTGATGGGTGACCACCCCTGCCTAGTAATGTGGTCACCTATCATACTTCCAAAGAATGTTATTGGTAGTCTAGACTTTAGTGGGAAGGATAAATAGTAAACTTTGGTATCATCAAGGAAGAATGGGGACTGGGGTAAAGCAATGGTAGGTAGCTACTTGGAAATTGATGGGTGACCAGTGACCACCTCTACCTACTAATGTAGTCACTGACCATTTCACCACTCTTGATATATAAGTCATCTAAGCAATCTATAGCATCTATACAAAAAGCCAAATTAAGCAACCGAAGTAGGTATCTGAAATTGGATGGGTGACCGTTGTCTTAAGTAGCTAAGTGCCTCTAGAGTCCTATGTGGAAGATATTGCTGCAGCATCAGCGTATACCACTGAGGTGATCGAACCTATGGAGACGAAGACACAGCTTGAAGGTACGTTTGTATGGAGATCCTGCATCGCGGTGACGAGTTTTTCCTCCGGGCGTATATTAGTCCAGTAATTTTTAGCAATTTTGATCCATGATCTGCGGAATAATTCCTAGTGAGCTGAATTTTTGTATACACCTTTATTATGATATTGTAATGATGATGTGAAAAATCGACATTGATATCGTGCCGGCAAAAAAAGTTATAGGGGTCCAAACGTCACGAAAACCAGTTTTTCGCAAATATCTCGCGATCTATTGCTCAGAGGTCAATGATGGTTTCATAAAAGTTGTTCGTCGTAAAATTGTCTACAAAAAAGGTCTCTTGCATTTTTCTGTAGAATTAGCCGTTTTTGAAATAGAGACTAGAATGCACTCACATATGGTATTGTATACCGTACGCCGCATACCAGGCATAAACCCTATTGTTTTTTTGTAAGTATGATGTTCTACATATAGAATTATAAAGGACTTGTAATACTAGTACAGTAAGGAAAATAGGAATATCAGCTATAAAAAAATAAGTGGCAATTTTTTTTGTCACTTTATAACTCAATAACGGGCTCACCGATCCACACCAAATTTTCAGGGTTTGTACAGACTATTTAGTACATGTTTTATGTGTAGTTTGAACAAAATCGGTCGTTTTTTTTATACGTAGCGAAGCACGTACCGGGCCGATAGTAATGATATAGATATGCTATGGTGTATACAAAAATTCAGCTCACTAGGAATTATTCCGCAGATAAAATCTAAAATTCCTGGACTATATAGGGTCTAAATTGATAAGAACGATATTGGAAGGGAAAATAGAGGGAAGAAGGGGAAGGGGAAGACCAAGAAGGGACTACATGCAACAGATAAAAGAGAGGCTCAAAGTCAGGACGTATAGAGAGGTAAAGACACTGGCGGAGTCCAGGGAAGAATGGAAGGTGCTTCACCGACAAGAGCGGCGCTCTTAAATTTTAAGAAGAAGAAGAAGAGATATAGGGTCTGGGTGATTTGGTTGGAGCAAATCGTCGAGTTCTTCTACAAAAGGAAGGACCTTAAAAGGAATGGAGCGGTAAGTAGTGACTTGGAAATTGATGGGTGACCACCCCTGCCTAATAATGTGGTCACCCATCATACTTCCAAAGAATGTTTTTGGTAATAGTTTAGATTTTAGAGGATAAATAGTTAGTTAGCTTCAGTACCAAGGAGGAATCGGGTTAAGCAATGGAAGGGAGCGACTTGGAAATTGATGGGTGACGACCCCTGCCAAGACAAGTTATGTGGTCACTGGTCACCCATCACTCTTGATATAATATAAGACATTCTTTTATACAGTAGCCAAGTTAAGCAACTGAAGGTAGGCATCTGGAATTTGATGGGTGACCGTTGTCTTAAGTAGCTAAGTGCCTCTAGAGTCCTATGTGGAATATATTGCAGCAGCATCAGCGTATACCACTGAAGTCATAGAACCAATGGAGACGAAGACACAGCTTGAAGGTACTTTTGTATGGAGATCCTGCATCGCGGTGGCGAGATTTTCCTCCGGGCGTATATAGAGTCTGGGCGATTTGGTTCAAGCAAGTCGTCGAGTTCCTATACTACTACCAAAGGTACTGAGAGGTAAGGAGCGGTAAGTAGCGACTTGGAAATTGATGGGTGACCACCCCTGCTTAGTATTGTGGTCACCCATCATACTTCCAAAGAATGTTTTTGGTGATAGTCTAGATTTTAGAGGATAAATAGTTAGTTAGCTTCAGTACCAAGGAGGAATCGGGTTAAGCAATGGAAGAGAGCGACTTGGAAATTGATGGGTGACCACCCCTGCCAAGCCAAGTTATGTGGTCACTGGTCACCCATCACTCTTGATATAATATAAGACCATTCTTTTATACAGTAGCCAAGTTAAGCAACTGACTGAAGGTAGGTATCTGAAATTGGATGGGTGACCGTTGTCTTAAGTAGCTAAGTGCCTCTAGAGTCCTATGTGGAAGATATTGCTGCAGCATCAGCGTATACCACTGAAGTCATAGAACCTATGGAGACGAAGACACAGCTTGAAGGTACGTTTGTATGGAGATCATGCATCGCGGTGACGAGATTTTTCTCCGGGCGTATATAGGGTCTGGGAGATATGGATGGGGCATGTCGTCGAGTTCCTACTACCAAGGAATGTCAAGTGGCTACTGCCAAGGACCCAAGTGTTCAGGAGCGGTAAGTAGCGGCATGGAAATTGATGGGTGACCACCCCTGCTTAGTAATGTGGTCACCCATCATACTTCCAAAGAATGTATTTGGTAATCTAGGCTCTAGCTAGACTCTAGAGGGAAGGATAAGCTTCGGTATCAAGGAAGAATGGGCTTAAGCAATGGTAGGTAGCGACTTGGAAATTGATGGGTGACCACCTCTATCTAGTAGTGTAATGTGTACTTGTGATTTGCTATCCATGAAGTTCGGTCCTATGCCCATTGTATGTTCTTCTGCTCCAACAACAGAACTACAATAATTTGAATATCATGTAGAACAATATTGTAAGAAAAAATTTAATAATCCTCACGTATCGTTTGTAGATTTTGCAGTATTTCTTATACGAATGATAAAATTATGATATTTCAGGTATCGCCGAAGTCCCTGAGGCAGAGATAGCGAATGACCTAGGAGGTGCTATGCCCACTGTTGGTAAGTTATTTATTAAACAAAGACCATTATTTTTAAAGGCAGGCAACGCATCTGCGATCCTTTTGCTGTTGTTGATGTCCATTGGCAGCGGTGATCACTCACCACCTTAACCCCTCTTGTTCGTTTGCCTCCCTATAATATTAAAAATAATACTAGCCTGGGTATGATTTATGTAATCGTGACCAAAAAATCAATTAAAGAAATAGAACAACATTTTAGACGTTAAACTGTAAATCGAATTCTGAAGTCAACTGAAGATGCCGGATTTTTTGTTTTTTTTTTTATGTGGATATACGTAACACACGTTCTTTTAATAAATTAACAAATCAATTTAACATAAAATAACAAAATAAATAATAAAAAAAATATTGATAATTTTCAACCACAGAAGGAGGTGACTTCTACATAGCAGCGTACCCCTACACATCAGCAGAACCAGGAGACCTCACGTTCGAAGCTGGAGAGAGGATTGAAGTCATGAGGAGGGATGGTGACTGGTGGACCGGCAGGATCGGCATCAGGTGAGGAGGTTCCCCAAACAATTTATCAATCCCCACAAAATTTACCAATCCCCAATAATGTGGAGACTATCCTTCAACGAATCCCCTAAGTTGATTGGAATGGGGATTCGTTTTTATAGAATCCCCAAACTTACTTGGGAAGAGGAGATTGAAGACTAAACACTCAGTTAGACTGCTTGGTGAGTGTTGTATATAGCAGCGTACCCATACATATGGGATGAACCGGGAGACCTTACGTTCGAAGCTGGAGAGAGGATTGAAGTCATGAGGAGGGATGGTGACTGGTGGACTGGCAGGATCGGCATCAGGTGAGGAGAATCCCCAATTAATTTGACAATCTCCAAAATTTATACGGTTTGGTCTGAATCCCCACTTAATTTAACAATCCCCAAAATTGATGATACTATTTGTTCCGAATCCCCAACTAATTTGTGAATCCTCACAAGTATGGCTACGATTTATTGTAAATCCTCAAACAATTAACGGATCCCCTAAGTGGAAATACAATTTATTGGTGATCCCCAAACATTTTATCAATCGCCACTAGTGTGGACACTATTCTTCTGCGAATTCCCTAAGTTGAAGTTGAAGTGGGGATACGATTACTTCGAACCGCCAAAGTTACTTAGGATAATTATAATTATATTGTAAACCATTATTCATATGTAATCTGCCGACTAACATTTATTTCATTCTTCATCAAACCTATTATTCATTTGATAATAAAATTGGATTGTGATAACCAATTGCTACTTTCATTCGCAATAAATAAACTTTGAATTTGAATTTATTTCTTCCTCAGAACCGGAATCTTCCCCTCAAACTACGTGACAAAAGACACAACTTCCTCCCTCGGAGACGCTATCAGCACCATCCCCGAAGCGAACGAACCCGAACCCGAACCGAGCGCCGAACCCGCGACCCCGCCCGTCGCGCCCGCCCCCGCCGCCGCGCCCGCCGCCGCTCCCACGCCCGCGCAGTTAGCAGAGGAACCTCCGCAGGTATGTTGGAGAGTTTGTTTCTAAAGACATACGAAAAAACGGGCGATGACCCGCTTATACTATTAATATATATCTAGTAAATATTTATCTTTATAATATCCTATCTCTATACATGTGTTGTTGACTTTTACCTGTGTTCGACCGTTGTCTCTCTCTTATTTTTTGTCATACAAATATATTTAAAATCCGTCATTTGCTGTAAGCTTCGAATAAAAGTTTCTTGTATTAATTATTAAGAGCTGTGGATTTTAAGCAAATTAAAAATAAAATAAAATGAATACCCACCAAATTCATCCACTGGTAGGTGAAGGGGTGACTCGAAATTTTAAGAAGTGTCCGTCGACCCACCGCGTCTAGGATGGAATTTTGTATCGATAATGAAAAACAATACCCCTTCACCAGTGGGTGAATTTTGTGGGTGAGCGGGTCATCGCCCGAAAAAACCGACAGCAAAAAGTTGTGTTTATGATACTCTGATACCATAGAGAAATAACACTTTAAGTGCCAAAAATTGTGTAATAAACCTCCGCAGGTATATTGGATAAGACTTGATGGCTTTTGATTTGATTTTCATGCAATAAAATCAAAAAGTTGGGTAGAAAAATGTTCGTTTTCATTAAAAAAACTTTTATAACAAAAACTTATATACTCGTCCTAATATATTTATTTATTATACAAGACGTCGCGGGTTCGATCCCCTCACAGGACAAACATTTGTGTGCATGAACATGTCTGTTTGTCCTGGTCTGGGTGTTATTTGTGTGTATTTATGTATATTTGTAATACCACTGTTGATTCTGGTGTCTGTAATAACACAAGTGCTTAAGCTACTTAACACGGAGTCAGATCAATGGACGTGATGTTTTGAAATATTTATTATTTATAAACATGTGTGCTAAATTATAAAAATCTTGTTAATAATAATGTATTTATTGTTAACCAACTTTATTACTTTTATTAAAACAAAATTTAAAAGAATTTTAATTATCCGATGAGTTCTATATAGTGTGTAACAAAATATACTGCAAATATTTTAAGGGCGAATTCTCTAGTGGCAATGTAATCAATATCAGATATTAAAAAGTCAAAATTAATGCCTACCAAATTTGGCATTTTCTGCATTGGCCAATTTGCTCTTTTCGTCCTGTAAGCTTCGCCCTAAGGACAAGTTAGTAATTGAATTACACTGATAAGACACGACCAGCTGTCTTGCATATGACAAATTTTGTACTTTTCCCAATTATTCACTCAATTTATTTTGTTGATTTTCTTCGAAACTATCGTAAAAACAAAAAAAAATTTACTTGACAAATTTATTAAATTTCCACTAAACGACTCGCCCTTAAAATATTTGCAGTACATTTTGTTACACCCTATATAATACTTCTCTTAACCATAAAATAATTCTTCCAGGAGCAGAAATCCTCCACCCCCGTATCATCAGAAGTAGCATCCATCACCGAAGCCCCTAGGCCTTCGTCGGCGGCCCGGCGGGACTCCGGCAGAGACTCCGTCACCGGACGCAGGAAGAATGAGATCGCGCAGGCCATTGCCAGTTATACTGCTACTAGGTAATTGATACACATTCAGAACTAGCGACCCGCCCCGACTTCGCACGGGTGCAACTAAGTTTATTAATGTTTCTCTATTATATTATGCATGTCATGTATTATACATAAAAAACCTCACCTTGAATCACTCTATCTATTAAAAAAAACGCATCAAAATCCGTTGCGTCGTTTCAAAGATTTAAGCATACAAAGGGATATACGGACAGAGAAAGCGACCTTGTTTTATACCATGTCGTGAAGAATGTTGATGTTATAGACGAGCCGTTTGGTGTAATGGTCAAAAAGTTGACTGATAGACCAAGAGGTCGCGGGTTCGATCCCTGCACTGGACAAACATTTGCGTGCATGAACATGTCTGTTTGTCCTGGTCTAGGTGTTATATGTATCTATTTAAGTATACTTGTAATACCACTGTTGATATTGATATCTGGTGGGTTAGCCAAGTTGCCATTTCGCGAGAGCGATATATCGCTATCATCACGAATTTTATCTCCATCTCGCACATGAAGTATTTGTGTGAACGGGATGGAGATATAAGGGTGTTACCACACCATTCAATCGATCGTCGATCGACGCCATCGATCGACATCGGTCGATGTTGATCGACTGGTGTGGTAGCTTTAATTGATCGACACCATCGACGGACACCAGTGGACTAACCCATCGATCGATTGCTGATCGATGGCACCGGTCGACGTTGATCGATTGGCGAAACAGCTCGATCGACGCCGTCGATCGACGGTCGATCGATTGGTCTGGTAGAAACTATCGATCGACGTCGACTATTCCATTCTACCATCGATCGATGGCGTCGATCGACGATCGATCGATTGGTGTGGTAACACCTTAAGTCGTGACGAAAGCGTTTGCTTTAGCTATTTACCATGTAGTCAGATCAATGTATGTGATAGAGACGAACTTCTTAGCTATGAATGGATTCTCCGTGCGGGTTGTGGGTCCATCGCGTGGAACAGAGAGGAATGTCAGTCGGCGCCTGGGACTACAGACCCAGCGTGTAGGTTTAAGGGGCCCCTTTATAGTATACTAACGATCACCTCCACCGATGACATTCCTCTCCATTCCCAACCATATTTGGTACGAGCCTAGTAAAGCGGCTTTAGTTGCTCGTTCCAGTAAGGTGTAATATTTATTCATTTATGTAATTCATCTTCCAGCTCGGAACAGCTCTCCCTGTCCAAGGGTCAGCTCCTCGTGGTCCGCAAGAAGGCTGACACCGGCTGGTGGGAGGGCGAGCTGCAGGCCAAGGGGAGGAACCGGCAGGTCGGCTGGTTCCCCGCCAGTTATGTTAAGGTGGGTGTGTAGAGTATGGGCCGTTCATTCATTTATTAATGTCCCACTGCAGGGCAAAGGCCTCCATCATTTGAAATCATGTTTTCGTTGCAAAGATGGGTTTTGGCTTAATCACCACGCTTGCCAAATGCGGATTGGTGATCGCAATCCCGGGCTGTGTTCAGAAAAAACAACACAATGTTTGCTCGGCCCGGGAATCGAAACCAAGACCTCGAGACCAAAGCCCGGTACTTAAACCACTAGACCGTCGAGGCGCTCAGGTGATCAGGTAATGTTTTATTTAATTTACAACCACCCCTCCCCCTTGGTGATACTTGGTGTGGTTCAAGACTCCCCCCTCCCCCCTACATCACGTGAAAAACTACAAAGAGTTTTCGATTGATATTTTGACGTCCGTAGGCGTTTTCTCGAGGTGGTAAATGAAACGAGCAATACGTACTGGGGGGCGATTCACTAAGCGCAAATGTCATAATCTCACGGTTGTATTCTCGTTGACAGTAGAGATTTAGTACTAATTTTGTACTGTCGCCGTTGATACAACCGTGTGATTATGACATTTGCGCTTAGTGAATTCCACCTCTGGTCGTGTATTAGATGAGTTACTGTTACAGACGTTGAGACGAGACTAGTTAACTTATTACAAACAATCATAAAGAAAAGTATGATGCATTGATTATGACCTGGTTTTGGAAATGGTGCCGTGTGCTAATGTATGATGCAATTATGTGAGTAATGTGAAGAACTTAATGTAGTAGGTAATACATGAAAAAGACACGTGATTTATATCTACACCCAGGGTATAATAACTAACATGTAAAATACTTGAAATAAATACACAATAAAATCATGCTCACAGATATTTGTCCTGTGCGGGGATCGAACCCGAGACCTCTTAGCCGAATAGTCAACTTCTTCACCACTACACCAAGTGGGTCGTCAATATCGTATGGATTGTTATACTGTCTTATTCTGAATTTTAATCTTTTTAAATCATTTTCCAGATCCTTCAATCATCAGGCCGCACCTCTGGCAGGACCACGCCGGTCCTTTCCAAGATGGATACGCTGCCAGCGGAGACTGTCATCGATAAGGTACGTTGTAGTAGGGAAAATAATGGGTATTCCAAAAAAAAAATTGCCCCTAGCTAGATGTTGGATAATATTTTTTTAAATACAATTTTGTATGTCCCCCTATCAATCAATGTCAATGTGCCCCTATTTCTAAATAACCTACAAAAATGTTTCTCTTTTTTAGTGTAATAACATCCGCAATTCATAATTTTTTTCCATCCATCAAACAGTATTTATATAAATATGTCTAATAAAAATATATTTAATATGTAAGCCTATTGAGTCTCCTTTACCTTTAAGGGTGTTACCACACCAATCATCGATCGTCGATTGACGCCATCGATCGACATCGGTCGATGTTGATCTACTTGTGTGGTAGCTTTAATTGATCGACGCCATCGACGGACACCGGTCGACTAACCCATCGATCGATCACTGATCGATGGCACCGGGCGACGTTGATCGATTGACGAAACAGCTCGATCGACGTCGACTATTCCATTCTACCATCGATTGATGGCGTCGATCGACGATCGATCGATTGGTGTGGTAACACCCTATGAAGCGACGGAAAAACGCCAATCTCACATGAAATACGTCGATTTCACTGTAAGAGTAATTGTGTCTATTACAGGGACACTATATTGGGCGTAACAAAATATACTGCAAATATTTTAAGGGCGAATTCTTTAGTGGCAATGTAATCAATATCAGATATTAAAAAGTCAAAATTAATGCCTACCAAATTTTGCATTTTCTGCGTTGGCCAATTTGCTCTTTTCGTCTGGTAAGCTTCGCCCTCTCTCCACTACTTTGCTTTTGGGGCAAGACAAGAGTAGTAATTGTATTACACTGATAAGACACGACCAGCTGTCTTGCATATGACAAAATTTGTACTTTTCCCAATTATTCACTCAATTTATTTTGTTGATTTTCTTGGAAAAAAGCATATTCACAAAAAAAATTTACTCGACAAATTTATTACATTTCCTCTTAACGATTCGCCCTTAAAATATTTGCAGTATATTTTGTTACACCTTATATTGTTATAAAAAAAAAATTGATAATATCTAAATGTATTGTATTCCAGGTGATAGCTCTGTACCCGTACGTGGCCCAGAACGCGGACGAGCTGAGCTTCGACAAAGATGACATCATCGCCGTCACCGACAGAAGCCAGGACCCAGCCTGGTGGCAAGGTAAGACATGAGTATACTTTGTATCTACACTATTATAAAGAGGAAAGATATGTATTTTTGTATGTAACGAATAAACACAAAAACTAGATTATTATATTATTATTTCTTTAGCAATTAAAAAAATGATCATTGAATGAAATGTTATAACATTAATTTAAACATTCAAAATTTATTTATTTCCAAGAACATTTATAGATAACAATTCTTGCAGGTCCCCACACTAGGCTTAACCTGTCCTGTGAGGATCAGTTAAACATTTAAACAGTTAAACAATCAAACTACTGGACCGATTTGAAAAATTATTTCACTGTTGGCTAGCTACACTATCCCCGGTGATCATAGGCTATTTTTTACCCTGGTATGGGAAGTAGTTCCCTCGGGACGCGGGTGAACCGAGTGACGGACCGCTAGTAAAAAATATAAATAAAATAAATAAAAAAAAACACCCAAGTGCGAGTCGAACTCGCTCACCGAGGGTTCCGTACGACTTCTATTTATGACCTATTAAAAAACTATTTACTCTCGTTCAAACCAATTTTCGGTGAAAGTTAGCATGGTATTACACCACCTACATTATACTTTTTTTTAGTTTTATCATTCTCTTATTTTAGAAGATACAGGGGGTAACACATTTAACCACTTTGGAAGTGTCTTTCGCGGAAACAAGTGTGTAAAATTAGAGAAAAATATGTTGAAACTTCAATATCATTTTTGAAGACCTAACATCCATAGATAAGACACACGTATAGGTTTATTTAGTTTTCGTTTTAGTTATAGGGAAACCCGTTTTTTTTTTCAATGAAGCCTCTGGTCTTTTATTCTTTTTCGTTTATTATTATTGAATAATTTTAATTAATGTTAGGTCAAGTTTAGTAAAATCCTTTTTCTTGAACTAATATCGTTATTTAATTATAATACTATAATATTTTCTACATTTTCATTAATTAAATCCAATACGATGGCCAATATTTCATAAGCAACCTTAGATTAAATATTGGCCATCTAAGCCTTAACTCGGCTACAACGGAAATCGAAATCTTAACTCAGCTTCTTAGCTGAGTTTACGAAAATAGCTGTAATCTTAATACTTCTTTTTAATTCAATAATTCCTTCTCTTTTCAGGTGAATTGCGCGGAATGACTGGATTATTCCCCAGTAATTACGTCACCAAGCTCGTCAACTAATACGTAGAGGGCGCTAAGAATAAACACATAACTGACATACTAACTTAAGTTAAAGTTATATTGACTAAATTACTTACCAGTTATAGTAATGTCAACTGGAACCTATCAAGCTCTTAGTAACGCCAGACAGTAATTTTATTTATTGTCACTTACCATCAGGTTATTGAAATGGTTATATCGTCTGATTACTGGTAAAACATGATAAGGTATTAGACTGACAGATCAAACAGCAAATTTTACGTTTTTGACGTTTAATAAAAGTAAGTGAACTTTTATTAAACGTCAAAAACGTAAAATTGTAGGGTAACTACATGGTTACTATGAAAAAATAAGCTAAGACGTCACAAGTTAGTTTTGTCAAATCAATACTTTTTAAGTTTCAAATAACTATAATAGTTTGATAGACGAACAACAGTAACTGTAGCATAATTACATATGATTATTTACAATTTATTATTTTCCGCAAAATTCAAAAAAAAATTAATGCACTCAAACATCCAGTTACGTTAAAAAAAAATCCAAAAATTAGTAAACAATATAATTATACGATCTTTTACATAAATGCGAAAGCAATTTAAGAGCTAAGTAACCCAAGTTAAAACAATTTTGTAATACCACTGTTGATTCTGATGTCTGTAACACAAGTGCTTATGCTACTTAACACGAAGTCAGATCAATGTATGTGATGTTGAGATATCACTACTCTGTCCCTATGTCCCTCTGTATGCTTAAATCTTTGAAGCTACGCAACGGATTTTGATGCGGTTTTTTTTAATAGATAGAGTGATTCAATGGGAAGGTTTTTATGTATAAAACATGCATGTAGAGAAACACTAATAAACTTTGTTGCACCCGTACGAAGTCGGGGCAGGTCGCTAGTTTATTATAATCTAACTTGTATCAATAGAGTGGAATTTAAACTTTTAAATCCCAATTATCTCAGATCAATGTCATAAGAATTTACGTTGTTTTCTTAGTAAGCAGACGGTATAATAACTAAAGTAGTATGATATATATGTCGGTTATGTATTACGAATAAAACTATATAATCAGTATTGTATTTACTCCGAAGTATAACAAAACTATTCATGTGAAAATCGGTCTATTTTTTAAATTTTGGGCTTTATGAATTGGCTATAAAGTTCAAAATTAATTCTACAGTAATTATTTTTATCGTATTGATATCATTCCATGTTTTTTATTGTGTACTTATTATTTTAAAAGCACAAACATTTAAAAAAACAATAACCCAGGTTCGAATCCTGATTAAGTTGAATCTACGCTTTTATTAACTTTCATGTAGTACTCATAGTAACCCTTATAGCACAGTGGCTAAGATTATGCACTAGCGAAGGTACCTAGATTCGATTTCGAGTAAGATCAATTTACTCACAATTTCTAAATGATCTTGAAATTGGTGTTTTCTAAGATTCTTCTACAGAAATCTGGTTCTTATTATTAATGGGTGTCTCTTCTTTGAAATAATATTAATGTGCATGTATTATTCGAATTTACTTTCTGAAGTTATTTTATAAAACTGCAATTAACATTATTATTTCAAAAACCCAACGTTGGGAATTTAAAAAATAATTTATAAATATTATTTATGCCAGTGGAGATCTTTAAATATATCAGTGTATACTGACATAATATAATAACTCGAATTAGAATTAATTAGTACAAAATGTTGCCAGCAAGCTACCGCAGTGTTGCCATTCTTTAGGATGTTGTTAGGCCTGTTTTATGTATTTGTTATGGATAATCATGTAATGTAGTCGTTTATTGTAGAAATATAATATATTGATCGCTTAACGAGTGTTTTATTTTACGTTGTCTGATGATAGGCTATTTAGTCTCATGATGGTAAATGAAGAGAGGAAACCCACGTGACGAGACGAATGATGAATATGAAAGTGAATGGTGTGCAAGGGAGAGGTAGGCCAAAGAAAAGATGGATGGATTGTGTGAAGGATGATATGAGTGAAAGAGGTGTGAATGACGCGATGACGAATGATAGGCCGGTATGGAAGAAGGCTACGTATTGCGCCGACCCCAGATAAACTGGGAACAGGGCAGGCAAATGATGATGATGGTAAATTATCTACTGGAGGCATAGATTAAAAACGACAGATGTTGCCCATATGGGAAACATCTATGCTATGTGTGCGCAGGTCCAAGGAAGCACTTAAGCTACAAACAGTAGCGTCGTACTTAGGCATTGTAAATAAAAACACCTTGTAACAATTTTTTCAGTTTTTTTTAATAATTTTCGCTATTACTTAATCCAACGTCATATAAATAGTATGTTATCACTACACATACAAAAAAACTCCAAATTTTTGACATTCAACATATAAAAACAACATAATTGTCACCATAATGTAGCACTGAAAGTTTTAAAACAAACAATATAATTTGAAATTACGTACCAAAACTGTGTTGTAAAATTTACAAAACTGTAATTTTCAACCTACAACATGGCAACATTACATTAAAATTGCCAACGCAATAATTTGGAGTCCTCAAAAACAAACAAAAAAAAACAATTTTTAAAAGAAGGTTTTACATTTTTATCTTTGATTCTGTTATAGTTGAGAGAAAAAAATAAGAATGATTTTGTGTTTATTGTGAACTGAAAAAAAATATTGTGACAACCAAGCTTGCATCAACATTACTTTGTCTGAAAATCTTAGATAAACAAAGTTACTTTTTTATTCAAATGGTTGAAATAAATTTTAGTATTGAACTAGCGACCTTCCTTGACTAAAAGCCGTTGGTCCCATCTGCATTAGCAGTCGTTAATAACCACAGATTCGTACTGGGCCCGCGTAGAGGTTTAAACCCCAATCTTTCTATTAATAAGAAAGGTCTGGACTATAGTTGTAAAAAACCCGTTAGCTACCGTTAAATAACCAAATTTTTGGTTAGCTACCGATAAAATGCAGTTGTTAACGGTTAGTTATCTGACAGTGACAGCTAAAAAGGGTATAGTTTTTTTCCTTTGTGAAGAGAAAATCGATATTCAAAAGATAAATAAAATTCATTTTAGATGTTATCCTACTACCTAACCCTACTAAGATTATAAATGCGAAAGTTTGTAAGAATAGATGGATGGATAGATGTCTGTTACTCTTTCACGCAAATACTACGAAACGTAAATGTTAAATTATATGTCGCTTTAATTTATAATTGCGTCTAATATACAATCTATTACTATTATTATTATACAAACACTTATTTACATCTAGCGGAATCTAGTGGAATTTAACCGTAAAATGCATAAAATGCGGGTTATTAACCGTTTCTAACGAAAAATGCATATTTACCCGCACGGTTAAAATCGTTAATAACCGGCGTCGCATCTATAGTCTGGACCCCGGCAGTGGGATCCAAGGGGCTGAGGATGATGATAATAGACAATATGATAGAATATTGATAATTTCCGTACGAAGCTGGAGAGGGTCGCTAGTAAAATTCATCATGTGTTTTATTAAAAGCACATTTTCAAATGTTTAAGTCAAAAGGTATTTATTTCCACTCAGACGATTTTCATTTCAAATACCGATTCTGAAAGTAAAATAATTATTACTGCCAAAGAAAAATAAAATAATTTCAAGATTAACAGACAAATTCTCACATGTCTTTTTGTATATTTGTAAATTTTGTCTGATTTGTTATAAAAAAAAACAAATAATATATCGAGAGAAATTATCTTGACATTACATGAATTTAGAAATGAGTGATAAAATTTCAATTTCAGATTTTAGATTTACATGCAATCTTTGATAAGACATCAAAGATACCTCTCCAGGAAGTATTTTAAGAAGTATCAGCCTATTAATGTCCCACTGCAGGGCAAAGGCCTCCATCATTTGAAATCATGTTGTTGTTACAAAGATGGGTTTTGGCTTAATCACCAGTTTACCAAATGTGGATTGGCGTAAAAACATAAATTTGGGCATTGAAATTTTGCCTAACTCAGGAATCGAAGCCAGAACCTCGAGTCCACAACTCAGTACTAAAACCACTAAGAGGCATTAGATGACGCGGGTGACGCAAGGCTGTTTGAAATAAGTGCAATCTGCGCTTATTTTTTGGGGACGTTTTTGAGACGTTGATTGTGTATCTTGGGTTTTTGTATATCAATGATATTAACCCCTTGTATGCTTTGTGACATATATGCGCCAGGCCGGTAGTCTGCTAAGGCGCATATGTGCGACACAGGACATTTACTCGATTTTGTGCCTAAAATACAACGTCTGACAGCTTAGAATTGGTTGTATATAATTCCTGAACCTATTTCCGAGTCATAGACAACATTCATTCACTCACTTTAGAAATAAAATATTGGCAAATCAATCATCGAATCTCAACGGTCGTGCATAGTTTGCAACTGCAACCGCGGAGTGTTCTTTTTTTTGTAATTGTGTTGGATTTCAAGTCGAATCATCCTAATTTCTTGTGTAATGTGTAGTGCTGATATTCATCTTTACAAGGTAATAAACAAAATACATCAATATAGCCCCAATTTTTATAAACATTGTCTATATATCTCATCTGGTGAGTTTTTCTGTGATTTGGAAAATCGAAGTTCTAGAAATAGTAAATAAAACATATTTTATTAATTTAAATTGGTACAACATGTTGAGTATGTATCTAGCCTTAACTCTGCATACTAATTTTTTTGAGTTCAAAGCATTTTTTGTTTTATTTTCGCCAAGTTCTGAAGCGCGCCGTGCGCTCTATTTTCCCTTCAAATCTCCCGCAGACTAGGGATCGTTAGTTTGCTCGGCCGCCGCATACGAGGGGTTAATCATCAAATGTTAGGCTAACGTGGTGATAAGACCATTAGACCATAGAAGCTTTTAATATAAGTGACAATGATTGGCATTTACCCTCCAATGAGACAGCCATAGATGAAACTTAATGTTGCCAAAATCAGACAAAAAGAACATAATTTAAATAGTATCTTCAGTGGTTCTTATGTTAATATACCACAAAACCCACTCTTAAAATATTTGGATCAAATACATCTTATAATGTAAAGATATTTGCATGTGATATTTAATATTTAAAGTGGATCTTTCATATTTAAAAAGATATTGTAGAATTGAGATTTATGTACTTGGGAGGCAAACATGCAAGAGGGTCACCTGATGATTAGTGATCACAGCTGCCCATGGACATCAACAAACGCACAAGGGTCGCAGATGCTTTGCCTGCCTTGAAAACCCCAACCCAACTGAGCTTAGTGATTTTTTCAAAATTATGTGACTCTAGCGGGAATCGAACTCAGGGCCTCTTGCAATCCGGGCAAGCTATGTAAGTAAATAAAGTTATATATATATTGGATACCAGTATTATTATTACAAATATCTTTACATTGTAAAATATATATTTTACATATAAAAACTATTGCCTTACACTCAAATACATAACATACATGCAGAATTATTTAGTCCAGGAATCTATTTTTCCTATGATTCTTTAATGCAAAGAATTATAAAGAATTGAGTTATTAAGATTTTGTAGGCTTTATCAATGAAATAATTGTGCGGAAAGGATAACTTTTAATATTATTGCGTTTTCAGTAAAAGGCAATAGTGAATACATTCTTTTTTAAACTCTATACTCTACCATCCTTACAAAGGAACTCTTATAGATATCTTTACAGCACTTTAGAACAATAGATTTATAAGTCTTCGAATCTTATTAAAAACGAAGCAAATGGCAAGAGGGTCACTTGATGGTAAGTGATCACCGCTACCCATGGACATCAACAATCGCACAAGGGTCGCAGATGCGTTGCCTGCCTTTAAGACCCCAAACTGAACTCTTTTTGATGAATTTCATGCTGTATGTATATATGGACTTG
Organism: Nomophila noctuella; assembly: GCA_958496325.1. NCBI lineage: Eukaryota > Metazoa > Arthropoda > Insecta > Lepidoptera > Crambidae > Nomophila > Nomophila noctuella. The sequence continues at coordinate 1,162,942 of OY292510.1, read as the reverse complement.
ATTTATTTATCAAACAGTCTAACTCTAATTCTTCTCGCCAGTAACTGCTCCGAATCGGTGGTAGAGTAATTATTTTGTAGTTTTCTGACGATTAATAAGTGCTTCTATGAAGCCTATGTTAATAGAGACGAACTTGTTAGCTATGAATGGATTCTCCGTGCGGGTTGTGGGTCCATCGCGTGGAACAGAGAGGAATGTCAGTCGGCGCCTGGGACTACAGACCCAGGGGCCCCTTTATAGTATACTAACGATCACCTTCCTGGATGATGTTATTACGAATATTTTGAATTTGAATTTTAAATTTAATAAATCATCGTTTGACATGCCTTCTGTAATCTATAAGAGTTCCTTAGCACAGACCGTAGATATCAATGAAGCTGGCTCTCACTGCTGGCTGGAGTTCGCTGCGGAGTGGTCGCGGTGCTCACGCCAATGCTTCTCGACGAATTTCTTTATATAGTTGTACGGTTTGGAGTCTTGATCGCCTATTACATTCTCGACCTAGGGAATAAGATAATAATAAATCAATACAAATCTATACTAATGTAATAGTTGAAGAGTTTGTTTGGTTGTTTGAACTACTAATGCGATTTGAATTTTTTTTATGTGTTGGATAGTCCATTTATTGAGGAAGGCTTTTTAGGTGTATAACACTTTAGGAACGGAAACTGAAATCTATGCGGATGTCGTCCCGGGCAATATCTCAAAACATCGGGGATCAAACCTGGAACCTCTTGGTAAAATTGTCAACTTTGTGACCATTACACCAAACGGGTTGTCATGAAGGCATGTTTTAATGGTCTGTTTTTTTATGGCACACAAACCATACTATTATTTCACGCTATTATTATTATAGTTTTATAATTTATTAAACACACAAAAAGATATCTATTTTAAATAAGTTTATTATGGTAGTTATAGAAATAGTGCAAACATTTTAAGGGTAATTCCGCTGAGGAAATGTAAAATAATAATGAGCCATATAAACTCTCTTTTATCAAGTAACTAGCGGCCGCCCGCGACTCCGTCCGCGTGGATTTCGATTTCCAATATCCTATGTGTTATTCTGATGTATAAGCTATATTGTGGTAAAGTTTCATTCAAATCCATTCAGTAGTTTTTATGTGAAAGAGTAAAAAACATCCATACATCCATACATACAAACTTTCGCCTTTGTAATAGTAGTAGGATTAATGAAAGACATTAACCATGGTAAAAATTTAGCAACTGAGTTTTTTTTTGTAATAATATGTTTTGCTTTAATAAAAGTTACTCGAGTAACTGAAATGTTATAATGGGTATCAACAATAAATAAATTTGTTTGTTCTTTCCTTTAACTTACAGCCTACTAAAAAGAACATGCAAAATTTTTCTTGTTTAGATTTTTGGTGTGCCTGTTAGTAAAAGATTATGATGTCAGCCCTATAAATAAATAAATGAAATGAAATAAAGAAATGTACTATACCTTATAAGGTGGTGTGATAGTGACTTCGTTGTAAACTTGAATGTTCTGCCCGACCCATGTAACGTCATCGATCAACCGTGCAATAGCCAGGAATAACCGCTGGCCCTCTGGGTCGAGACAAGCTGATAATGCAGATACCTGAAATCATATTGAGTTTTGAGAAATAGGAAAATTATCTTTCAATGTTTGGTGAGTGGACTTTTCAAAAACTATTAATAAATTGTTAATCTAATTAAATGGACCAATATAGTATGTGTGTATGGACCCGGGGCGTAGCTACCGCCGTATCTGCCGCATCAATTATACGGGGCCCCCGGGCTTCAGGGGCCCCCAACTCGCGTTAGCAAAAATTATTTAAATTTTCCCAACAAATTATCCAAATAACATCATGATTTCTATTAATTTTATGCAATTTTTTTTCCCTTTTTGGAAAATCTCTACTCATCCTAAGGGCCCCAAACAAATTTTTATACGGGGCCCCGCTAAAGCACGCTACGCTACTGGTATGGACAATAAATAAAGAAATAAATACCTTGGTCTAACACACCAATAGACAAGTCACAAAGTAAGCTCTAAACTTTTACTATGGATGCTATGGAATGGAAAGACTTAAATACTGTTATAAACATTGATGACTCGAGAACAAATGTTCATCCCTCAAACGTTTGCCCCTAACGGAATTTGAACCCGCCACCTTTGGTTTTGTAGCCAGGGTCTCTGACCACTAGACCAACGGGCCCGACAAAATAGGATGTTGTTCATAAAAACTTGACTGTACTTTGAGGCTATAATACACAACCTGAAGCCAATCATACCTCATTGACATTGATGAATTTCAGAAACATATTGAATGAGTATCTAAAATCTTTCGAATTCCTTTCCTTATTGCATCATGCAATATGGAATACTTCTTGTATCTTTAGTTTGATCAACTATGTGAATTTGGTTAGGGTTAATTTCACTAACAGAAACACCAGTTAGTGTATATATTATTAGTCGTGATAAGAAATTGAAACAGTGTCATACTCACTAATCTTCTCTTGTTTTCAATGGAATTCCTGACTCTTGTGGTCAGTCTGTGCAGGTTCAAAGATTGCGGCGGATCCGGCACCGAAGTAACCTCCTTCTTGATCTGAACGTCGCTCACGAGCGACAGATTCACGATATTCACATCGTGGCGTTTCGCATTCCCGCTTGAAGATGGACATTTCAATATCAACATCTTAGTTTGGGGATCGAAAGCTAGCACTTCTCCCTCGATCTCCTCATTGTAACACGTTTTCGTCGCAACGATGCTACCAATCGTGAAGCAGTCTGACTCGACGGCCGACATGTTATATTTATTTTGAGAAAGCAGATCGCATGTGAATTAGAATTATGTAAAAGTAAATGTGCTTGTTTGCAAGTAAACGTCCGCCATGGAAATTTTGACAGATGAGTGCCACAGATTTTTTTTGTTTGGCGTGCTCGAACATTTACGGAGATCGTTGCAATGTGTTTAAGGAAGACTGTTCACGTTCAGATTATTTAATCGATTTTACTATCGATAAAATCAATTGAATTTATTATAATAACCGCAAAGATTTTGGAAGTTCCGATATATTTGAATAACCCAGCAGCGTTCCTAAAATGTTGCTTAAATGTATTTTAATTAAATCATCGAAATATTTTATAGTTCATAATATCGGTTATGTCTAATTTGTCTTTTTATATTGTATGTTCGTCTTATTTTGTGATAGTCTAAGTTGCTCACTACGCAGAAGATATTTTTTCACTATTTTTGCATGTTTTATCTCTTTCGGGAGTCTTTTTTCCGCAGGTAACACTGGGATGTGAGAACTTTGATTCTTAATTGGGGATTTTTGGTATAATTACTTTACTCTATGTTGGGGATGCTCGCTCAGTTTTCTGTATATCTCGGAATCTGAGGTCTAGGGAAACTGGGGAAGGGCACCACTGTACTTTTCGAAAACCTTTTCTTTCTTTTGCTCCTTACATTGACAAATAATGATTATTTCTGAGAATACCAGTCAACATAATAATACCCTCCGGCCGTATTCGGCCATGGCGGCCGATCTTACGATCAGCCAGTTACGCAGGATATATTATAGTGCACAAGTGAGTGCGCAAGCACGGGTGCACTCCCTATTCCCTCACTCTCATAATTCGGTGGGACAGCAATCTGACACGACCGTAGAGAGATCAGGCGCAGGACCAACGGCTTAACGTGCCTTCCGAAGCACGGAGGAGCTCGAGATGAAATTTTTCGGTCACCCATCTGATGACTGGCATCTGCGAACGTTGCTTAACTTCAGCAACCGCAGGCCGAGTGCGCTAACCACTGCGCCATCGAGCTCCTCAACCAGTCAACATACTAATTTACCCACTCAACTCTCAGATGGTATATTTTTGGATATTTGCAGTGGAGTAAATAAAACAACCAATTTATTAAAAATGCGTATCCTTATATTTTAAGCACTTAACTTAATGAATAAAATAGATGACACATTGTGTTTAAAATATTTACATTACAATTTCGAATCTTCGAACCATTTACTATATTTTATAGATATAAACCTCCTTGGTTATTCTACCACTGATATAGTACAGACAAAAGCTTAGTCAAAGGGAGTACCAAGTTTTAGGACAAAACTTACGGACTAAAAACATTTTGTCTCTTACAAATTCTTGCAAGATTTAAGGCAGCCAATATCTATAAATATATATTATATGTAGGTACATTGTTTTAACCCATTTACATCAATCATGGACACCAACTGGTCTAGTTTCCCTTGTGGTTACGGAGGTCAGACGACAGTCGCTCCATTGTAATAACCAGGCATATCAATTCAGGATCATAGTCGCAGCGTACCCTGGGCTCCAAGGCAACGGCCGAGGATGCAACCGGGAGAGGCGCTAGGATGATGATGATGATCAATCATGGACTCCAAAGGTAAACTTGTATCTCAAATCATGGAATAAAGTTCTAGTGAAAACGTAATTAGGTGTTAAGTTTCATGTTTTACGAAAAATTTAACAAAGTAATATTTTTTACCTTCTTAACTTTTCTCACCACTGATACTTTACAAGACACAGGTTACTTTTCGAGACCACATGGCGTCCAGAGAAGATTAGATGCAAATGGGTTTTCAATCTAAGAACAGTAAAATAAGACCACTTTTCGAATCAATATTATTTATAATGTTTCAATTAGAAACACTGCTGGATTATCTTTAATGGTCTCATTTACTATTAATCAAATTGCATTCTTAGTTAAATAAAAACCTTATTAAAATATATAAGTAAAATTTTTGCCGAGCAATTCTTCGTCCATAAGTGCGTTAAACAAAAATTGTCAATGGATTGACAATAAAGTATTATTATTTTTAGATCGAAGAATCATTTTACTAAAATTTAAGTAGTTAGTCATTATTTAACTAAGAGTGAAATTTTGAGCTAAAATTCGAAATCGTTTTATTCTAAGGAGCATCTAGCGGTTGAAACTATTCATACAATAAAAGTGTTTTAAAATGAAACATACCATATCTTTAGGTACTAACAAACAAAAATAAAATCTGAGATGGAATAGATAAGAGTTATAATAAAATAAAAAATGTAATGACACCACTAATCTTAGTGTTATAATGAACAAAACCATTTCTCTGCATAGAAATCCCTCTATGACATCACTCATTTTTGTAGTCAACACAAATTTTTTTTTCAATTTTCAGCAACCTACAAAAATGTACATATTTTATTATTTTAATCTCATATCTACTCCATCACAGAGTTGGCGACAAAATAATATTCATTAATGATTAAAAAAATTACATATTATGTACGCTTTACTAATATTAACTAATAGAAATCCGTATTTTCCGTAATAATTAATAAATAAAATCATTTAAACATTATACGTATAAATATGAATCACAGCGTAGAATATGAATGAAATTTTCAGATATAATATTTTATTCTCAAAATGTAGTTCTTTTGACTTGGCTCATAACACTACCAATATTATGTAAGTTTACTTTTTTGAACTGAACCCGATTGACTAAACATTGAGATTTGTTGAAAGGCGAGAGAAAAAAACTGATTGTAAAGTTAGTATTTTTATTTTGTTTGGATACGGTACCATTCCTATAGACAATAATCAGTTGTTGTAGGTAGAGAAAAAAAAATATCTCGTGTACCAAGGCACTAAAAGAAAGAAAGAAGTAAATAAAGAGAGAAAAAAATGTTTTTTTAATTCTTCATTGGTTTTGCAAGTTTTATGGTCAGAATCTAATTTTCAGCATAGGTTCAAATCCATAACTAGCAGTGGTAATATAAATCAGTAGTATATAATAGTCAAAAGAATTACACTTTGATACAAATCTAAGAAGATACATTTTAAAATGTTTGATATGAAATAAAACATCACGTATGTGGATGAAATACCTAACTCTCAAAGCGAGATATGAACATATGACCTTAATAGTAGAGGCATCATAGAAAAATATTTAAAAAAGACACCATTCACTTGACTGTAAACCACATTATCAATACATAGTATAAAACAAAGTCGCTTTCGCTGTATGTCCGTATGTATGCTTAGATCTTTAAAACTACGCAACGGATTTTGACGCGGTTTTTTTTAATAGATAGAGTGATTCTTAAGGAAGGTTTGTATGTATAATACATGTAAGTAAGTACCACGGGCGAAGCCGGGGCGGGCAGCTAGTTATTTACAAAGTAAAGTATCAGCCTATTTTATCCAACTGCAGGGCAAAGGTCTCCAAAATTTAAAATCATGTTTTCGTTACAAAGATGGGTTTTGGGTTTAATCACCACGCTTGCCAATTGATTGGCGATTATAAACCCAGGCCTTAGTCGAAAACCCAATATAATATTAGTGGAATCGAACCCAGGACCCTGTTATTAAATCCACTAGACCATCGAGTCGTTCATAACATGTCCATATTATCCATACTAATATTATTAATATGTAAGTGTGTCTGTTTGTCTTCCTTTCACGGCGAAACGGAGCGACGATACGACGTGATTTTTTTCAATCTGCACCCAACTTCGGAAACCCTGCTAACCCGAATTTAACGCGAGCGAAGCCGCGGGGAAAAGCTAGTATGTACTATATAAACAGTAAATAGTGTGTCATACAGACAAGCGAACAGCTTCAAAGAGAAAGAGTTTATTCAGTATTAAAATACAAAATGGTCTAATTTCTACAGTATAATGTTTTTTAGCATTTTATTTATATTTTTAATATAAACCTCATATTAAAAATTGCTACAAGCTCTGGTATCGTAGTTGAATTTTTAAGAAACCCTATCTATCTTTATAGGTGAAATTTAACACCAAAACAATTGATTTCTGGCACTATTTTTACACAATTAATTACACTTATAATTTACTAGTGTTATGATTGCACCATCACATACATTGATCTGACTCCGTGTTAAGTAGCTTAAGCACTTGTGTTACAGATATCAGAATCAACAGTGGTATTTTAAATAACACCCAGACAAGTACAAACAGATATGTTTATGCACACAAATGTTGGTACTGTGCGGGGATCGAACCCGCGAACTCTTGGTGTAACAGTCAACTTCTTAACCATTACACCAAACTAGTCGTATAAATATGATAATATTATTTTAATTATATTTTCTAATTAACATTAACAGACCTCATATTAAATTTCACCTATAAAGACACAAATCGAATTTTCAAACAAAAACTAAACTATGATAATTTGACTCCAGAACTTGGCAATCTTTTTACCGTGCGACCGCCGTCACTATTATTATGATTATACTAGGAAACGCGGTTGTTTTGCCGTGCGTGAATATACATACATACATATATGCATATATTTTATTTATAGAACAAAGCTAACGCCCCATACTCTAATAAAAAAGATTATCAAATAGCAATTTTGAAGGTTCTTTATTTATTAATTCTTCTTCAAACTTGGCAACACATTTGTTGTGCATCTAAATAGAATGATAACCATGCCAAGCCGGGGCGGGGCGCTAGTATTCCAACAAAAACGGTCGACAATCACCACGTTAACCAAACCGATCACAAACTCGAGTTACTAAATACCAAAAAACTAATTCAAGAATCGAACCGACACTCGCCGTCTCCACCCAACCACTAGGCATGTAAGAAAAGAAAAAAAAGTTATTAAATACGAAATTATATTTAGAAAAAAATAATAAAAGTAATCGTTCAACTTGATACATGCGTCCCCTATGGATGAGTGGTTGTCCCGCACGGCCCGCGCTCCCAGGTTCTGTTCCCTGTTCAGTCTTATTCTCGCTCTAGTTCAGGATGATTAGTCTGGGCGGCAGCATGCCTCTCCTACTCAGCCATACTCTGTAACAGACAGACATAATTTATATTAATCAAATAAATAAATGATTCCTCTGGGTGACTGGATAAAACAATGTGAAAATAAAAAATATAGACAAACTTTTTGAAGGTATATTTATTTTAAGCATTTTTTTACATGCTTGGAATTATTATAAGTTTATCTATAATTTTTAAAATTATAAACAAAGAAAAATTAATCTGATCTCAGTTAGATCAGGCGGGATTCGAACCCAGCGCCTCTTGCAATCCGGGTAGCTTAGAGGTCAGAAGCGCTTGCCCTTTCACATTATTTGGTGGATGCAATAATTATCATTCTGAAATGTAGATGATTTAACGAGCTGGTCAAAGGTAAGTAGTTAGTTAAGACTTGGCCATTTTATGAAATGTTCAATTCATATAAAACAACATCTCAAGTTCGCGCTCAAGTTCAATCTCAGGGTAGAGAGTGTTTGACGACCCGCTTGGTGTAATGATCAAGATGTTGCCTATTACGCAAGAGGTCGCGGGTTCGATCCCCGCACAGGACAAACATTTGTGTGCATGAACATGTCTTTTTGTCCTGGTCTGGGTGTTATATGTATCTATTTAAGTATATTTGTAATACCACTGTTGATTCTGATGTCTGTAACACAAGTGCTTAAGCTACTTAACACGGGGTCAGATCAATGTATGTGATGTTGTGAAATATTTATTTATTTATTAATACGAACGAGCCTACGATAGACAGACTGACTCACCCAATGCCAGCTCCCAGCAGCAGGGACACTATATTGGTGACGAGGACGGCAGCTATAGCTCCACGACTGAAGAGGCAGGTACGACGTACAGAAAGACAGTGGCTCTGGAACAACATACATACACATTTATATAACTAGCCTTCCGCCCGCGACTTCGTCCGCGTCCCGTCCCGTCCCGTCGTCCCTTCCCTATTTTTCTCCCCTTTTAAACCTTCCCTAGACCTCCACGAATAATTCAAGACCAAGATAAGATAAATCCGTTCAGCCGTTCTCGAGTATTAGCGAGACTAACGAACAGCAATTCATTTTTATATATAGATAAATATGTCCATACGAGTCGAATTGAGAACACTCCTTTTGTGAGGTCGGCCGTTCAAATCCGGTGAGGCACGCGCCTCTGGATTATCAAAAATCTATGTACGTAATTTTATGCCAGCTATACGATGATGGAAAACATCGTGAGGAAACCCACACACTTCGAGTAAGTGTGTGAAATTAACAAGCCAATGGCAAACCACTCAATTAAAATTGCCAAGAGAGTTGTTAAGTGGTTTATTTCATACAATGACCACGATCCTCAGTAATGAGTGGAGGAGGATTATTACTTAAAAAGATTTTTACACTAGGCTAGGCCTGTCACAAAGACAATAGTTTAACACCGGTTCCAGAATCCTTGTAATGCGAAATCTGTTCACAATTTTGGATGTAATTTAAAACCTTGACACACAATAAAATAAGAACTTGTATGATGTTAATTTAAATTTAAAAGAGATGTCCCATCCCAGGCCCGCACCACGTACGTGGTACCAAAAAATCGGTAAAATATTTCTATTTCCATTAAAAATACAATAAAACATTTTTGGTGCGTAGTTTAGTAACTTAAAAATAAAATCAAATACATAATTGTTCACTTTACTTCGTAAAGATGGCAACTGTATTTTTTTCTTCACTGGGATTTACAGCTTTGGGCCCCAGCCTTTTTAGGTCGTTTGTATCCTAAAAATATACATACTTTGTGAAATAAACTGCATACTGTCAAAACAAAAATAAACTGACGGATAAACGACATAAACGTCATTCAAGTTTCAAAGATGCGTCTTGGTATATTTACTTTACTCTATGGATGTGTCCTCCGCCACTTTGTACTGAGTTGCAATATTGTGGTATAATTTATTGTTTCAGCCAAAAAACTAAGGTTTTCCATAAGAATTGACAACATTTACATTTTTTCATGTGCTGTTTTTATTGACTATTCTGAAAGATTTTCAAAATCTAAAACTTACGTATTTTTTCTTTTTCGTTTATTTTCTTTCCTTTTTGTAAAATAAATTATTTAAAAACGACTTATTCTAAAAGAGCGTAAGTCAATGTCATGGGATGAACGAACATTTTATCTTTGCTATTTTAAAAATTAAACTTGAATGACGGAAGTTCACATAAATGTTGCCAGGAGATTCTAGGGTAAATTCATGAAAAATGTTGTCCAATTACCTTAAGTGCCACTTAAGTACCCAGTTCGTACTTTAAACTTACGTAAATAATGTTTTAGTAAGATTTCATAAAGCTATAAAATTAAATCTGATACATCAACTGATGTTATAATTTTTTCGCAATATTTAAAATCATGGGTTTTCCCCGATTGGCCAGGAGTTTTTCCAATTCGGAAACACTGTATGATAAATGTACACACACATGCACAGATTTCTGTCAGTTTGACAAGAACTTGTGTCAAACTTGCGTTTCTTTTTTTTAATTCACGATGGCAAAAGCGAGACCAAGACTGACTGTGTGTAGATCCGACGAGCATTAAATTTGGAAATTTTTAAAAATATCTTTTTAGTTATAGAATGAAAAAAATTAAAAACATTTTTTCTGTGTTAATTTAGCGATAATCTCGAAATGGTTTTTGAATTATAGTACCTTATAAAAAATTAAATGTTGTCAATTGGAGTGATTAAAACTGTAGTACACTTATTCGCCTATATTTAGGTATAGCGTACATGGACCAGGCCGAGGCTTCATACATTTCTGGGACATCTCTTTTAATATTGATTTTTAAAATGAGCCTTCCCAGAAAGTTTTGTGCGCATTTTAAAGGGAGCAAGGATTCTCCCTATAGGCACCGTGCAGAAACTATAGAGGGCGCTAAAATCCCGATTTTTTTTCTGTGGTTTGACAGTAAAATTTGACATTTAGCTTGAAAGGTTCGAATATAAGTCACTAGACGGCAGAATAAGGCACTGTGTTTTTCCGTGGTTTGACAATAGAATTACCGACATTGAGGTTAAAAGGTTTGAATTTGAGTCACGAGATGGCAGAGTCATCGCTACGCACGGTGCCTATACATATAAACCTATGATGTTAAATTAAATTTTAAATTGAATATTGTAGTTTTAAATGATTCTCCCAATATTACTTTCTGACAAGCTCGAGTCACTTCAAAAGTCCCCTACTATAAATACCCAATAGAGTAGTGGTTACCAGTAATATACCACTTCTTACCTGTTGCATGACCGGCGCCACAAGCGGCTGCTCCAACACCTCGATGGAGGAGGTGGCTGAAGGTGGACCCTTCGCGCTCTGAGGGTGCTTGAACCTCCAGTCTCTGGAAATGTATAGTAGGGATGGTTAGTACTGTTGAATATAATGCTTACAGGAGAGGTAGTATTTACATGAAGACAGTATAGTAGGTAAGTTTTCATTTACATATTTAATAAATATTACTAAATAATACATTGCTGCAAGTTTCTGTTAAGTAAAATTTATACTAATGAATAAAGCTGAAGAGTTTGTTTGTTTGTTTGAAAGCGCTAATCTCAGTAACTACTGGGCCGATTTGATATGATATTTTGTGTTGGTTAGTCCATATGACGAGGAACGATTTAGGCTATAGTATTACCGAATTCCACGCGGACGGAGTCGCGCGCGGCCGCAGTAATTAATATACTGTAAGTTAATAAAATATTATAGGTGTGTATGTTACCTAAAATACTTTCGTAAAGTATACTTACCCAAAATACTTTTTTTAAGTATTCTATCGTTCTTTTTACCTAACTTGAACAATAGCTTAGTTATCAAAAAAAACTTTCTTTTTATGCTAGAGGTGGCATAAAGTTATTTTAGTTTACTATCAACCGCCCCATCGGCCGTCAAGTCATGGTACATGAACATACTCACTTAGGGGGCAACTGGTCGGGCCGACTGCTCCAATCCCACACCCAGTCGTTGGAGTCATCCTGAAATTTGAAACAATTCAATTATTATAAAATACATAGTATAAAACTGGACTGCTGGACAGATTCAGTGGAAGCGGATCTGCGGAACCTTAGGGCGGACGACTGGCGGGAGATGGCGCAGGACCGACCAAGATGGAGACTCTTATTATCGGAGGCCAAGACTCACTATGGGTCGCTGCGCCAACCTAGTAAGTAAGTAAGTACATAGTATAAAACAAAGTCGCTTTCGCTGTATGTCCGTATGTATGCTTAGATCTTTTAAACAACGCAACGGATTTTGACGCGGTTTTTTTTAATAGATAGAGTGATTCTTATGGAAGTTTTGTATGTATAATACATGTAAGTAAGTACCACGGGCGAAGCCGGGGCGGGCAGCTAGTAAATAAATAAATATTTAACTACATCACATACATTGTTCTGATTCCGTGTTAAGTAGCTTAAGCACTTGTGTTACAGACATCAGAATCAACAGTGGTATTGAAAATATACTTAAATAGATACATATAACACCTAGACCAGGACAAATTGACATGTTCATGCACACAAATGTTTGTCCTGTGCGGGGATCGAACCCGCGACCTCTTGCGTAATAGGCAACATCTTGACCATTACACCAAGCGGGTCAGGTATTAAGTAATTAGGTAGGTTGCACTCTATACTGACGGAAGGCTCATTATCTTCCTAGCGTTTATCCCGTTTCTGTGCGGGGTCCGCTTTGACCATGATCCAGGATTTGGCGAGTCTGGTTATTACAGTGAAGCGGCTGCTATCAGACCTTCGTAACCCATAGAGGGGAAACCAGACAGATTGGATCATGGTTACACATTCGAATCTAACTGAACTAAATTCCAGAAACTATCTGAATGTGCAGGTTTCCTCACGGTGTTTCCCTCACCGCCGAGTAATGGCACCCACACATAGATTTCGAAAAATCCAGAAGTGTGGGCCCGGATTCGAACCACAGACGTATGTTAAGCCATCGCTCTTACGGAATGTTATAGTGGTACTTCATACTTTAAGTAAGTATCAGCCTATTAATGTCCCACTGCAGGGCAAAGGCCACAATCATTTAGAATCATGTTTTCGTTACAAAAATGGGTTTTTACAATTAAGTTAAGATGGCCCCAAGTGTAAACTAACATAACTAACGTAGGTATCGTAAGAAAAATTGTTACTAACATACTAACAAAATTATGGATCTGTTTTGTTTGTCTGAAATAAATGATTTTTATTTTATTTATTACTAGCTGCCCGCACCGGCTTCGCCCGTTGTACTTACTTACATATATTATACATACAAACCTTCCTTAAGAATCACTCTATCTATTAAAAAAAAACCGCGTCAAAATCCGTTGCGTAGTTTTAAAGATCTAAGCATACATACGGACATACAGCGAAAGCGACTTTGTTTTATACTATGTATATTGATTATTATTAATCACCACGCTTGCCAAATGCAGGTGCTCACAAACCCGGGCTGATTTATGAAATTTATGTTGATTTTTCTGATCTACATACTTGAAATATTTATAAAATGATCTTACCCTCCAGCAATTGATGTATATTCCTTTCATATCATCCTCAGTGGAAGGCTCCAAGTTTGGACTGTTGGGCGGAGACTTCGGGCTGGAACAAATAAAAAATACAATAATCAGTCTTATGCACCAACCCAAGACAGGTTCTATTGCATCTATATGCTAGTTTTAAGGTCACAGATTTCTATTGAAGGCAAAAGAACAACCAACCCGCCTGCCTAGTTTTTTTTTTCTTGGTTATGCGGCAAAAGAGTAAGCTAATCGCCTGAAGGTAATCAATCACCGCCGCCCATGGACATCCGCGACACCAGAGGTATCGCCGATGCGTTGCCGGCCTTTAAGATCCCATACCCTCCCCAACTGAGCTCTGGCGACCTTACTCACCAGCAGAAACAGCACAACAGTTACGAAGTGCTACTTCACTGTGGTCTTCTGTATGGTACTTCCCTAGACGAGCGGCTCATGCGAGTGGAAGTTCCACTAAGCTCTACCTCTCTGTAAAAGTATTGTCTAACATCCATGACTCGAGTACAAATGCCGATGTTCATCACACAAACATTTGCCCCAAGCGGGATTCGAACCCGCGACCCTTGGTTATGTAGCCAGGGTCTGTGACCACAAGACCAACTGGCATTATAATATACTAGCGGCCGCCCGCGACTCCGTCAGCGTGGATTTCGATTTCCAATATCCTATGTGTTATTCTGATGTATAAGCTATATTGTGGTAAAGTTTCATTCAAATCCATTCAGAAGTTTTTACATGAAAGAGTAACAAACATCCATACATCCATACGTACAAACTTTCGCCTTTATAATAGTAGTAGGATAAATATTTGTATGTCTGGATACTCTGACTCACTATAAGTCTACTATGGATTAGTGCGTTGTCTCTACACCGACGGGTATCGGGTTGCGTGCGGTCGCAACGGCGCCGCACTTGACGGGGTACACACAGACAGACGGACTCATTAGTTACTAATGTAATAGTTAACTATAGATAAATACTAATAAAAGTAAAAAAAATGAGTGTTTTTATTATAATACTCGATCACAACATCACATACATTGATCTGACTCTGTGGTAAGTAGCTTGAGTACTTGTGTTACAGACATCAGAATTAGCAGTGGTATTACAAATTAACTTAATAGATTCATATAACACCCAGACCGGGACAAACAGACATGTTCAAGTTCATACACACAAATGTGTGTCCTGTGCGGAGATCGAACACGCGACCTCATGTTCTGATAGGCAACTTTTTAACCATAACACCAAGCGAGTCGATATTCTCAACATATTTCTTGATGCTATTTAAAAACAATGGTCATGGTGGGGACAATTACGTATTTTCCCAAAATCCGTTCAGTGGGTAGTTTCAAATTGATTATGGTCAGATATTCAAACTTCTATTTTATTGAAATGAAATGAAATTAAATAATTTATTCAGCAATTGGATTAACTTAGTAAATTCTTTTGCACGTCAATACTTTTTTCACCCTACCAGCAGCGCCTCGACGTGAATGGCCTGCTGATAGCATTTTATTTATTTATTTATTTTTAATCAATACATTTAAGATGAACTTAAACTAAGAACCTCGTAAACTATTTAAACTGCATGCTCCTACAATGAGGCTTCCTATCAGAATGGTGTTAAAAATAAATACGAACACAATAGCGCTAGTCAAATATTTTCCCACGAGATAAAACCGCAAACAATTCATAGTGCAAAAACACAACATCAGTGACATACAATCTTTCATCTATCCATCAAAGTTGTTTGCGTCATAATCATTGAGCTATGCTAGTTTATCTGGAACTAGAGTTAATTATCTAGTAATTTTGATTAACAGGCTAAGTTTTAATTGAAGGCATGCTGTAGATTGCATCCATGGCTAACGGTATAAAAATATTTTTTTTTCGCAGGGGAAACTATAAATTTTTATTTCCACAAACGAACTTGAGTAAAAATAATAAAAATCTGATCCTTCTTTGCAGTCGAAATGAGTACTTATCTCTACATACCTTTATTTTCCTCCTTTATTCTTCACAGCTCGGTAGCCTAGTGGTAAGAGCGCCACTTCACATGCGAGAGGTCGGCGGTACAAATCCGGTGAGGCACGCACCTCTAGATTATCAAATATCTATGTGCGTAATTTCATACCAGCTGTACGGTGAAGGAAAACATCGTAAGGAAACCTACACACTACGAGTGAGTGTGTGAAATGGAGAAGGCAATGGCAAACCACTTCATTGAATCGGCCAAGAGAGTTGTTGTGTGTTTCATTCTATACAAAGATCACGACCCTCGGTAATGAGGAATACGACTCAACCTCAAGGAGGAGGATTCACCCATGATTCTGGAAAGAGAGAGAGCCCTCTTTCTCTCTTGATCCTCACCTGCCTTTGACGCTGGAAGCCCTGGAGTGCCGCACGGACTAGTCCCTGCTCTCCCTCTGCGCCCTCTGAGCAGGCTGATGCACTCGTTCTCTACCTCCCTCTCTCTCACTCTGTCTCTTTGACACTCTGTCTCTCTGACACTGTCTCGTGCTGTCTCTCCCTCACTCTAGCCTCTCTCTCACTCTCTTTTGCTCAACAATTGCCTTTGCTACTGATGGAGATTTGAGCCTCATCTCCTCATATATCTACATGGAAAGCCCGTGCTCCAGTTGGGACGTTAGTGTGCTGATGATGATCCTCACCTGCCTTTGACGCTGGAGGCCCTGGAGTGCCGCACCGAGGAGTCCCTGCTCTCCCTCTGCGCCTCTCGAAGCAGGCGGATGTACTCGTTCTCGACGGCAGCGAGACCGCCGCCAGAGTTCAACTCCACCCATGATTCTGGAAAGAGATGAAAAAGATATTTAATAATATATTCCTTGACTGCCTCCGTGGTGTAGTGGTTAGAGTTTTTCTCTTTGGTTAGGTAGGATATCGCAGATATGAATCACCTAATTGCCGTGCTTCGGAAGGCACGTTAAGCCGTTGGTCCTGACTATGATCCATATAGTCTGGATGTGTAGGTTGTGGAGGACAAACGGCAGTCGCTCTAATGTACATAATTACCAGGCTTGTCAATTCAGGATCATAGTCGAAGCATACCCTGGGCTAAAAGGCAATGGCCGACGATGCAACCGGGAGAAGAACTAAGATGAAAATGATTCCTTGAACCAACTTGGTTAGTTTCTAGGTTTTCTAGAAGCTTCTATTGTACTGAAGAACTTGGAGACATAATACCTAAAGTTTAAATGCCGAACCAATTAATCATATTTGTGTCTAACGACTTTTGCGATAACTTAAAGTTACATTCTGGAGTCTGCAAGCGTGTTTTTTTATGGAAGCAACTAGCAAGATGGTACGTGATCACCGCTGCCCATAGACGTCAACAACCGCACAAGGGTCGCAGATGCGTTGTCTGTCTTTGAGACCTCATACCTTAGCTCTGGCGACCTTACTCACCAGCAGAAACGTAGCACAACAGTTACGATGTGCTATTTCACTGTTACATCTCCATGCCTCGGAAAGCACGTTAAGCCGTCGGTCCTGCACCTGATCTCTCTACGGTCATATCAGATTGCTGTCACAGAACTATGAGAGTCACGAAATGCGGAGTGCACCCTAAGGGTATAATTATCCAATTAGGTAACACTTATACTTGTTTCAAAATTCAAAATTCAAAATTCAAATATACTTTATTTATGTAGGCCTCAGTGAGGCACTTATAAATCGTCAAAGATACATGTACAATATAATGAATCTACCACCGACTTCGGAACGCAGTCATCTGCCGAGAAGAAGCGGCAAGAAACTCGACAGTTGCTCTTTTAAATCGCCAATAATTACAATTTTTTTTAAATACATTGATTTCATAACGTTCTCTAACTAAGCCGTACAGTTCCTCACATTCAATATCAAAATAAAATAAAATAAATGTATAGATAGACTGAGTCCCAGCTGACCAGTCGCTACTAATGACACCTGATCAATCACGTATGTTAAGGTATGACGTATGTGTCAGCCATCATCTCACTCAACCAATTCAGAGAGAACACTCCTGTTACATAGTGCCACCACCACAGCAACATTTTAGAGAGCATGACTACTAAGACACAGTCCATCAAATTGTCATTTTAAAAAATAAAAGCAAATAGAAAATGTAACTGAACTGTAGGACAAAGTGCACAAAATTAAAAATGGATTGTTACAATGATAAAAACATACAATTCACATAACATAATTGAAATAGAAATTAACACTTCCATATTAACTTATCGTTCACATAATCAGCAGTAGAATAATATCCTTTTTCCATTAATACCTTTTTAATGTTATTCTTAAATTTAATATAAGGTAAATTTAAAAGTTCATTAGGAATCTTGTTATAATAGTGAATACTTTGCCCCACGAACGAACGAGACACTTTCTGTAGCCTAAAACGTGGAAATGAAATTTTATGTTTATTTCTAGTGTTCCTGCTGTGCATGTCAGATTTTTTTGAAAAAAGATGTATATTTTGATGCACATAAATTATACAATTATAAATATACTGCGAAGCTACCGTGAGAATGTTTATTTCTTTGAATTTTTCCCTTAACGATGTTCTAGCACTGAGTTCATAAATATATCTAATCGCTCGTTTCTGTAAGACGAATATAGTTTGGATATCAGCTGCCTTTCCCCAGAGTAAGATACCGTAAGACATTATGCTGTGAAAGTAGCTGAAATATACTAAACGCGCCGTTTCAACATCGGTTAGCCGCCTAACCCTTCTAATAGCAAAAGCAGCTGAACTAAGCCTATTTGATAAATTACTTATATGTGGATACCATTGTAATTTTGAATCTAACGTTAAACCGAGAAAAACTGTCGAGTTCACAACTTCTAAATGAGTATCATTTAATTTTATTGTAGATGATAATACCCTGTTTACGTTTGGCAAATTGAAACTTACACATTTTGTTTTTTTAGCATTCAGTTGCAGATTATTAATATTAAACCAGTTTGAAACCTTATCGAGTGCAATATTTACATCATCAACACAGTTTTTAGTCTTATCCATGTTAAATATTAAGGAAGTGTCATCTGCAAATAACACAATCTTACACAGGTTCTCGACAATAAAAGGTAAGTCATTTATGTAAATTAAAAACAATAAAGGTCCTAGAATAGACCCTTGAGGCACTCCGATCCTTACAAGAGACCCAGAGGAAAAGGCACCATTTACATTAACTTTCTGTATTCTTGAGTCCAAATATGATTTGATTAATTCTAAAGATGTATCCTTAATACCATAGTGATGTAGTTTGAGAATTAGTGTTTCATGATCAACACAGTCAAAAGCCTTCGATAAATCACAGAACACACCAAGGGCGTTACGTGAGTTCTCCCATGCGTCATAGATGTGTTTTAGAAGGGCGACGCCTGCGTCAGTTGTAGAGCGGCCTTTGGTAAAGCCATATTGCTCCGGATGAAAAAGCTTACTAGACGCAAAATGTGCCGATAACTGCTCATGCATGACTTTCTCGAAAATCTTGCTAAGAGCTGGCAAGATGGAAATCGGTCGGAAATTACTAGGGTCATGACTATTATCGGCTTTGAACAAAGGTATGACTTTACTATACTTCATCATATCAGGGAAAACACCTTCATTAATACAATTATTAAAAATATCGGCCAGAAAGGGGGCAATGTCATTGATAATGTTGCTGATAAATTTTACTGACATGCCAAATAGGTCACTTGTGTTTTTTATGTTTAGTGACTTGAAGGTTTTCAAAATGTGAGCAGAATTGATGTACGCAAAGCTAAACATAATACTACAGGGAGAAATACTAGAATTCAATAAAGTAACAGCTTCCGAAGGGGAGGAATTTAACGTCGCCGTCGTAGCTAGAGGAATATTTGTGAAAAAATCTTTAAAAGCCTCAGCGACATTTTCATCACCTTTTATCACTTCGTCATTGATTTCCAACTCAAACGTAGAACACCGAGGTTTAGACTTGCCGCTTTCTTTATTAATAATTTCCCAAGTTGTTTTTATTTTATTATTAGATTTAAAAATTTTATCTCGAATATATTTGGATTTGGCTAGAGTACAAACTTTTTTAAATACCTTAGAATAATTTCTAACATACTCAACAAAATAAGGACTGTTATTAAATTTTTTCATTTCATAAAGTTCATACAAACGGATTCTACTTTTGAAAATTCCGTTTGTAGCCCAATCACTAAACTTATTGCGGCTATAGAGTGTAACTTCCTTAGTTGGGAAGTTACTTTTAAATTCATTAGTAATACATTCAAAGAAGTTCTTAAAGAGCACGCTTGGGTCGCTCGGTGTATAGGCAATCTTTGGTATGCTAACATTAATTTTATTTTTAAGTTTCTAAACGTGTTCTAGTTATAGGTCTACACGTAAACTTCTTAGGAGGATCATTTTTAATTTTTCCTTCAAAAGAGATTTTGAGCCCACAGTGGTCTGACGTCAAGCTAGTCATCACTGACTTATGAAGTGGTTTACAATTACAAAACACGTTATCAAGGCAAGTAGCAGAAGTGGCCGCGATTCTGGTGGGTTCAGAGAACTGATAGTGGAGACCCGACGATTTAAATAAAGATACTAACCTATCACGTAAGGGTGAATCATCTAAAAGATTGACATTGAAGTCTCCACAAATAACAATAGATTTCGTTTTGTTACTAATTTTTCTCAGAACTTCATCCATAGTTGACTCAAATAAATTAAAATTACCTGTGGGGGGTCGGTAGACACATATTATAACAAAATTGTCTAATTCAATGCATGACAATTCAACGACTCGCTCAATTGAGAGGCCTACAATGTCTTTACGTTCTTTGCATTTAAGATTATTGTTACACATAATTAAAGAGCCACCGTGTATAGCGGTGCTTCTGAAGAACGCACTCATTATTTGATAGTCACTAATAACAAAAGAAGACTGATATTGCTTAAGCCAATGTTCCGTTATACACAAAAAATCAACAGGTGCATATTTCAAAAATAATTCAATTTCAAGGCCCTTCCCTGCGATACCCTGAATATTTTGGCAAATTATAGTTAATGGCTTAAGGTTCAAACTAGTATGACATAAATCTACCACAGAGCTGGCACATGTATCAACAGTACTATTATATATGACTGTGCTAGAGGTCTCCTCTATTGTCTTGTTACTTAAAAATTATTTGGAACAAATTCCAAAGTCTTATTATTATTATTATATTTACAAATATTAATATTATAAGCTAACAAAGTAGCCACATTTTTCTTATATTTATTAGGCAAATAAAAAGTTTTGCCAGTCAACATAAAACTATTATTAATAAATTTATTTGTGTCAAAAAACACAAACTTGTCACTATGACGACTAATTATATTATAAATATAAGTATTCAATACATGAATACTGTTATTTTGTTCATGGTCATAATACCTTGAAAAAGGCAATGCACAAAAAAATACTTTGTCTACATTTAATTTAAACAGCGTTGTGAAAGCATGTAAGATGCAATTTTTTGTTATATGTAATGCATCTCCTATCATTATAATTAAAGTGGAATTTCTTCCATAGCTTTCCATTTTACATGCCTTTAAGATTTGTACTAAGGAAGCACCGGGCATGCAATTATTAAAAATTGTACCATTAATCTCTTTACTTAAGAGTGCCCCATAACCAATGCCTACACTATCTGAAAACATATAAATATTATTTTGATTACATTTAACCTCAGGTATGTTAGGTAGCTCAACAGTATGAGGTAGCTTGACAATGTGTGGTAACTCAAAGCTAGGCGGACGCTCAATAGCTGCAGGAGACATGCTTGTAGTACAACAGGTACTTTGCTCAAAAAGTAGCTCATTAGTTGCCTTTATTTGGGCCCTTATGACATCTTGTGCAATGTTGTACTTAGATACAGTTTATCCATACAAATGTGAATACAATAGATCAATTAATTATCTTCTAAATAATTTATGTGGCATATCCTCCCTATTGAATTGAATAACTTCCTCTGTCTCAAACAGACGTCCTACTGTATATTAATACGTCTGACATTTACATAGACACGCGTATGTATATAAATATAGGCATAAGGTCAAGATCGATGTATAAATTATCAAGTATACACGCTTGAACGGACATTAATTTGTTCTCTTTATAAAATAGTCCACACCTTATGAAAGATACTTGAGTGATTCAATCCCAACTAATATTATAAATGCGAAAGTAACTCTGTCTGTCTGTCTGTCTGTCTGTCTGTCTGTCTGTCTGTTACGCTTTCCCGCTTAAACCTCGCAACCGATTTTGATGAAATTTGGTACAGACAATCTTTAGACCCTGAGACAGAACATAGGCTACTTTTTGAACCATTCCAACCCCCCACTTCCCCGAAATGAGGGGGTGGAAGTTTGTATGGAAAATCTAAACTACTTGAGTTAGACGCTTGAAATTTGGCATGCAGGTTCCTTAGTAAACTTGATGCTTAGTTGCAAAAGGATATTGCACAATTCTCACGGGAACGGGAGTTAGCGGGAAAAAACATTCGTATAATGAAAACCGACATCCACGCGGACGAAGTCGCGGGCGGCCGCTAGTTACATATAAGACACAGTTGGAAAAAGAGCTGTTTACAATTTCTCCATAAGACGGATTCCTCCTTAATGAGGATATTAAGAGACATAATCATTATAAGAGTAAACCACAGAGTTACTTTCTTAGAAAAAACTAGCGGGATTTTGGTTCCTGCATCCGTAATTCCTTAGTGTTACATTATAGCTCAAAGTCTTCCTCGACAAATGGACTATCCAAAAATATTTTTTTTTTTTCAATTTGAACCAGTATTTCCTAAAATTAGCGCGCTCGCGATTAGCTCTTCAGCTTGATTATATTTTTTATGTCTGAGGGACAAACGAGCCCTAGGATCATCTGATAGTAAGTGATCACCGCTGCCCATGGACATCAACAAACGTACAAGGGTCGCAGATGCGTTGCCTGCTTTCAAAACCCTATACCCTCCCCAACTGAGCTCTGGCAACCTTACTCACCAGCAGAAACATAGCACAACAGTTACGAAGTGCTACTTTACTGTGGTCTTCTGATGGTGGAGGTACTTCCCCAGACGAGCGGCTTATTCTAGTGGAAGGACCACTAACCACCCCTTGTATAGGCCTATGTCCAGCAGTGGACTGTAACAGGCTTATGATGACTCCTATCTATATTTATATCTATACTAATATATAAAGCTGAAGAGTTTGTTTGTATGTTTGTTTGTTTGAACGCGCTAATCTCAGGAACTACTGGACCGCTTTGAATAATTATTTCTGTGTTGGATAAGTCCATTTGACGAGGAAGGCTTTAGGCTATTGGAAATTGAAATCCACGCGGACGGAGTCGCGGGCGACCGCTAGTTATATGTATGCAGCATTTTGTTTACAGGTTCTAAAATTCTGATTACAATCGCATCTGTTATTACTCCGATTACAACCACAGCTATTGTAACATATTTAATTACAGAATGCATCCGGTCAGGCGAGTCACTTTTATGGAGGCGACTTCCTCTCATGCGTTTTATTTTTAGTCATGATAAATATGTTTATTGCCGTCTATTGCGAAACTATGTAGAAAATATTTTGATGATGATAAGAAAATTGACAAAATCATCGCACATTGAACTTTGGGCAATTGAGTGCACTTCCAATAAACTCTTTTTTTGTTTAGTTTCTATAAGAAATCTCCATTCGTTAATCAAACAAACAAGTCTTAAGGATTCTAGAAAAGAGGCAACTTGCCCGATCAGGGTGTTTTTTAAATATTTATTAATTCGGAAGTTTCGTGAGTAATCCCCACTTGTGTAAAATAAACCCAGCTAAAGTGGGGATTTTTGGAGCATAAAGAACCTTTTTTTACCCATTATATCTACGCGACGTTCCAAGTAAAACTGTCTATAGGGGATGTCATTTTCTAAATTCATACACTTCAATACATAGTATAAAACAAAGTCGCTTTCGCTGTATGTCCGTATGTATGCTTAGATCTTTAAAACTACGCAACGGATTTTGACGCGGTTTTTTTTAATAGATAGAGTGATTCTTAAGGAAGGTTTGTATGTATAATACATGTAAGTAAGTACCACGGGCGAAGCCGGGGCGGGCAGCTAGTTTTACATAAATTAAACTCAGAGGGGATTTCTGGAAAATTCTAATTTTCTTTGTTATTACGAGTATTTTCTCCGCCACATCTACACAGTAAGATTACGTCCAAAGTACATCTTAGGCTGACCTAGGCACCCTATCAAGTTTAACGCCCCCAGATGACCTTTCCATCACGTACTTATTTATTACAAGTACATGACAATAACAATGACGACGACCGATAATGTCAGGTTCAGATACAGATGCACAAATAAGATGATAACAGTAGGTATGTTTAAAAAGGAGAGAAACGAATAGATGACTCTTAGTTATGAAGAAAAACAGTGGAAGATATCCTACTACTATTATAAAGGCGAAAGTTTGTAAGTATGGATGTATGGATGTTTGTTACTCTTTCACGTAAAAACTACTGAATGGATTTGAATGAAACTTTATCACAATATAGCTTATACATCAGAATAACACATAGGCTACAATTTTTTAGGTTTACCCGAATCCACGCGGACGGAGTCGCGGACGGAGTCGCGGGCGGCCGTTAGTGATTTATAATTCAACTAGCGGCCCGCCCCGGCTTCGCCCGTGGTACTTGTCCACTATTTAATGGATGATATTATACATAAAAACCTTCCTCATGAGTTACTCTATCTATTAAAAAAAACCGCATCAAAATCCGTTGCGTAGATTTAAAGATTTAAGCGTTCATAGGGACATACAACACACATAGGGACAGAAAAAGCGACTTTGTTTTATACTATGTAGTGACAAGAACATCGTACAGTTAACGACATTTTTTTATTTAGGAACATTTTGTTCACCTTCTCAGATAATAATTATGAAAGAAAGAAATATATTATATTGCACAGAAATTACACGAGTAACAAATATCGCCGCTCAGCACAGCACAACACATAATTTATGTGTGTAATTTCAATATGTGTTTTCTTGTAACTAGTTGTAACCAACCTTTTATCAATGTAATTGTTCTTTTGTACCGTTTTAATTAAAGTAAATAAATAAATAATTTGTTATAAAAATTAAAATTTTCTTAGCTTTAGATCCGCTTGCGACCACGGTTATTATATTGAGCCGAAACGTCAAGCAGTAAGTAGTGTATATGTACTACATAATTTTAATAAATCTGTCTTATATTTTAATATACGTAAGCTATCTATTGGACCTCCGTTGCCTGATAACATATAAAAAATATATCGCGCTTAGTCCCGTTAAAATAATATAAGTGTTGAAATGCAACGCAAAAGTATCAAATTAAAATCTTACATTTCAGTCATAGGACTGAAATGAAGATTTTGCATGAATGCATTCACATTTCTGCACTAATTACAACTCACTTTACTGCACTAAATGCATGCAAATATACGTGATACAGAATTGTACTTTGGATGCCATACTATCATAAATAATAGGAGCAAGTGTTTATCCAAATGATGATGCAAGTAGCTATTAAATAATAATAATGATAAAACAGGATTAATCTAAACTAATTTTAATTGGGTGCTTATTGTAATCTTAAGTATGGTTTATACTACACATATAATTTCCATTTCTCGTGTCTGTAATTATTTTTCTACAAGATACTACTTACAACAATGTATTTTAGCTATCAAGAACTCAGACTAGGAAAGAAAGTGAATATTTTTTGTTCATATATGCTTCACAGATGCATTTATGAAAAATACCTTTTTGTAAATATTAATGAATTAAGTTATTTTGTTTTGATTGTCGATGTGTAATTAGTGAATTTAATGAAAATGTAGATTCATTATTGGTCGGCATATAGGTTGCACATGTTTCACACTGTAAGAGCTGTGAATCACTACATAGTATAAAATAAAGTCGCTTTTTCTGTCATGTTGTATGTTGTATGTCCCTATGAACGCTTAAATCTTTAAAACTACGCAACGGATTTTGATGCGGTTTTTTTTAATAGATAGAGTAACTCATGAGGAAGGTTTTTATGTATAATATCATCCATTAAATAGTGGACAAGTACCACGGGCGAAGCCGGGGCGGGCCGCTAGTATTGTTATAAAATAAAATAAAAGTCAATAGTAACCATCATCATCATCCTAGCGCTTGTCCCGGTCGCATCCTCGGCCATTGCCTTGGAGTCCAGGGTCCGCTTTCCTGCTCTTTCTCCTCTACATCCACAAAAGTCAATAGTAACCAAAATACAAAAACAAACTGCAAAAAATATTGCTGGCAATTGAAAGATAGAAAACGGAATGTGACAGCTAGACGCTACGTAGACTTAACCAAAGCATTCAATAAAGTTACTCTTACAAAAACTATACAACTGTTAGTCATTCATAGTTATAAATAGTATAGTAAAAGATCCTTTCAATCGGTAACGATTTTAAAAATGCGTAGCATGTGCGCAGTATAACACGGCTTTTAATTCAAGGCCAGAGAACGGGAGTGCTCCAAGGTTGAATACTTGATCACGAATTTTATCTAATCTTAGGAATTTACTTGTTTGTTTTGATGGATTAGAGAACTAAGGAAAGTGAAGTTAAGATAACCGGCCCGTTGGTCTAGTCTTCAGATGGGCACACCGAGGGCTTTGGTTCGAATCCTGCTTGAGGTAAACATTTGTGTGATGAACATCAGCATTGGCACGAATCATCGATGATTATAAAAATATGTTGGTAGGGATATCTGTTTCCTAGCTTACAATCAAGTTTAGTTCAGAGCGAAGCAAAGCAATTGGTGTATTAGGCCAAGGAATTTACTTATTTAAAGCCTAGAGGTTTTTCCACGAAAATGAACTCGTCTAGAGGTCATCCTTCTTACAGAATATCGCAGTGCCAGAAATATTGGACCTGACAATTTCCAATCAAAGTTCATAATTTTTCTAAACAATCCAGACAGTGTGTATGCATTCGGCTCATGATAAAAGGATATTAAATGCATCGGCTTTTTTACGATAAAGCAGATTAAAGGATATTAACCCTTATATTATCTAAATCTTTGCAATCGCATCAATCTTTTATCGTAATATTACGTGCCGGACGGGCAGTATTTCTTTATCCCAGTCAGATAAGAACGGATTTTCTTTCTTGCAAAAATGGCCAGTCATTGTCCAGAATCGCAATTATGTGCAATGTATTATGTTGGCAACACATGCACAATATATGTACCTTGCATATAGAGGATCAGTAATTATTTACTTACGAAGCCGTATGGGTCGCTCGTGACGGATTATTACATATGAGATACCTATGTCATTATTATCCTAGCACCTCTTCCGGTTGCATCCTCGGCCTTCGGAGCCTAGGGTTAGTTGCGACTATGATCCTGAATTGTCCAAGCTAGTTATTACATAAGAGCGATTGTCGTCTGACCCCCGCAACCCTTCAAGGGAAACCTGACCATTTGGACCATAGTCGGGACCAACGGTCGACGGGACGGGACGGTACGCGGACGAAGTCACGGGCGGAAGGCTAGTAATAATAATAAAGACTTACAACTGGAAAGATTGGTCTCACAAAAGAAAATATACAAAGAAAACATGATTACTAATGCCCATAATTTGTGTGCTAATGCTTTGAGAATATTAATTCGTTTTAAATGAGTTTCTAACTATTTTTGGAATGTTTTTATGATAAGAAACTGTCAATGCGACGTATTTTAATTGTTTTTGAAGCTTTTAGTATTTGTCTTGATGTTTTAATTTGTCTTCAAACTAAGCTGTTTCATCTGTAGTACGAGTATTATGAATTTACTTGCGGCCGCCTGCGACTTCGTCCCCGTAGATTTGGGTTTCCGCACACATAGTGTAATGGCTAATATTATGGCTAATAGCCATCCTCGACAAATGGGACTATCCAACACAAAAAGTATCCTTCAGTTCGAGCAAGTAGGTAGGTAGTTCCTGAGATGAGCGCCATCATACAAACAACCAAACTCTTCAGATTCAGAGGCTAGGGATTTAAGAAAACATTACACTCTTCAGCTTTATTATATAAGGTGTTACAAAATATACTGCAAATATTTTAAGGGCGAATTGTTTAGTGGAAATGTAATAAGTTTTTCTAGTAAATTTTTTTTGTTAATAAGCTAGTTTCCGAGAAAATCAACAAAATAAATTGAGTGAATAATTGGGAAAAGTACAAAAATTGTCATATGCAAGACAGCTGGTCGTGTCTTATCAGTGTAATACAGTTACTACACTTGTCCTGCCCCAAAAGCAAAGTGGTGGAGAGGGGGCAAAGCTTACAGGACGAAAAGAGCAAATTGGCCAATGCAGAAAATGCAAAATTTTTAGGTCCTAATTTTGACTTTTTAATATCTGATATTGATTACATTGCCACTAAAGAATTCGCCCTTAAAATATTTGCAGTATATTTTGTTACACCCTATATACCTATGTAAGTAAAGATTGCCAAATATTTGTGTATTAATAATTATTAAATGAATTGTTGATATTAACTTAACGCAATAACTTTCTAAACTAAATGCACACGTGAATGCAAAAACACAGGTGCCTTCTTTAGTAAAAACAGTTAACGCATATTTTTCACTAGTAGGTATTTTCTTTTTAAAATTCAATCGACTGGGACCAATAACAAAATCAAACTATATGTAGGTATAACTCGGGATTACAGTTTATGTATGTGATCCATCTGAGATTAGATGTTTTTTTTTATGATTTCAAAAATTATGTTTTAAGTTGTTTTAAAATAAAGCCAACTGTGCGAGGGCATCTGCCCTTTGTGCCCAGTGGGAAAGACGGGTCTGATCGTATCCCCAGCTGGACGTAGGCCTCCCCCGGATAATATGATATGAATATCATCATCATCTATCATCATCATCCTAGCGCCTCTCCCGGTTGTAGCCTCGGCCATTGCCTTGGAGCCCAGGGTACGCTGCGACTATGATCCTGAATTGACTTGCCTGGTTATTATTACAAATGTATAAGTCATAAGTCATAAGTCATTTATTCCTTTAAAACAATATACATTGTGTTGGAAATAAAAATTAAAAAATATACATAAAATTTATAAACTTCAATCAAAATTAAAAATTAACAAATAAAATTATGTAATAAAAATGAAATAAAATTTATATTGAAATACCTAATTCATTATTTAAATGTCACTTAATTTTCACTACAGAAATCTTCAATACTATAGAAAGTTTTATCCAGTAGATAAGCCTTTAGTTTACTTTTAAATAAATTTATGTCACTAATAATCTTTAGACTGTTTGGTAATTTATTGAAAAGTCTCACCGCCTGATATTTAACACTATGTTTCACTATGTTCAGTTTAGGTTGTATTGGATTTGGGATGTCCTTCCTTCTCGTGGTATGTCGTAATATTCTTTCATCAGGGGTTTCATATTTGTCAGGATGCTTGACAAGATCCGTAAGAAGAACCAGAATATATAGACAAGGGGCTGTGAGGATGTGTAATTCACGGAACAGATCTCGGCATGATTGTCTTTGGCTTATTCGTGTCATAGTTCTAATGGCTCTTTTCTGAACAGTAAAGGCTTTTTTCAGGTTATAATCGTAGCTATTTCCCCAGAACTTAACGCTATATCTTAAACGAGATTCAACCAACGCGTGATAAACCATTTTTAATTGTTTCATTGTAAGCTCATCCCTCAGACTTCTTAAAGCATAGCAAGCAGAGGAAATTTTGTTTTCAATATATTTTAATTCCTCCTTCCAGTTCAAAACATCATCTATATGTACGCCCAAGAATCTCACAGTCTCTACAGGGGCAATGCAAACATTGTTCAATACAATCTCCAGTGAATCTTTGGTCCTAGTAGTGGGCTTGAAAAGCATAGCTCCAGTTTTTTTAGGATTCAATTGAAGGTTATTTGCACTGAACCATTCTGAGAAAGCTGCTAATGCCCTATTACCTTTGTCATTGAGGTCATCAATGTTTTCAGCATTTATCACAGCGTTAGTGTCGTCCGCAAACACTGTGAGTCTAATGTCAGATATGACATTATACATATACGGGATCAGGTCATTCGTGTACAATATAAAGAGAATTGGGCCTAGAATTGACCCCTGCGGAACACCAGTTATAATTTTTTTTAGTTTTGACTTAAATGCTATTTCTTTATTACATTTAATCTCTTTAATCTCAACATATTGGTATCTGTTAATTAAATAGGAATTGAGCAGTTTTAATGCTCTACCTTTTATACCATAGTACTGTAGTTTATTCGTTAAAATATGATGATCCACAGTATCAAACGCAGAACTCAGATCCAGAAATAAACCTGCCACTCTCTTCTTATCATTAAGATTGGCGATGACATTATCAAGTAATGTTTCAATTGCATCGTTGGTTCCTAAATTTGTCTGATATCCAAATTGTCGTTTACTTATTATGTTATTCTTATGGAGATGTTTTACTAGACGAGTTTTTATTAATTTTTCAAATATTTTGCCGATAGTGGGTAATAATGATATTGGCCTATAGTTCTTGTGGTCACTTTTAGTGCCTTTTTTGTGCACAGGTAGAACTTTCGCTATCTTTAACTGTTCAGGGAAAAGACCTTCCTCGTAACAATTATTGTAAAACGTTGCTAGTGGTAGGGCCCATAAATCCAAATTATCCTTAAATACTGAGATTGGTATGTCATCCCAGCCACAGGACTTTTTGTCCTCCATGTTCTTTATAACTTTAGCTACTTCTGCTGGCGTAATCAAGTCCCAAGTTAATTCGTTTAGGCAAGGTTTACTGAATAGTCGCAGAAACTCTGTAGATTTAAATTTATTTTCTGCACAGAGAGAGTTGTTGATGATAAAGTTGTCAGCAAAAATATCAACTATAGTTTGAGTATTGTCAACAAACTCATTATTCACTTTAAGGGTAATACGGTCTATGTCTAATTTAACACGTTGCTTCTTATGTTTGCTTACCGCACTCCAGATTGCCTTAGCAGAGTTCTTAGATTTCTCAATGACAGACTGTACTGCAATCTTTTTGGCAGCTCTAATTACCTTTTTGTAAATTCTGAGATAATTACTTTTATAACTATTTATTGTTTCTTTTTTATTGACCCCATATGCCAAGGTTAGAACGCGTTTCATCTTACTGGATGTTTTTATTCCCTTCGTAACCCAACGCAGTCTATGTGTACATCCTTTTTTCGTGCGGATGTTTTTTTCTTTGTAGCAATCAGAAAAGATTCTGTTTAAATTATTAAGAAAGCTATTTATCCCAAATTTCGTCCAATCATATTTGCATGTGTGATTTCTGAACGCATTATTAGTCTTTTCATTAAAAACTCTACGCTTTTTCAGTATGACTTGATCTGTAATGTTGCTTTTGTTATGTTGTACACAGGGAAGTGAAATTTTGCAAATAAGCGCAGCGTGGCCATCTGATAAACCATTGTGATCTAATGTAATGTCAATTATACAAGCCTCCGGAAGATTTGTCAAAAAATTGTCCAAACATGACTGTGAATTACCTCTAGTATAAGTTACTGCCAATGTAAGAGGTCTGAAATTGTAACATCTAAGCAAAGACAAAAAGTCAGATCGCTGTTTTGTATCTCGCAGCAAGTCAACATTGAAATCTCCAGAGATGATGCATTTTTTATTAAAGTAATGTTCTAAAACTTTCTCCATCTGTTCTAGGAAAGCAAGAAAATGTTTATCTACTGGATTTCTGTACACACATAAAATATTTAAGTCAATATCGTTATCTCTAATTCCACAAATTTCAAAAAATTCTGATTTATATAGTGATTTACAAACTAACGAATCTACAACGTTACTGTTCTTTAGGCCCAATATAAGACTGCCACCTCTGATTTTTTTTGTCCTAGTGTTAAAAGAAAGTAAATCATGTTGATTAAAGTAACATTGTTCAATATTACAACTATTTAGAAAGTGTTCCGTAATGCATACATATTGTGGGTTTGGGGTTGTCGGAGCTTCTAGGTATAGCTCTAATTCATCCTTTTTAGTCATTAAACCACAAACATTTTGATGGAACAAATCGATTGTTTTTTGAAATAATTGATTACTACTGTCTTTACTCTTTTCGATTGTTTTTTGATATAATTTATAACTATTAACTTTATTGTTATCTACGTCACATCTTTGATTTACACTATATTTTGGAACGAAAAAAACCTACATTAATGTTTTCAAATATATTACGAATACCATAATTATTTTAATAGTATGATATATTTATATTGCCCAAAAACACCACGACTGAGTTTGTGACCACACTACTATTCACGATACATAAGGTAACGCTATTGCCCATTCACAATAATCTACCGTAGTAGTCGCATCTTACGACACCCACCTGAACCTGACCACATGTTATTTATTTCGCACAAAAATCCTTCAAACAACAAAAGAAAACAACACCCTACCTGGATCATCAGTCTCAACCATCAACGCCGGTTGACTCATTATGTATCACAAATTATAAAAAGCACTGCACTAATAATAACACTTAAACGTCCAACTGCGTATTTAATTTATTTGTAACTTTCGTCTTTGTTCTGGTTACGCTCGCGCGTGTGTACGCGCCGAGCGTCGGAGCAAGACTGGTTTTTTGAGTTTAAATTTAGAACGATTGTAAACAAAGCGTGCGTGGTGGCGCGATGAGCGTGGGGGGAGGGGGGCGCAGACACAGTGCGCTTGGCGTCAGAAAGGTGAGGACAATGGAATGTGTTTTTTTTGTATCGTGGCAAGCTGTTTGTGTTTGAGTGACGTTTTCACTTTCATACAGGCTGAAAGTGATGTTTACAGTAGTTTATTGCGTACGTAGTCTGAAACAGTTTTTTTTTTGGGAAGAGAGCAACTACACCAGTGAATTATGTCTATACTAGTATGATAAAGCTGAAGAGTTAGTTTGTTTGAACGCGCCAATCTCAGGAACCACTGGTTCGAACCGAAAAAACAGTTTTATGTTGGACAGTCCATTTGTCGAGGAAAGCAGTAAGCTACAAAGTCTGGTTCCCCTCTTAAGGTTACGAAGGTCTGATGGCAATCACTTCACTGTAATAACCAGAATCGCCAAACCCTAGATCACGGTCAAAGTTGCAATATGTCCAAGTCGCAAATGGTCAAAAGCTCAAACATTCTGACATTCTGAGCTGGCTACAAAACCGAGGGTCGCGGGTTCGAATCCCGCTAGGGGCAAATGTTTGTGTGATGAACATCGGCATTTGTACTCGAGTCATGGATGTTTATAAAAGTATAATTAAGTATGTCTAACCGTTCCCTAGCATCCATAGTACAAGCTTCGAGCTTAGTTTGGGGCTAGGCAATTGGTGTGTTAGTCCTAGGAATTTCTATCCGTTCCCTAGCGTCCACAGTACAAGCTTCGAGTTAAGTTTGGGGCTAGGCAATTGGTGTGTTAGTCCAAGGAATTTTCTTAATTTATTTATTCAAACTCACTGCTCCCTCCATATATTGTGTCACCAATCAGTGTTCGTGTTCAGACACGCAGCCACAAGACAAACGTTGTTTACTACGAGTACAAATACTCAGATTCACGTATACTGACCAATGTGGAGAACGCATTCCTTGGCCTATCCTATAGGCTTAGAGTGTCCAAGTTTCAAAATGTCTAGTGGTTTCATAACGTCCAAGTAGAAAAATGTCCAAGTCGCAAAATGTCAAGTTGCAGAATATTCAAGTATAGGTACTTGGCAGGCAATGTAACCGAATAATAATAACACTTTATAAATGTAACTAGCGGCCGCCCGCGACTCCTTTGATTCCGGTTTCCGCACAAATCGTGTTATACTATATATAGCCTATTAGGTATAGCTAGGGTTGCCATCTCTAAAATTTGGAAAACATGACAAGAGGCGATAACCCCGGATTTTAGAGTCCGAAAGCCGGACATCATAGCTTCACCTTCATAAAATCGTCGGTTGATCGTGGCGTGCAAGCATCGTTCGTGTATCGCGGGCGGGTGTTTTTTTTTTTGCTCGGTCTTCTTATGAAACCTTCCCCGGACTTCTGTATTTACTGTGCCCGGACGCCCTCTAAACTAGGACAAATCCGGGGAAACCCGGACGGATGGCAGCCCTTGGTATATAGCCTTCCTCGTCAAATACACTCTCCAACACACAAATATTTTTTCTCTGATCATCTCTCGTTTATCGCACTATAACATCACGGATCTAAATCTATTGGAAAACTGCGAGATTTCACCCATATTTGGTACGGACCAGTTCTATCTAAGAAGACTCGATCGATCGTACAGACATTCAGACCACAACACATCACAGTCATATCGCTCTTATGTCGGGGACATAAGAACTATTATTCAACTGCAAGTTTTTAACATGTTTACAAAGTGTACTTACATACTAAGTTGTTTGCGTCTGGGATTGTTTTCAAAACACGAGATAAGGTGTGGGCGCATCGGCCGCGTGAAAGTTAAGCACCCCTCCAACCGGTCAATAGCCGGATGGGTGAGCGTTTTTTTTACAATGCCGGGGTGGGAATTGTGGTCAGGTAAGTTTGGATAGGTACTGGCCGTTTGGGAGTCATTGTTTTCGTAAAACTTTTTTTGTCCTAGTAGAGAATAGATTGTAAAACTAGAAATACGATCGTAGTTGGCGAGTATTGTAAAAAATATTGCGATGGTTAAGAGAACTAGGTATCGAGTTATTTTGCATTTTTTTTTCTCTTTAGGATCAAAATATACATAGTTTAATGACTGTCTGCAAGGCAAACACCTTCATAATTTGAAATAATTATTTCATTACAAAGATGAGCTTAGGATTTGGATAATAACCACACTTGCCAAATTGATGAGCACAACCCAAGCTGTGTTCGAAAACCAACACAAATTTTACCCGACCCAAGAATTTATTAATTTTTATATTTATTGTTCTACACAAAATATTGTACAAAAGGCGGACTTAATGCCTCATGGCTTTCTCTACCAGTCAACCATCTCAGGCAAATCAAAAAGTGAAGTAGGTAGTGCTGACAAAATAAAATAACTATATATACATACATACATCTATAATCTATTGTCTATCACTACATAGTATAAGGGTGGATCAACTTTTTAACCGACATAAGTTTGTCCCGACGACATCGCATTCGAAAACGACTAAATTCAGACAATATAGAAATTACTTCTATGTTTTATTCAATTAACAGCTCATTAACCTTAATAAAAAACATATGATATCTAGATAAAACGAAGAAGTAAGAGTAAAAACTATGGTAACTCAGTATACGACTTTGCATAAGACATAGCTTTCCATACAAATTTTAGCTGTCCCTTGATCGAGGTGGCTATATGTAATTGCTAATTTAAGAGTTTTTTTCCTTGGAACATTCTTAAGTCTGCTTATATATTGCTTATAAATGAAACAAGGTTTAGTTCTTACTATGTTAAATATAAAAATAGGTTTTAATTTTATAGAAATATAGGCTTTAAAGCTCTGTCCCTAATTCATCTCATTTTGTGGTGTATACTGAGTGACCGCGAAAAAACGTAAACAAAATTATGCAATTCGTCACAAATTTGTAGTAAAGAACGGGGATACGATGTTATTCCTTGCACGCGCGGCGGCGAGCCTTTGATTCCTGCCGTTGCGCTGCCAGTCCGCAGCAAACTCTAGAGGGGTGCGCGTGTATTTATTCAGTGTCGGCAGAGTTACCGGATTATTTCGATGAACGGGTAAATGTTTTTTAATTTCTTCATCAGATTTTGAAGGTCTTTAAGGCTGATTTGCTATGGGTCAATTCAAAACGTTCGCCATATTAGTAAATTTTAATTTACAATCCATTACGTTAAAAATGTCTGCTGAGTTGCCAGTATACTGTGTTACCAAAGTGGTAACTCCAAAGACAATTTAGGTAACGCTTTAGACATTATGCGATTTTCATAGACATACTGTCATAATCAAAACTACTTTCAGATTGTAAACTTGCTAATGGCGGTATCCATGGTGGAAAACATGCATAACACACCTCAATAAGCCGCTCAACTTGTTACCTTTTTGCAACAAGGACTCAGACAGCGAGCATTCGCTTCACAGCTTCTCTTTAGTCAGTCTACTGTATCCCGAGTATACAAGCAATATAAAGAGACTGGATCATTATTTTGAGGCTAAGAACCAGCCGCCACCGGGGTACTTCTGAACGAGACGACCGGTTCATTGTTTCTACCACCCTGCGAAATCGGCACCTTACGGGTGTGGACGTGCAGGTGATCTGAGACATGTTCAAGATGTAGCTGTCAGCGAGTAGACGGTAAGAAGACGTCTAAAGGAAGCCAACCTGACTCCAAACTGGCCAGCAACAGGCCACAAATCGACTTCAGGCCACCGACAAGCTCGGTTACAGTTTGGTCGAGAGCATCTCAACTCGAGTTTTGGGCAATGGCGGTCGATCCTGTTCACAAAGGAGTGCAGGGTGTGTCTGCATGGCAGTGAAAGGAGAGGCCAGGACTACAGGCGTCCGGGAGAGTGAATTTCCCAATGCTGTTTCGCAGAAACCGTTCCCTTTGGTGACGGTTCTGGCATGATGTGGGTTAGTATCCCGTTGGAGGATAAAACCGAGCTCGTTTTCATGCCTGGAGGAGGCCGAGGAGGACAAGAAGCTGAGGGGCACATCACAAATATTTTCCAGGAACATGTTGTGCCCTACGCAGGATTTGCTGGCGAAGACTTCATCCTTACATCATCATTATCATCAGCCTGTCGCAGTCAACTGCTGGCCATAGGCCTCTCCTAATGCAAGACAAAGCTCTATGCCACACAACGTGCATTCCGCAGCAGTTCCTTCAAAAAGTCGATTGGCACACCATGGACTGGCATGCGCTAGGTCCAGACTTAAATCTCTTCGAGAATTTATGGGACGAGCTCAAACGCAGGGTACGAAAAAGAAATTCAGCCCAATCTAGTCTAGAAGAGTTGAAGGCAGTTTTATTAGAGGATTGGGGAGGTATCCGTCAAGACACCTTCAATAAATAAACAAGGTCGATGAAGAACCGATTACGGGCTGTACTTAGGGCTAGTCAGTATTAAATACTGGACCAATATTTTTTATAATCCCTAAGAAAAAAACATGTTCTAGTTGTGTCAATCCTGAAGTCAACACCTTTACCCAAAATCCCATTTTCCCTCATTCAAGTTCAGACACCGATATCAAAAAAGTGAGGTAAACTGAAGTTTTAAGCTATTAAATGACATATCCTTTCTATTCAAATGTTGCATACTTTTACTTAGAACTATGTTTGAATGCAGAGGTTGGGCTTGAGTCGATTAGGTTGCTTGCGAGTGTAGTTATGTTCAGAAGTATATAGATTGTTCTTGTCTCTTGTCTCTTGAGTTACCAAAAATGT
Organism: Nomophila noctuella; assembly: GCA_958496325.1. Lineage (NCBI taxonomy): Eukaryota > Metazoa > Arthropoda > Insecta > Lepidoptera > Crambidae > Nomophila > Nomophila noctuella. The sequence continues at coordinate 1,126,089 of OY292510.1, read as the reverse complement.
CTCAGGAGTTACTATTTGTCCCTAAATTTGTAAGCCGTTTTTGGAAGGTAACAATGTGTGTTTGATTTCATTTGTATGATTATTTTAGGTTTACCGTAAAATAAGGTTATTTACTTTAATATCAGAGAAAACTGTGATTTTATTTTAAGTTTTTAAAGAATAACTGAGAAAATTTACAACATGTATGACTCGTTAGTAACTCAGCATACATATATATCATATTTTAGTGCCCATATACTAAAACTATATACAAATGCTGTATACCAAACTATTTGATTTCGCATGACAGAATAAATCCACTTAAATAAATATTGAAGTGTCTATTTATTCAAGAATTGCAGCGTTATAACTTTGGGTAACTCCGGTGACAAAACTATGGGTCAAGATTTAAACATTTGAGTTTTTCAATAAGAAGTAGTTCAAAAAGTTCGCTGCTCGATTAGGAAGCCGTATCTCAGATATATTTGACACACTTCTGACTAAATAAAATGGATAAATAAGCAAAAAAATTTTTTTGAAACATGCCGAAATTTTACGCTCGTTTTGTCGGTTAAAAAGTTGATCCACCCATAAAACAAAGTCGCTTTTTCTGTCATGTTGTATGTTGTATGTCCCTATGAACGCTTAAATCTTTAAAACTACGCAACGGATTTTGATGCGGTTTTTTTAATAGATAGAGTAACTCATGAGGAAGGTTTTTATGTATAATATCATCCATTAAATAGTGGACAAGTACCACGGGCGAAGCCGGGGCGGGCCGCTAGTGTATTATAAGAATCAAATCCAGGACCACAAAACTACGCTCCGTTATGTCAATTTATCATAGTACATTTTATTAGTCAGATGCAACAAATACGGAAGAAGGGCAGACGGTGCGACGACCTAACCAAGGTCAGAAATGTACGATCAACCACACTCCATGGCACACACTCTCAGTTCAATAATAGCCCTTATGACCCCGACATAAAGTCGGTCCAAACTGAATTGTTTCGTCTGAGACGTGACGTCTGTATATGTACGTGAGCTAAGTCATGCTCTCCATCTGGATGCAAGCAACAAATTTAAATTCTTAATTCTGCAAGTTGATTAACACACAGCGAAATTCTATTGCAAGTCACTTTTTTTTACCTTGCCTTTTTTAATTGTACACACACACTGCACACGGGTTTACTACTCCCCCCCCCCCCTTCCGTTAAAAAACCTAAAGAACACATCAGGTGTTTAGCACATAGTTGGATCACTTCATAATAACTAGAGTCTTGCACACACAACCCATCGATTACGGCAAACTAGTTTTGCCTGACGAAATGACCTAGGCAAGGTCGAAATGTACGTGTGGTCCAGTCATGCCCTCAACCATCCACATAGTGAGCTAGACGAGACAGACGTACACACGACGTTTTTAAGTACCTACCCTAAAGAAAGGAGAATGCATTTTGCTTGAATTTTTTTGTTCTTAGCAGGCAAACGAACAAGCGGGTCATCTGATGGTAAGTGATCACCGCTGCCCATGGACATCAACAACCGCACGAGAGTCGCAGATGCGTTGCCTGCCTTTAAGACCCTATACCCTCCCCAACTGAGCTCTTTGAATTAATGTTGATATTAACTAAACTAAACGCGATTTGTATTTAATTATGTACTTATTAATTGATGTTTCGTCTGCGTTACAGCAACCGTCTGTCAAACATCTGTGTGCATGAACATGTCTGTTTATCCTGGTCTGGGTGTTAATGTATCTATTTAAGTATTTTTGTAATACCACTATTGATTCTGGTGTCTGTAACACAAGTGCTTAAGTTAAAACGGAGTCAAATCAATATATGTCATGTTGTGATATATTTATTTACAGTAGAACTCCAATTATCCGAATTAATTGGGACCGGGACCCATTCGGATAATCAAATATTCGGATAATCGGAGTTTTTAAAAAAAATGCATTTGGAGATAAAAAAAGCTACGTTTTGATATTGCACTATTTTTTTATTGAATTGAATGAAAGAAACATGATATTTTCACATGTTTAAATATGAATAAAATGAACTTAAGGAAGGCTATAAGCTATTGAATTATTTATTCAGCAAATTGATCTACATAGTAAATTCTTCTAGAATAACACGGTGTGTGCGGAAACCAAATACCACGCGGACGGAGTCGCGGGCGGCTGCGAGTGTACTATATCCTAATTCCGTGATAGGTCGTAAAGATTGGATGCCGTACCCGAAGCGACAAGAAGTAGAATTATTATTATTATTTTTTATGTCAGAGGCGGCAAACGAGCTAGCGGGTCGCCTGATGGTAAGCAATCACCGCCGCCCATGGACATCCGCAACACCAGACGTATCGTTGATGTGTTGCCGGCCTTAATCCCATACCCTCCCCAACTGAGCTCTGGCAACCTTACTCACCTGCAGAAACATAGCACCACAGTTACGAAGTGCTACTTCACTGCGGTCTTCTGTAAGGTGGAGGTACTTCCCCAGACGAGCGGCTCATTCGAGTGGAATTTCCACAAAGCTCTACCTCACTTAAAGATTTAAGACTAGATTAGAGTCAATGTTATAATAGATTTCATCTGTTTACTTGTTGGTGTACGTAAAAGCTAGCTAGACACTCGGTCCGTGAACTATAAATACAATAATGTAAACCACCTCCAGAAGTATTTGTATGTTAATTCAGAGAGCCCACGAGCTACCTACGAACAAACGTATGCAGATTTTATGATCATTGCTGATCTCATGATCTGCCACTGAGGCGCAGTGGTTAGTTAAAAAGTATCAGCCTATTAATGTCCCACTGCAGGGCAAAGGCCTCCATCATTTGGATTCATGGTTTCGTTACAAAGATGGGTTTTGTTTTAATCACCACGCTTGCTAAATGCGGGTTGGTGATCACAAGCCCGGGCTATGTTCGACTAGAAAACTGTGGCATTATTTTGATTATCGTGACGTACGTAGGTTAAATGCTGTCACTGCGAAAAAAAGCGACAGTCGCTTCAAATGTATTGCCAGTTACAAAGCGGGTCAAAGTAGGGCAGGGCCATTTCTAACGATTCAAAACCATGCCAACACCTACATATGTTTGTACATCAACGAAAGATTGCTCCAACGAGCTGTTAAAGGGATGATACTGCATTCCTAGATTGAGAATTAATTAATTGGCCAGAGTCTCTGTGCAAACAAACTATGTCAAAGTTCGCCTTCACCTCTGCCGATTTATTTGCCCTGTGCAAGACTGCAATAGGTTTATTCAGCCAACAAAGCATAATAGCAAATGAGTTGGTTGTGCATTGTACAATGATATGGATCATTCATTATGTAGAGATCACATGGGTGCGGTTACGACTTCAATGGACGAATAAATTGTCTGTTTGATTAGTTAAGTAACTGCATAAAGGGTTAGGAATGTCTGATGGCAGTCGCTTCACTGTAATAACCAGACTCGCCAAATCCCGGATCATGGTCAAAGCGGACCCCGTACAGAAACGGGATAAACACTTCGTAACTGTTGTGCTATGTTTCTGCTAGTACGTAAAGCAAGAGCTCAGTTGGGGAGGGTATGGGGTCTTAAAGATTATTATGATTATGATTATGATAAAGGCATGCAACGCATCTGCGACCCTTGTACTATTTTGATGTCAATAGGCAGCGGTGATCACTTACCATCAGGTGACACACTAATTGCACCTATCACATAAAAAATAAAACCTACGGGAAGAAAATACGTTACCTACTCTAAGTCGTCACAACTCACAACACAGAAAAACTACAGCAATAGTCCAATTAAAGTTTTCGGCGAGTAAATAAAACAACCAAGGCCATATCGTGTTTCTAATTGATACAGGAACAACAACGTTTGTTCAGTCAGTTTGTTCAGCGCTAACTTGGTTTTATCGTTGTATTTGCGTCCCGATTACGGTCCAGATTTGTTTGAACACAATTAGAGTTTAAATACTGACTCTTTGTTGTTAGACTGGGGTTGTGTTAGCAAGTTGATATAGGTCGAACACGTGATTTATACATTATTTCACCCGCGTCCCGGGGGAACTACTTCCCGTACCGGGATAAAATATAGCCTATGTTACTCTGGGTGAATGTAGCTTTCCAACAGTGAAAGAATTTTTCAAATCTGCCTAGTAGTTTCGGAGCCTATTCAATTCATACAAACAAACAAAAAATCAAACCTTTCCTCTTTATAATATTAGTATAGATCAATTAAAATAAAAATGTATAACTATTAATAACGAAATAAAGTGGTCAAGTTGAGTAGTCGACTAGAATACTAGAGAGCTAATATTTTTTAAAGTATAAATGAAACTTACTACAAACTAAACTAAAGTATGTGGTACCAAAACTAAGCACAAAATAGTTTTTTTTAAATTACTACAATCAAAATTGGCACGGCACGGTATATTTAAAACCTATAATATTTATTTTAGTAACTAATAATATTAGTACCACATCTAAGCCCTATTATATCCTATAAATCGTTATAAGAAGACCTTTGAAATATCACAGAAAGAATCAAGTTACAAAAATGATCCCGGGTTTTCCCAAGTAAACCCCAGGATTTGATTCGGAACTCCCGGATCCGGTACCTGATTTTAGTCCCCTAAGCAGTTTACGAAGGGGTCAAAATCTTACAGACAGTGTGTGTTAGTGTGAGCATTTGGTGTACGTGACGTGGACTGATCACATGTTCACCTGATCTGATACAAAATTAAAATTGATTTTTTAATAAATAAATTAATGCCTTGGACTAACACACCAATTACCTAGCCCCAAACTAAGCTCGAAGCTTGTACTTTGGATGCTAGGGAGCGGATAGATATATGTACTTAAATACTTTTATAAACATATAGTCCACTACAAATACCGATGTTCATCACACAAACATTTGCCTCTAGAGGGATTCAAACCCGAAAATTCGATCGATTTGTAATTGGGTTGTTGACTGCTTACAACATTTACATACGAGTACAACATAATGAGTCAAACGAACAATCGGGTTACCTGATGGTAAGTGATCACCATTCAATTCAAAATATTCTTTATTAACATAGGCTTCATAGAAGCACTTATTAATCGTCAGAAAACTACAAAATAATGACTCTACCACCGATTCGGAAAGCAGTTACTGCCGAGAAGAATCGGCAAGAAACTCGACATTTGCTCTTTTCAAATGCCATATTTTCATTTAATAAATAAATAAATCGACATCATTTAAGAATCTTGTATCATTGCCCATGGACGTTGCCTGCCTTTAAGACCCTATACCCTCCCCAACTGAGCTCTTTGAACTAACTTAAAAACTTTTAAACAAAGGGGTCAACCACCATTTAACAGACATATCTACACTTTATTTGTTTGTTTGTGTGTGTGCATTGGCGTACGTGACCAGGCTCTCGTGTGGCCCGTTCGATTATCTCGATCAAACAAATTGGCCTAAAATAACCCACAATTGGTATGACACTTGGACAATGAAACCGCCGCGGGCTATATTTAGTGATTTCGTCGGCGAAGATCGCGAAACGAAAGCAAAAGTGACGCCCAAACGTTGGGGCTGCTAATTTAGGAAATACTGTATATTGTCTGATGGACTGAGGAGATTGAGGAGCTCGATGGAGCAGTGGTTAGCGCACTCGGCCTGCGGTTGCTAAAGTTAAGCAACGTTCGCAGATGCCAGTCATCGGATGGGTGACCGAAAAAGTTCATCTCGAGCTCCTCCGTGCTTCGGAAGGCACGTTAAGCCGTTGGTCCTGCGCCTGATCTCTCTACAATCATGTCACATTGCTCTCCCACCAAACTATGAGAGTGAGGGAATAGGGAGTGCACCTGTGCTTGCGCACTCACTGCACTATAATTATAACCTGCGTACCTGGCTGATCGTAAGATCGGCCGCCATGGCCGAATACGGCCGGAGGGTATTATATTGTCTGATCTCTCTACAGTCGTGTCAGATTGCTCACCGAACTATGGGAGTGAGCACCTCTGCGCACTCACTGCAGCACTTATTATAAATATAAAATACAGCTTAGTTTGCTGATCGTTAAGACTAGCCGACATATTCGAAAACGGCTAAGAGCTTTTTTCAGCATTTTTAAGTGTACCTGATCCAACATTTGTATTAACTCAAGTAGTCCAGCCGTTACGTTTTGACCAACACAATTAAAATGGTACTTTCTAAGCAGACCTTTAGCCAATATTTACTACTGAACATAATTGATTTACATTACATTGCAAAAAAAGAATGAAACATGACTTTTGAATCTAACAATACAATAGAAAGGCCACCATACAAAAGGGTACCCATAACAAAAGAAAGGGCAATAAAAAAAGTCAACTATAGTACATTTCCAGAAGATGATCTCAGTGACAGTTGTCGGTGTAATGGAAAATCTACCCTATTCTAAAGCATTAATAAACCTATTGAAATCATATAAAAAGCTCGTCGACCTTATTGCGTTGAAATTAAGTTTGATTTTGTATAAGAAGTGTCCATTCCAGCTAAGATGATCCATGTGACAGGTGTATTTCATATACAAAATTAAACTTTATTTCAAGGACATAAGTTCTCCAGGGATCGGGCTAAATGGAGAGGCCTAGGAGACGCCTATGTACAGCAGTGGACTGCGATAGGCTGATGATGATGAAAAGCAAGTTCGTATCACACTATGCGAGTCATTGATTTTGTCCAAACTAAACGTTGGTGACATTGTGGTCGGTCCACGATTACTGTCAAGGACTAAGCGGTTGATACAACGTGTTCAGAATGCTTGCTGTAGGTTTTGTTTCTCTGTACCTCCTCGTAGTCACATAACACCCTTCTTGAACACAGCCGGAATGCTTAATATGGATTCTCGAAGAAAACTGCATATGGCTGGTCTTGTCTTTGACCTTATTAAATTTAAGGAGCCCGAGTACTTATTCCGTAAGTTAAAATTCTCTGGAGTTGAGCGCAAATATGGCACAAGGTGTGCTCGTGCCCCACTGCTGCAGTGTAGTCTTCATAGAACTGAGGCATTCAGGGGCAGTTTCCGCTTCCAAGCTACAAAGTGTTGGAATGATTTACCTCCACCACTACGACAACTAACTTATAAATTATCTTTAAAAAAATATATAAAACACATTTGCTGGAAGCACAGAAGTTAGGAGTTTCAAAAGCCTTTGTAGTTTATCGGTTGCTGTCGCTTTTTGCTCTGGTCAGGTCGGTATCAATAATGGTTTTCAATAATTGTTCCTGATGTACATAACATACATACATACGAGTACAATGGAATGCTTGAATCGGTCAATCTGTTATTTTTATTTTCTTATTATTTATAATTGTGTTTTCTTTTATTTTTCACTTTACATGCTACTGTGCATGCAGAAATTTATGTTACTTTTAATATAGTTTCCCTCTCTATCCACCTCGGGGGTGATGGCTGAAAATCGGTTTTTTGCCCTTGGGCAAAAAGTAATGCCGAGCCTTGGCCCCTGTTTGCTGCAGCACACATATGCCTACGTGTATTGTTATTATATATCTTTTTTTTTTGTTTATTATTTTTCTGTGTATTCTAATGTTTTTAACTAGGTGTGAATCATGTTTTTAATGTCTGTATATGTGTGATGTTTGTGAGCAATAAACGGTTTATCTATCTATCTATCTATAATGATGATGATGATGATGAAGTTCCACGAGATGTTTTTATGATTTCCGTAGGGTCTTTTTACTTTAGATTAGTGTCGATTGACTTTGGAGTCAAACTGTCAACGGGATCATCTAAGCTGAAATAGACTACATATATCCTCCGTACGATTCTATAATGTGACAGTAATGTTGCGACAAATCGTAACCACCACTTTCCCAGTTGATAAATAGAGTGCAATAACACATGACCACGTGTGATGCATTTTGGCTTGCATCCAGAGGTTAATAAAAATGCCGGAGGAAGACGCATAGGCGAGATTTATGGTAGCCACAATGTCACACGATCGTAAAAAAATTTCAAATTATCTGCATCACTGCAATTTTATTGGCGGGAGAGATGGTGGCCTTGTGGTACGGAAAGCGCCTCATATATACGTGAGGTCCGTGGTTCGACTCCGGGTCCACTCCTCTTTTGTGTGCGTTAATAACAAATTTTCAGTCCGGGTGAGCGCACGATGCCGAAATTTCGGAATAGTCGTCTCACCTACATCGGCTTAAGTTTTGGGTGAAATTACCACTAACATTTTTAAAAGGTGGAAACTCAACCATTGGCTGTGTTTTAAGCGGGTGAGTTGCCACCTAAGCCGTTTTTACGTGCATCACTGAACTGCAACAGGCCGAAGATGGTATGTTAATGCAATTTCCAAAATGACAAGGATTGTGCGTCATCAATGATGAATACATTTGGCTAGTTGCCATCACTTTCTTAGCCACGTGGCGGATGCATTACAATATGCACTCTCTTGTGCATCATAACGTCATCTGAATAGGTGCAAGTGTACTGATACATCAGGAGATGTGTTTTATCAAAACAACTTGTACTCAACACCATCTTGTAGAGTCGAATTTGTGTAAGTAAATCTATATTATTCATTTTAAATCATCATTAGCCTATAACATTTTGGTAATTAATTCCCCTTAATAGGACTGGTGCAGAACAATGTACATAAAAATACATACATAATCACCAAATAGCTTGTCTGGTAACTCTATTATTTATTTATCTATAATATAACATGAAACCAATAACCAAAAGAATAAGCTATTAAAGGCCTGTTGGTCTAGTGGTTAGAGATCCTGGCCACAAACAAAAGAGACGCGGGTTTGAATTCCGCTATGGCAATTTGCTGACATGGATGTTTATAAAAGTATTTAAGTATGTCTATCCGTTCCCTAGTATCCATAGTACAAGCTTCACTCTTAGTTTGTAGCAAAACATTGGTGTGTTACGCCAATAAATTAATTTATTTATTTATGACTTTTCCACTAGTGAAAAAACGGGGTCGAAATCAATTAGTAAATCGATGATACATGCACAATATCACGCACTACAATAATTAGGCGGCACCGACTAATCGCTATTTAATTAGAAGACAAATTAATTGTCTGAGGCCAATTGTCTGAGACCAATTAGTTCAAGGACTGGATTGGTAACTGGGTATTGTCTGTCACCAAACAATTTTTTTTGGGTCAGACGGTACGTACATTCGAATTCCTTCTAGTAAATAAACGTCGAAAAACACCACCTAAATGCATGTATGTATGTATATCCAATTCGTTGTGAAGACAAGAGTTATCTTCTTCCTAGCGTTTATCCCGTTTTCTGTGCGGGTCCGCTTTGAACATGATCCAGGATTTGGCGAATCTGGTTATAACAGTGACGCTTCTCTGTAATAACCATCAGAGCTTCGTAACCTATCGAGGGGAACCAGACAGATTGGATCATGTTTACACATTCAGATCTAACTGAACCAAAGTCAGAAACTATCAGAATGTGCAGGTTTCCTCACGGTGTTTTCCCTCACCGCCGAGCTAATGGCACAAATCCACACATAGATTTCGAAAAATCCAGAAGTTTGGTCCCGGATTCGAACCACGCTCCTCACGTATGTGAGGCGCGGTCCGTTACCACTAGGCCACCATCGCTCTGTGAAGGCAAGAGTTATAATATACAAATAAAACCAAATCTAACTGAATTAATTAAACACCAATTGCCTGGCCCCAAACTAAACTCGAAGCCCCCACGTGGCCCCAAACTAGGCCCGAAATGCATTGATATAATTGAATACTTTTTATACACATCCACGACTCTTGTACAAATGTCAATCTTCATCACACTAACATGTACCCCTAGCGGGATTCAAACTCGCGACCTTTGTTTTGTAGCCAGAGGCTCTAACCACTAAACCAAGGCCTAAATAAACATAAAATAAAAAGTTTTGACTGGTGTTAGCTGTAGTTTTGTCTGGTAGAAAGTCTGGCGAACAAATGAAAATTTATGTTCATGTTACTAAAACATAAAGCTACTGCATGTTTAAAGATCACACAACTCTACACTAGATTTATAGTTTCATGTTGTGCTACGAATAAGTAAAGAGAATTAGGATTTATATCAGAACTAGCGGCCGCCCGAGACTTTGTCCCCGTGGATATCGGTTTCCGCACACAGTGTTTTATAAAAGCTAAAAGACTTCCTCGACAAATGGACACATATCCAACACAAAAATATTTTTTCAATTCGAACCAGTAGTTTCTGAGATTAGCGCGTTCAAACAAAGCTTTATTAGACTCATATTTGTATAGATAGGATTGTTGTGAATAATCCTAGTTAAGGTATTCTATAATGTAAGGTCAGCCATGAGGCAACAGAAACACTTTCAGTCCAAAAGTAGCTCTTAAGCCTCCGACATAAGGTCGGTATTAAGCTCAAAGTGTTTCGCCCTACCAGCTGATGTCTGTACCTAAACTAAATGTACGTCTGGTTGTAGATTTACCACCAGACTTTATATGGTTATTGAACTCAATATCTCGTGGATTCGACGACCCACTTGATATGCATATAGGGCTGCCATCCGTCCGGGTTTCCCCGGATTTGTCCTAGTTTAGAGGGCGTCCGGGGTGCGTCCGGGCACAGTCAATACAGAAGTCCGGGAGATACAGAAGTCCGGGGAAGGTTTAATAAGAAGAACGAGCAAAAAAAAAACGACCGATGCTTGCACGCCACGATCAACCGACGATTTTATGAAGATGAAGCTATGATGTCCGGCTTTCGGACTCTAAAATCCGGGGTTATCTCGCCGCTTGTCCTGTTTTCCAAATTTTAGAGATGGCAACCCTATGCATAAATGTTGTTGTTGGGTTCGAACCCATCACAGGACAAAGATTTTTTTTTGAACATGTCTGTTTGTTCGTGGTATTGGTGTTATATTTATCTATTTAAGTATATTTGTGATTTCACTGTTGATTCTGATATCTTTAACTCAAGTGCTTGCGACGGGATCTCAAGGGGTTCCCAAGCACCCTGTAGTTGTATAAATCTTCATCCTAGAAGCTCTTCCAATTGCATCGGCGGCCATTGCCTCGGAGCCCAGGGTACATTACGACTACGATTCTGAATGCTATTGACTATCATTATTAGCGCAGTCATTGAAGCGAAAAATATGGTCCAACCTCCGAATTTTTTTACTGTGAACCAATATGCATGAAATTTTGGAATAAGTTTCATTGTACCCTTAAATTCAAAAGTGAAAATGATTTGAACGCCGCAACTACCCCTGGAGTGGTTGCCACCCCATCTCGGGGGTGAGTTTTTTTTTTTAAGATAACCTCGGATATCCATTGGAATACTAATTTTAAGCAAAAAATCATCTATAAAGTTTTTCGATAAATCTAATACTTTTCAAGTTATTGGCAATTGAAAATTCGCAATTTTGTCACGTTTTTCATCGGTTTTTTGCAAATATCTCCAAAAATATAAGTTTTATCGAAAATTTTATAAGGAACAAAATTGTAGCTGGTAAAAAATTAAATAATTTTGTTTATCCTAAAGTTTTCTGTGTGCAATATTAAGATATATATTAAAGATCGTAGCCGTTTTTTATTTTGTCTGCAATTTAATCGATTTGGTCAATGTCATCAAGCGGCGAGCAGATGCATTTTAAGCATTCTTATAATTAAGAGTTTTGTAGTGCTTGAAATAAGCTTTCAAATGAGTACAATTAAAAGTCTTTTGGACGTAAAATTAGTAAGCTGTATTACAAATAAGAGGATCATCGAATGCTTTTTCTTGTAAATCAATGGGTTTCATAAGTGCCTTTTCCAAGCTATTCATGCTATCACAATTTCTAAAACAGCATTGAAAAGGTAATTAGGAGAACTACAACATCCTTTATTGCAATATATAATTAAAAACGTTTTTCGAAAACGGTGAAGGGTTAAAGGGCTTAAGAGAGGCTGTGATTGCCGCTGCCACGCGCTCTTTAAACAATCATATCTCCGTCAGTTTTTGTTTAACAGAAATAACAAAATTACTAAATTTTTTGTCAGAAAAATACCTATTTTTTTTATTCCTACACTTTTATACGCATCTGTCGTAATTTTTGAGATATTATGAAAAGAAGGTGGGATTTTTTAAAATATGAGATTTTATATTTTTATTTTACTTCTGTCTATTTTGAAAAATATGTGTCCTAAAGCAGCCAAACTGATACAATTTATCAAACACTTCATAATAAAGTTAATTCTAGGCGGAATACGAATAATTTCAATTCTGTTGGAAATGGCACTTATGAAACCCATTGTTTTAAAAGAAAAAATATTGGATGCTCCTCTTATTTGTAATACAGCTTACTTATTTTACGTGCAAAAGACTTTTAATTGTACTCATTTGAAAGCTTATTTCAAGCACTACAAAACTCTTTTTTATTAGAATGCATAAAATGCATCTGCTCGCCGCTAGATGACATTGACCACATCGAATAAAATGCAGACAAAATGAAAAACGGCTTTGATCTTTAATATCTGACTTAATATTGCACTTAGAATATGTTATAATAAATAAAATTGTTTAGTTTTTTACCTGCCACAATTTTGTTCCTCATAATCGTCATTCATTCATTCATTATCGATAAAAGTTATATTTTTGCAGATATTTGCAAAAAACCGATGAAAAACGTGACAAAATTGCGAATATTCAATTGCCAATAACTTGAAAAGTATTTGATTTATCGAAAAACTTTATAGATGATTTTTTGCTTAAAATTAGTCTCCCTATCGATATCCGAGGTTATCTTAAAAAAAGAATACTCACCCCCGAGATGGGGTGGCAACCACTCCAGGGGTAGTTGCGGCGTTCAAATCATTTTCACTTTTGAATTTAAGGGTACAATGAAACTAATTCCAAAATTTCATGCAAATCGGTTCACAGTAAAAAAATTCGGACCCAAAATGCTTCATTGCCTGCACTATATGTTATTCCATTGCAATATAGAAATCACCGTTCAAAACTATGAATACTGGCTAGACTCAACTTCCCCCACCTCTAATCCTTTTGCGCTAAATCACAATTTCCTCATTTGAAGCTAGGTCGTCGACCTCTTTCCGTTCATTCGGTGCGCGACCTTCACCGAGTGTGGACGTCCGCCGAACTCCCCTAATAATAAACGTGATAGATATCGCGAGGTGTTTGCTCTCATGAATTTCTTTGTTGAGGAAGTTATCCGCCTTATGAAAGTTTTTGACTTTTGAGATCACTACGTCTACAATAAAAGAAAAAAAAAACGTTTATTTCGATGTATGCTAAATGTCATGCCGTTTACTTTGAATAGTTAGACATAGATAAATAAATAAACAAATAAAATACATCACTAAAACATTAGGAAAGTAGAGCACAGTAATGAAGCACTTCGAAAATACTGTTCTATTCGTTTCTGTCGGCGTGAAAGGTACTTTTAAATCCACCAAGATCTAGCTCAGCAGTTATCCACTTCCCTAGAAGAACCTCCTACTACCTCGTTTGAACTCTAAAGACCTTACAGCTGTCGGTGAGTAAGGGAACATAAAATAAACAAAAAACCGGTGCAAGCCAATGCAAAACATGAGTCAAGTCATTGTTTACAATTGACTTAGGACATGAAGTGTGAATGAAATTCAATGATGGATGCATATAACCAAACAATGTCAAAACTTTCTGCGTAGTTCCAACGTCACTCACGACTTTAGAGAGATTTCTTTGTGTAAGATATATTATGTATTGTAATAAGATAATTCTGTTGTTTACAATAGATCGCTACTTAGAAAATATGTATTATCTTAATATACGCCTTAGATTGACTACCGTGGTATTATGATTTGTTTCGAGATGTTATTGTGATTTCATTTCCTAGAATGTCACCTCTTTGGTCTACTAGTTAAAGTATCTCAAGGTGACCTAGATTTGATTCGATTCCCGGGTAAGCAAAATTTGTATTGGAAACTCTTCCACATCAATCCGTATTTGGCAAACGTTTGCATTTAATATCTTTAAATCGTAAAATATAATTCAATGTGGGACTGGCCCGTCGGTCTAGTTGTAGGTGACCCAAACCACAAAACCGAGGCCCGTGGGTTCGAATCCCGCTTCAACAAGAACAAACTTCAAACATGGTTTAGAGCTAGGCAATTGTTGTTAGCAATTGAACTAAAGTCAGAAACTATCTGAATGTGCAGGTTTCCTCACGGTGTTTTCCCTCACCGCCTAGCTAATGACACAAATCCTCACATAGATTCCGAAAATTCCAGAGGTGTGGGCCCGGATTCGAACCACGAACCTCACGTATATGAGGCGCCGTCCGTACCACTAGGCCACCATCGCTCAGATACAAAAATGCTCTACTCTTTATAATATTATTGTAAATGTTTGACAGGCCCGTTGGTCTAGTGGTCAGAGACCCTGGCTACTAAACAAAGGGACGCGGGTTCGAATCCCGCTAGGGGCAAATATTTGTGTGATGAACATTGCCATTTGTACTCGAGTCATGGATGTTTATAAAAGTATTTAAGTATGTCTATCCATTCCCTAGTATCCATAGTACAAGCTTCGTGCTTAGTTTGGGGCTGGGCAATTGGTGTGTTAGTCAAAGGCATTTATGTAGACTATTTTAGGTAGGTATGTGTACTGAAATCCTAGCTTCACAAAGTCCTATTCGATCGGTGAACCTAAAGGCATGACCTCTGCGACCCAGACGTCTGCCCTAGAGGTCGCTGACCCCGCAAACGACCCTTACCATTCAAATCTGCTAAACCAGACCAGACTCGTTAAACTATTCTGTGGTCTGTAATATCTAGATTTTTATTTTTAACGAAATGTTGAGTTATAAAAGTTATACGATATTGTATTATAAAAGGGTTACAAAGATAGAGGTATCAATCGGGACTTTGTATCTCACAAGATTTACTGAAATAAATAAAAAATCGGCTAGTAAGTTAAGTCGGTAGTAATAAATATAACCTTCCGGTCATCGGCTGATTCTACGATCAGCCAGGTACGCAGGATATATTATAGTGCACAAGTGAGTGTGCAAGCACAGGTGCACCCCCTATTCCCTCTCTTATAGACTCTTATATTTCGGTGGGGCAGCAATCTGACACGACCGTAGAGAGACTAGACGCAGAAACAACGACTCAACGAAAATTTCGGTCATCCACCCGATGACTGGCCAGCCTTTAAAACCCCATACCCTCCCCAACTGAGCTCTGGAGACCTTACTCACCAGCAGAAACATAGCACAATAGTTACGAAGTGCTACTTCACTGTGGTCTTCTGTAAGGTGGAAGTACTTCCTCAGGCGAGCGCCTCATTCGAGTGGAAGTTACACTATGCTCTAGCTAGTTCGAAATGGAAACGGGCCATAAAGTTTATTTAAGTTAATCTATTGTATTCAGTACCAAAGATAGTGGGTAAATATAATTGTGACAGATAAAATTATATGGCTGTCACGTTTGCGATATGCGACTATTGACCTGATTACGCGACTATACGAGTATTTAATTATGTATATTAAAATACAAGTCTTCCTCCTTGAGTCTTTTTTTGAGAAATCGGGAGGCAAAAGAGCAAGAAGGTTAGCTGATGGAAAGTGATCGTTACTGTCCATGGACACCAACAACACTATTACACCCTGGCCACAGCCCACAGCGGTGCGACTTGCGATGCGTCTTGCGCCAGCGAAAGTGGCGAGCGAAAAAATCAAATAAAGGAAATTGTATGAAGCATGCGCATGCCACAGCTACGGCGGCGAGATGCGCGGTGCGAACGCGCGGCGGCCATACCCACGACTAGGGCGGCCGTCGCCGGCCTCGCCGCGCCGATCGCCGCGCCGCTCGCCGCCGTAGCTGTGGCTAGACCCTAAGGGTAGCTGGTGCGATTCTGGCTACAAAACTTAGGGTCGCTGGTTTGATTTCCGCTACGTGCAATGTTTGTGTGATGAACATGTATGATGACATCGAGTTATGAATGCTTATAAAAGTATTTGAGTATGTCTATCCGTTCCCTAGCTTCCATTCAAGCTAAACTGACAAATTCCTTTTTTTTAATCGTCAGTCTTACGGTCTCTGAAGCTTAGCGGTCAAAGCGCTTGCCCGGATTGCAAGAGGCGCTGGGTTCGGTTCCCGCCTGAGCAACCTAAGATCTGGTGAACTTTTCTTTGTATATTGTGTATAGTATTAAAATCATCGATAAAAAGGAATAATAATACCTAGCATGAAAAATGCTTAAAATAAATATACCAGAAGCAAATATGTAAAAAATGCAGGAGAACTTTATAAAATCTCATCGATAAATTCTTAGAAAGAATGCACCTCAGTATTATTTATGAACATTGTACGTACACGCTAAGAAACACGCTTCCATATTGGAATGTTGCCAAAAACAAAGAGTTTTATGAACTTTCACAGTTCACTGCTTTATGCAGTTCACAGAATACTGAAGTACATACATACCTACCAATAATATTGGACCAATATTTCCCACTAGTTCCAGTGGATATGTACCGTGGAACTATTGAGACTTTTTTATTTTTATTTTATTTTATTTATTTATTTTATACACACAAATTCACATTTTCGTTTTTTAGTCTTGGTAATGAAAATGACACTGCTGAGGACTGATATTCTGACTAGTTCCAGAATACAAAATAAGTTTGAGCAATTTACGCCAACCAGTTGCTGTAAACTTGTGAGGCAAACGAACTGTAGGTACCAGGATTTCAGAATGCATCATCATCATCATCAGCCTATCGCAGTCCACTGCTGGACATAGGCCTCTCCATTTAGCCCGATCCTCGGCGACTCGCATCCAGCTCCTGCCAGCCATCTTGCGCAAATCGTCACTCCACCTTGCCTGAGGGCGTCCTTCACTATTTTTTTGGGACACTTGCTGAATCAGAATCTATATGAAGGTAGAATTATACTAGTCTAGTAAACCATACTAATATTATAAATGGGAAAGTGTGTATGTTTGTCTTTCTTTCACGGCAAAACGGAGCAACAAATTGACGTAATTTTAAGTGGAGATAGTTAAAGGGATGGAGAGTAGCATAGGCTACTTTTTGACCCATTTCAACCCCCCACTTCCCTAAAGAGGGGGGGGGGGGGGGTTGGAAGTTTGTATGGAAAATCTAAACTACTTAAGTTAGGCGGTTGAAATTTGGCATGCAGGTCTCTTAGTAAACTTGATGCTTAGTTGCAAAAGGATATTGCAAAATTCCCACGAAAACCGATATCCACGCGGACGAAGTCGCTGGCGTCCGCTAGTTATAGATAGTTGAAAGTAAAACGCACAACAAGGAAAATATTACGACAGCATTTATCAAGACTTCTGTAAAGTACGTCGTACGATTGCCAAAAACCAATATCTTTGCAGATTAGATTACCAAGCTATACTTTTTACGTATGCAACCTTGAATTCTATAGATATACGCAATTAGATAAGTTTTAATGACGAATTATTATGATGAATCCTCTAGGTTTATTATGGTTCATAATAAATACATAAATTCATTGGAATAACACACCAATTGCCTAGCCCAAAACTAAGCTCGAAGCTTGTACTATGGGCCGATTTCCCGCTCACCCACTAGTGGGGTAACTCGATTTTTTTATTAGTGCCCGTCCACCCACCACGTCAAGGCTGGAATTATTTAATACTAGCGGCCGCCAGCGACTCCGTCCGCATGGGTTTCGTTTCGGTACACAGTGTTACTATAGATAGCTTAAAGTCTTCCTCGACAAATAGTAAGTGGACTTTCCAATACAAACGATTTTGTCAATTCGAACCAGTTGTTACTGAGATTAGCGCGTTCAAACCAATCTGGATCAGGAGTTACACGTGTTATTGTGAGTCAACCATGAAAGATAGACATATACTGTCAAAGGATATTTTTTAGACAATTTTATGAACAATATTTCCGTGATACATGATTTTTATGTAAATTTAACCATTAAAGCTGCACACGCGACAGAAGCTTAAAAAATGCAGTAAATTCTCCCGTTTTTCCAATATTTCCCTTTACTACTCTGCTCCAATTAATTGTAGCGAGATGAAAAGTATCCTATAATATGCCCAGAAGTATAAAGAATAATTGTACCAAGTTTCGTCAAAATCCGTCCAGTAGTTTTTGTTTCTATAAGGAACATACAGACAGACAGACAGACAGACTGACAGACAGACAGACAAAAATTTTACTGATTGCATTTTTGGCATTAGTATCGATCACTTATGAGGTTCCCGGCGACTGACCCCACAACAAACTGAACCCGCGGTGCCACTTGCCGGATTTATTAAATTCTTATATTTTCCTCCGGCGACTGGACCCACCCATATATTAATAATAAAATATCTATTGTTCAAGCCAAGACCATAGCTGGGCATTAACTCGTTAATCCGTTAATCGTTAATTAACGAAGTTAACATTTTGATTAACGGATTAACTTTTAAGTTAACTTTAAAAACTATTAACGGACATGTTAACTTCCGTTAAATATGTAGAAGTCCGTTAATCGTTAATCCAATGCCTACTATTAACCGCACGGCTCCGCGGGACGAGGCGCGAAAAACAGGTTTAGACAGTGCCGGGCGCGGCGAGCGCGGCGCATGGCAGTTCAAATGCTGAAGGGAGTCAAGGGAGCATAACGAGTAACAACGATGATGACGTGGAAGATTTTAATTCTGTCACTCAGTCTATAGAAAAACCAAAGAGCTCCAACTCTTTAAAGAGTTAAGCACACAGTCTTGTTAAAACGATGCTGCATTCTTCGGGGAATTTATATTTATAAGTCTATTTATTAAATACAATACTGCTGTACCCTCAAGCGCTGCAGTAGAACGTTTGTTTTCCACGGACAAAGACATTTTAACACCATAACGAGCCTCGCTTTCAGACGAGAACTTCAGCAGGTTAATGTTTATGAATGGGAATATGCACCATATGTCCGACGATTAAATTACACATTCAACTATCTGAATTATACAAGTATTTTGTTTTGTTCCTAAATTGAGGTATTACTACTACGTATAGAGTTGACATCGCGAACAAAAGTTTTGCGTCAAATTGGAGGGAAGGGGGCGAATAATTCAATGATATTTTTAGCTTTTTATCTATTTTATAACACGCCACCATCTTTATTTTTCGTCTTATAATGATTGTACATGTTTTTAAAACACAACACGAAATTTTTTGATTTAAAAATGTTCAAAAAAAGAAAATTAGACTGCAAGTTTGAGGTCCATGGATCACAATGCGCAAGAAAATTATTGTACGTGATGTCATTTCTATACGTATGTAGTAGTAATAAATGCCTCAATGGTTCCTAACCTGTTAACTTCCAGAACCTAAACCGACCAGATATGAAAGTGATTTTTTACATTTAGTTAACGGATTAACGATTAACTTTAACTTGCGTTAATTCTTCCGAAATGTAACGCTTTAACGTTTAACGAAGCTAACTTTTTTTGTAGCGGATTAACGATTAACGAAGTTAACTATTCTATTAACGGTGCCCAGCTATGGCCAAGACCAGTACTGTCAAGCGAAAAAGTGTTTGAAATAGTTTTACAAAGTATAAGTTTTCTTAGTTTTGTATTCAATATGTTGATTATTTGTTATTATAAATTGTGTTAGTTTTTATATCTGTGTAAGCAATGTTTGGACAGACTACGATGAACACTATCCTGAACATACGTAAAATTGTTTTATTTGCTAAATTGACTTTTAATAATTAGCTGATGTTGATTATATTTCTATTATTTTTTAAATAATAAACCAACGGTCATTAATACTAATTCTGATAAGCGATAATTGAAATTATTAGTAATTGTGATTGTTGCCTGATAATTATCTAAGTACATATTTATTTTAAATAAGAGAGTTAGATAACAAAAATCATTAAGACTGATTATGTGAAGCTATATGACGGTAATTTTTTATATTTTTTATCTGTGATCTTAGACTAATATTCCGTTGATTTATGTGTATACCTTTATTACATTTTAACATCGTTAAGGCTGATTTTGTGATAGATAACTTACTAGTTAATATTTGTATGTAAATTGTTGATTATTTTTCGTTGTTCTTTAATCGTGTATTTTATTCTATAAATAAATGATATTTTAAAACCAAAGGTTTTTTCTTGATTTCAACTTCAAACAATTTTTCGATTGACTGTACTCGTTTAGCTCGAACAATAGATTTTCATATACATATATGATTGGGGCCACTCGCCGGAGGAAAATATAAGAATTTAATAAATCCGGCAACTGGCACCGCGGGTCCAGTTTCTTGCGGGGTCAGTTGCCGGAAGCCTCCACTTATCACCCCTGATAGTTATTTTGAAAATATATTTAATGTACAGAATTGACCTCTCTACAGATTTATTATAAGTATATAGATATATAGATGTAATATTACATTACATTACTTTACATTACATATATTTATTATTCCGATGTTCACCACACAAACATTTGCCCCTATCGGGATTCGAACCCGCGACCCTCGGTTTTGAAGCCAGGCTTACGATACTCACAGAAAGACTTGAAGCACTACTGGGGGGCGATTTACTAAGCGCAAATGTCATAATCTTACGGTTGTGTCATCGGTCAGTAGGAATTTAGTACTAATTTTGTACTGTCGCCGTTGATACAACCGTGAGATTATGACATTTGCGCTTAGTGAATTCCACCTCTGTTCTAGGCACTGTACTCGGTCATATTGACATACGTGTGACGTCAGAGCTACTGCGCATGCGCGCTGTAGTGCGCACAGACACGTCGAGATAACAGACACTGTATGTTAAACACGTTTTACACGTCAGAACCAATTTGATACTAATTACCAGATAAATATTCTGAAAGGCCTGTAAGTCGAGTGATCAGGGACCCTGGCTACAAAACCAATGGTTCGAATCCCGCTAGGGGCAAATGTTTGTGTGATGAACATCGGCATTTGTGATCGAGTCATGGATGTTTATAAATGTATTTAAGTATGTCTATCCGATCCCTAGCATCCATAGAACAAGCTTCGAGCTTAGTTTGGGGCTAGGCAACGTTATATCTCAGAAAAATATCAAGTGCCGACGGGATCGCGTTAGGAAGAATGAAATAAAATCAAAGGGAAATGTTTACCCTTAGGGTCCAACTCTCAAGAGATATATGTATATTTCATGTCCATAGCATAAAGGCTAGCAAAACCTGCAGCTGGATGACGCTCAGAACTAAAAAGGCATTAAAATAAGAGCGACAGTAGTTTAAATTTAAATCTTTTCACCCCTGGAGTTTCCTTCGTACTCTAGTGGAGAGGGATCAGCGACTACATTGAAGTATACTAAACCAAATATAGTGACGACCTACAAAAGTTCCACCTCGCTCAAGTATAACGAATCCTGAGAAAAAAATACTCAAAACAAAAAATAATACAATCAAATCTGATGTTTTCTTGAAACTAGATATTCTGCGACTTAGATCCTGTTCCAGACAAACAAATACACCAGCAAATTCAAGGTCGACAGGTTTTAATATTATTTAATACCTATCAATTAAACTTAGCTCTCATCTCAGACCGATCCTCTAGCCGTTTTTCGCCATGGCGGCCGATCTTACGATCAGCGAGGCACGCAGGATATATTATAGTGCTCAAGTGAGTGCGCAAGCACAGGTGCACTCCCTATTCCCTCACTCTCATAGTTCGGTGGGACATCAATCTGACACGACCGTAGAGAGATCAGGCGCAGGACCAACGGCTTAACGTGCCTTCCGAAGCACGGAGGAGCTCAAGATGAAATTTTTCGGTCACCCATCTGATGACTGGTATCTGCGAACGTTGCTTAACTTTAGCAACCGCAGGCCAAGTGCGCTAACCACTGTACTGTACACTGATGTATAGTGTAAACGTACACTGTAGGTACCTATAATTCGATGCAACAAGTAGACGCATACAGAATTCCACTCAATCATCACAATTGAATAACGAGTTCGCTCCAAATGCAGGTCTACGACTCGCATTGAGATGTCATTGTGCAGTGATGCGGTACAAGTGCATAATTTGATGCAATCATTTGATTAAATCATCTTCGCGACCCGTTGGGTATAAAAACCTACGTATAGTAACTATTAAAGTAAAACCTATACGTATACCTCAATGAGTACAACTTTGCTTGTAGAAATCTTCGGATTTATTGATCCAATCGTAAATTGAGTAGATTTAAATCGCTCTTACACTACCCAAATTACCTACTTGAGCATCCTATTTGTTTGTTAAAACTGTAATAGAATTGTACTTCTTAACTTATAGGTACTCAATGGTCGCGTGGGTGCGACCTGGAGCCCTAAAATACAGGGTCAGCATACTTTAGGCCCCAGTCACACTACACTATGTGCCTTCTCGACAAACCCTGTAATTTTTTTTTTTTTTTATGTCAGAGGCGGCAAACGAGCTAGCGGGTCGCCTGATGGTAAGCAATCACCGCCGCCCATGGACATCCGCGACACCAGAGGTATCGTTGATGTGTTGCCGGCCTTAACCCCATACCCTCCCCAACTGAGCCTGACCCTGTAATTATTTAATTAACCTAATCAAATCAAATCAAAATATAGGTACTTTATTTATATAGGCCTCAGCCAGGCACTTATAAATCGTCAATGATATCACAATAGAATGAATCTACCTTCGACTTCGGAACGTATTTATCTGTCGAGAAGAAGCGGCGAGAAACTCGATTTTTGCTCTTTTAGGTATCCACCTAATTTAAGAGGGTGAAAATATTTCTTTTATTGTTTAGCTAAGTAGGCCTTTCTCGAATTTAACATTATGCGACCAAAGTACAGAAAAACTAATACCTACAGCTATTCAAACGGTTAAAAAATTTCACTAAAACCATCGATGTCGCCAACGCTACATTTCCGATAAGCCCAACCAGTCAGGCGCAAACGTCCTTGCGCCTTCGATAACAAACGCAATCAATACACACAATAATAATATCGATTTCTGCACGTTTCTCCTCTATACGCCTCGGTGGTCTAGTGGTTTAAGTACTCTCGTGGTCCTAGGTTGAATTCCTGGGTCGGGAAACATAATATGTGTCGATTTTTCTGAACACGAAACATTTGTGATGATTCTTCTGAACACAGCCTGCCATATTAAGCAAAAACCCATCTTTGTAATCACCACGCTTGCCAAATGCGGCTGGTGATAACAATCCCGGGCTGTGTTCAGAAAAATCAACACAAATTTTGCCGGACCCGGAAATCGAACCCAGGACCTCGAGATGACGACCCGGTACTTAAACCACTAGACCATCAAGGCGGTTCTAGAGACTGATACTTTACTTTATTTTATGCACATTTTGTTTGCTTGTGCTGGCACGGGTTGAAAACCACAAATAAAAATAAATAAATACCCCACAGCATCACATACATTGATCTGATTCCATGTTATGTAGCTTAAGCACTTGTGTTAAAGATATCAGAATCAAAAGTGGTATTCCAAATATACTTAAAAAGATACATATAAAACTCAGACCAGGGGCCTTACCATCAAGTCTTAAAGCGATCTTTAAACAAGTGAGTAAGAGAGATGCTGCTTTACATGATGTAAGGCAGCATCTCTCTTACTCAATGGTTTTTAGATCGCTATAAAACTTGATGGTTAGGCGTCAGGACAAACAGACATGTTCATGCACATGTTAAAATCTTGAATAGTACACCAAGTAGCTTGTCAAACCACATCAAAGTATGTTGAAGATTCAAATAATGAATTCCATGTTGAATCCAACTTGTCTGTTTTCCCTTGTAAGGATTAGGGAGGTCAGAAGACAATAAGATATTCCAAAGTAATAACCTGACTGGTCAATTCAGGATCATAGTTGTGGTGTTGTGGTGTAGTTGTGTACCTGGGCTCCGAGGCCAAGGATGCAACCGGAAAAGAATGACTGTGAACATCATTGTAGGAATAACTTGATTTCAGTTCTTAATAACGACAACATAAATATTACATTACATTAAGAGCCTGTAGTGTCTCGTTTAGTACAAACTGGCACACCATTTCCCAAGAACGCAAAAGGTGGAGAGACAATATAAAGCTTAACCAAAACATAATAATATTTAACAGAATTGTAATTACTAAGACTCTGTGAAGATCAGAATGATTGCACCAAAAAAGTGACTGAAATCAGCCATTTACTTACATTTTTCAATAAAGGCCTTGAAATTGGACTTATACCTACATATTCAAACACAATTGTTTTATAATCTGATTAAACATATAATTAACAGGAAATTACATATAGAAACTCGTATACAAAACAATGTCACATGAGGCATTGCCCCAGAGACATTCAGACGTTTTTATGAAAGAATTACATATTGTGACTTTAAAGATATGAATCATCCACAAATTGACAAAGGGTAAAATAACGTAAATAATATTTGCATTCTGGGAAAATGGCAAGGAATGTTTTCTTTGTATTCGGCATTTGACTATTTGATGACCTTTAAAAGACAGTGGGATTGAATACCACCTACAAACATTCATGTTCTAATATTCAAGTTTATGTTGTTTCATCACATGTTATGTATACTTGTGAGAAATTACTGAATAAGATCTCTGGAAGTGTAGCTCTTTTATAGGTGCCACAGGTGCATAATATTATGCTATTTATTTTTAAATCAAACCATTGTTTACTAATGTACTTACACAAGTTACACATAAAATATTTATTATAATACTGAAGTACACAAGAATATAATTTATTATAATGTTATTGACTAAGTGCGATATTTACATGTAATTAAATAGGACAACAATAATAAATAGAGGTAAGCTCTAGCCACACAAATAAACTTGTTTACAAACAAATTGTAAACAAAAATGTCTACCGTTCGATAGGTAAAAGTACCAGGCGCCCAGAGAACCGAGAAGGTCGTTTCACTACAGGTGCAAACCGACCGAATACGGATGTAAGCATACCCGTAGAGAAACCAAGGTGGACGCAACACATCCTCTTTGGCCGGTTAATCCATGAGAATCACGTACACACATCCACATTAATTATCAATTTTAATGACGCAATTATTTAATAGGATTTCTAGATTACTCGACCTACGACATATGCATATTCTAAGACGATTCTAAGAATGTTTTGTTTAGCTTTCGAACGCAATAATCAGAAGCAACTGACGCACATACGAATGTAAACAAAGACGTATTGAGAAAATGTTCAATAAACTGCGTAATTTCTCCTCGCAATAAGGCATCTGATACGCACGACATCATTTCCACACGTCAAGTCGTTATCCTTGATAAAAAAAACTAGAATACCCAGTTTCGTCACACATTGTTTTGCTTGCATTGTTTATAAATATTAAACACGACTCACCGCTGAGATCCTCGAGTGTATTCAGCTTACGAGCGGCCATTGTAGCGCAGGACACGCACAAGACACTTGAAAACTAGTTTTTTTTAGATTTTCAGCACTTTAGTGAGAATTAAAATGAACTTTTTCGCTAGGTTTGCGGATTTCGCAAAAAGTACGACAAGCCCCTTTCGTATTCAGTTCGCCTTTGTTTTGCTGTTTTGATTTCAATCCGCTCAGACAAGTGGCGGCGTGCAAATCGCTACTATCAATGCCACATTGTACATCCTAATTATTAGTCCTTCTTACCCAAGAAATAAAGTCCTTATTTCAGCTGTCTTGACAACTAAGTTTTGTCAATTTGTTTACGTCCGTTTTGATTGGTTTAACTTTACAGAATTTGACCAATAATGAAACGGAATTTGAGAAAACGTGATTTCATTGGCTAGGCGCAACAAGAGAAAATGTGTTGCCATTAGTGAAATCTTATCATAATGACATTTAAATTTTGTCTATGTGTGGTCAATGCACTTTCGGTGGTAGAAAAAGGTTGATGACCTTTGCGAGAAAAATTACTTTGTATTGATTGAAACATGATTTATCTTTTTGATGTTTGTATTAGATATTTATGATATAGTTAGTTAGGACTATTGAAAACCCAGGAGTGTCTTAGTGTCTTTAATTGGACAGAGGACTAAAATAACGAAAATTATAGTTAAATGAATAAATCTTATAATAGGTGTTTTTTTAATGCAGATTATTAAAATCGATTGAGCTGAAAGGCTAAAACCATGAGTATCTAAAATAATGTGTCAATCACACATATCCGTTTTAGATAGAAAAATCGTCAACCATTTTAGCCGGGTGCACTGGCTGGTTGCAGAAATATTTTTGATGACATTTATTATATGTTAAGTTAAAATATTCATAGTCAGCAATTACTATGAATGTTTGCTCTAAGAAAAACCAACCCATTTTTTATTTTAATAAATTACTACCTTCTTTGTTATAAGTATAAGTTTAATGTGGCAACACTGTTCTAGGTCTATAATTGTCTATTCGCAAATTTTGCCGAACCTCGTCAATGACGTTTTCTGTGAATCGTCTTCGATATTTCTATCAAAAATAATAATTAAAATTACCGTAATGAGTGCACATATTACTGAAGACGATATCCTTTCACCAAGCCACCTTGAGGATTCAGATAGTCCTAGGTACGTGCAGAATTTAATTCAAAAAGTCCCTTCAGAAAACACCTGTTTCACTTGACAGCTGATTTTGAGCGGCAAAAATGAAAGGGCGCCAAACGGCCGTAGCGTTTGCTGGCGGTTTTGATGTGATTTTAGTGCATTAATGGTGAAATACGTGTTAAAATTTGCAGAAAACGGCCTCGTATGGACAACAGCTCGCGTTTGAGTTGGAGTCTAATGGATAGGAGGACTGACCAAGAGGTAACATGACGTTATATTCCCGCTTTTTTCAACGCTGCATTTTTGGTTATGACGTGAATAATTTCTTTTCAATGCGACAATTTACTATTTTATTACTTTGGATAACCTTGACTAGTATATTTAATGCCGTCAATTCATCATTAAAGTTATTTTAAAAGTAAAAGTCTTGGAAATAAAGTACGTAACTTGAAATTTTTAAACAGGTATGTTAGTCTGAAAAAACTGATGATATCATTATTTTGCATAGTAGACATGTATGAGAATATGTCCTAAATTACTCTTATGCAACGTTCACACATTGGCAATTGAATTAATATTAAAGCAACTTGGGAAAATCAATTATTAGTCTTGCACATCAATACGACGCATAGCCATTGAAGTTCGATAGAAAATAGCATTAGACATGTTTGTAGTGAACTATTTGAGGAGCTCGATGACGCTCGGGCTGCGATTGCAAAGTTAAGCTACTTTCACAGAAGTCAGTCATTGGATGGGTGACCGAAATGACACCTGGAGCTCCTCTGTGGTTCGGAAGGCACGTTAAGCCGTTGGTCCTGCGCCTGATCTCTCTAAGGTCGTGTCAGATTGCTGACCCACCAAACTATGAGAGTGAGGGAATAGGGAGTGCACCTATGCTTGCACACTCACTTGTGCACTCTATAAATCCTGCATACCAGGCTGATCGTAAGATCGGCCGCCGTGGTCGAAAAAACGGCAGGGAAGGGTATTAGTGAACTATGATGTTCTTTTTGAAACATATTTCTTGATTAAAACTTTGTTGATATTTTAGAAAGTGTTAATTTTCTCAGGTTTTACAAGAAATGGGTGTCAGTTTGTTGGAACCGGATGACAACGAAGCACTGTTTGAAATGAACTTTCCAAGCTTTAGTGGGGTAAGTGAACACATGAGTAATAATATAGCCTTCTTATTCCTAAACTTAGGGTTATAATATATCCCTAAGTTTGGTGTGCCTATTGGCATAGGCCTTCTCTAAGTCCCTTGCCACTCTCATCCAAAGGGGTCCGGCTGTCAGCTTCAGATCGTCTTGCCACCTCTTGACTTGACAACCCCTGCTTCTTTTGCCGTCTCTTGGGTACCAGAGAGTGACTTGTTTGCTTCATTTGTTTGTTGGGTATCGCAACATATGCCCAACCCATCTCCATTTCAAGGCATCTATCTGGGTGGGGATGTCTGTGAGTTTGGTTTTTCCTCTTATATGTATCTACATTCCTGACCCTGTCTTTGATTTTTAGCCCTAGTTGATTCTTTCCATGTTGTTGTTAGACTATTGAGGCCTACTTCAATCACTTGCTCAATTAATAAGTGAACATTTGCTATAACTCAAAAACATAGCTTGGGTACAGGATATATCTTGGGAGCTATAAAACCCCAAATTTATAAATTTAAGGTTTGAAGCAGTTTGTCGAAAATATTTACAAGCTTTAACCTTTTTCAGGAAAAACAACTTTCGCTTTTTCCTGTAAATATGACGTTTTACTAAAACCTTAATTTTTATTGGTAGTTTTATTTAATAAGTAATCCTAAGGAAACATAACATAATCTTATTTTTTTCACAGCACCAACACAAAACCTTAAAAAGAAAACGGGATATAGAGAATGTAAATCCTAACGTAAACTCGATCGCTTCTCCGAGAAAATACAGCCCAAAGAGCAGTCCGCGAGGCAAGTGCCAGAGTCCTGGACCTTCTAAGGTGAAAAGTCCACGGAGTGGTGATAAAAGTAAGTAGTAAATATGTAATGGATGGTATTAGGCTCATTATCCTACTACTATTATAAAGGCGAAAGTTTGTATGTATGGATGTATAGATGATTGTTACTCTTTCATGTAAAAACTACTGAATGGATTTGAATGAAACTTTACCACAATATAGCTTATACATCAGAATAACACATAGGATATTGGAAATCAAAATCCACGCGGACGGAGTCGCGGGCGGCCGCTAGTTGGATATAGTTCACTGACCTGTTTATAGTTATCATTATTCAATTTTATGTCACATTGACCTTAATTTGTTTTTTTCAATTTCACCTTATTCATGTTGTAAGGCAAAAACATGTTATCTTAATTATTTTTTTTGTTCACGTAATATCTAGTGTCTCGCGTCCATCAACCAAACATAGCAATACATATTATTGAATGCATTACAAACAATATTTGTTAAGGCAGGATAGCTGTAAACTCAGTCCGAACTGAGTCTGGCAGGCTTAAACTTTTTTCTCTTAATAAAAGAGATGTCCCAGAAATGTATGAAGTCTCGGCCTGGACCATGTACGCTATACCTAAATATAGGCGAATAAGTGTACTTCAGTTTTTATTACTCCAATTCGTATGGAAAACCTTAGTTTTTTGGCTGAAACAATAAATTAAACCACAATATTGCAACTCAGTACAATATGGCGGAGGACGCATCCATAGAGTAAAGTAAATATACCAAAGATTTTGGAAGTTAGTAGATAATCCATATGTCAGGTTTGAGTGAAGCCACCAAAACTTCAAAAATTCACCTATTTTTACACCTATAGTGCCGTGCCTATCGATAAAGTCCTCGAGCCAACAAGACGTTTTTCTACTAAGAGATTTTTTTATTTATTAATATGAAAATACTCAACATAAATAATAATCATTGAAAATGTTCATTATTAAGTGAAAAAGTGTAAAGAAAAGATACAATATTACACGATTCAGTTTAACAAAGGTAATTAAAATTTATATTACCTTTAAGTCGACCCGTACTCAGCACATCTCTTCGCCTCTATCTCTCTACAAAGTTTGTTTCTCTCAACAGAAGTCGATTAAAATTATTAATTCGTAGATTGAGTGCAAGTTCTTTATAGACAGATACATATCTAATAACAATGCAATGCATTGTGCGTGGATTCATATCGCGAGAAAGAGGAAAGGAAAGTATTATCCGTTTATCTGAGTGAAATGCAATGTTATAAAGTAACTGCTCGAGGTTGTCATTCAATATTCTTACAATAGTAACGGCACTTTTTACTACTTACAATATTGCACTCGAAGTACGAATTACACTGGATTCGATTCCCGTTAAAAGTTGACCGCCATAAAAGCCAGACCAGCTTTACCCATATTCATTATTGAAATAGCCACTTTTATAAATGATGATGTCGTCATTCAAGTTATTTTACAATACCACCTCTATTACCAAAAAAATATTCTGTATCAAAATTTTACGTGCAGTAAATCCATAGACTACACATATAAACGGAGAGTCGATATCGATGAAAATTGGTACGCATGTACTGGAATCCCTAGTTCCATCCACATCATTGACGTTTCAGACGATTTCAGTCGGGTGTCTGGTATCTTGCTCTATCACACGTGATTCATAATAAGGAGAAAAAGGACAAAAAATCTGTCAAATCATTGTCTCCATCTACTAACTTCCAAAATCTTTGAAATATACCAAGACGCATTTTTAAAACTTGAATGACGTTCCTGTCGTTTATCCGTCAGTTTATTTTTGTTTTGACAGTATGCAGTTTATTTCACAAAGTATTTATATTTTTAGGTTACAAACGACCTAAAAAGGCTGGGGTCAAAGCTGTAAATCCCAGTAAAGAAAAAAATTACAGTTGCCATCTTTACGAAGTAAAGTGAACAATTATGAATTTGATTTTATTTTTCAGCCACTAAACTACGGACCAAAAATGTTTTATTGTATTTTTAATGGAAATAGCAATATTTTACCGATTTTTTGGTACCACTTACATGGTGCGGGCCTGGGATGGGACATCTCTTTTTTCTGTATACCTGATACACTCCCAAAAAAAAAAAATGGTGCAAGAAGTTCTAGCCTGTCTAACTCCGTTCGGACTGAGTTTACAGCTATACTACTAGCAAATATTGTTTGTAATGACCTCAAGAATATGTTACCATGTTTTGTTTCGCTCCTACACTTTGTGAATCACCCGACGGGGTCCACATTTGTACTGCCTTTATTGTAACATCTTTTAGCATTATGGTTGACAAATAAAAGAATACTAGACTAGCGGCCGCCCGCCACTCCGTCGTCGGCGTGGATTTCGATTTCCAATAGCCTAAAGCCTTCCTCGTCAAATGGACTACCCAACATAAAAGATTTTTAAATCGGTCCAGTAGTTCCGCTAGAGATTAGCGCGTTCAAACAAACAAACAAATAAACTCTTCAACTTTATATATTAGTATAGATGGTTGACAAATAAAAGAATATGAATATTGTTGATCAAACAACCTCTCTTTCAGGTCGCCCGCTCAGCCAATCCAACACAGATCCTCATCTCCTGGAGACGACAGTCCTGGACTCATACCTCGTGGATGAGGAAACTCCCTTGGCCCAAGTCAGCGCAGGCCTAGCGCAGGGCTTCTGCTACGAACGGAAGCAGACTAGTTGTACCCGTGAGTATTATCAAGTGCACACTATAAATACCAATGTTAAAGAGAGGTAGAGCTTAGTGGAACTTACACTCAAATGAGCCGCTCGTTAGGCAAAGTACCCCCACCTTACAGAAGACCACAGTGAAGTAACACTTCGTAACTGTTGCCAGAGCCAGAGCTCAGTTGGATAGGGATTGGGGTCATAAAGGCAGCCAACGCGTCTGCGATTCTTGTACGTTTGTTGATGTCCCTGGGCAGGGGTTATCACATTCCATCAGGTGACTCTCTTGTTTGTTATAAAGAACTACTTTAAAGATATAAACAGTCTACTGCTCAATACTTACTGCTTAATATCATCCTAGCGTTTATCCTGGTTGCTTCCTCGGCCATTGCCTCGGGGCCCAGGGCTCCGACTATGATCCAGAATTGACCAGCCTGGTTATTACAATGGAGCGTCTGTCGTCTGACCTCCTGCCCTGGGCTTCAAGGCAATTGCCGAGGATGCAACCGGGAGAGGCGCTAGGATGATGATGATTCTTTAGTCCACTTCTAATATAATTTATCACAATTAAAGGAAACCGAATGGCGGGTTGTACACCTTCAAGAAGTTTAGAAGTTGTATTTACCCATAACCTTGTCCACAGCGTTAGGCCTAGAAGAAGAACTGATACTAAGCCGTCGTCCGAAGCAGGAGCCTCCGGAGAGCGACTCGTTCAGCTCGCTGTCAGACGAGATGATCCTGAGCGTGTTCCGCTGGCTGCCCAAGCGAACCCTGGCGCACTGCATGCTGGTCTGCAAGAGGTATGTCCTGCTGGTCCACTGGACTAAGGCTTTACCTAGATCACCCATGTCTGATTCAGGCTACTGTCCAGATATGGAAATGAAATCGTCTGCAAGAGGTACGTCCTGGTACTCAATTGCTGCAGGTAGATATCTCTGCAGCCCATAGTTACCACGAGAGAAACCTGTTACATCGTTTGCTCGTCTGCAAGAGGTATGTAGCTGGTACTCCATTGATGGACCTAGGCTTCGACAAGATCACCCATGTCTGTATCAGGGTACTGTCCAGATAAGGGTTATGTGTGCAGGCTCTTTAGCCTATAGTAACCATAAGAGAACCCTGACACATTGTCTGCTCGTCTGCAAGGAGAACTTGCCTGGTGCAGCTCGAGCAAGGTCATGTCACCAACTGGGCAGGTGGACGATGGAATTATAGAACACAAGGGAACGGTGGTCCCCAGTAAGAGCTGGTACTGAGCCGTCGTCCGAAGCAGGAGCCCCCGGAGAGCGACTCGTTCAGCTCGCTGTCGGACGAGATGATCCTGAGCGTGTTCCGCTGGCTGCCCAAGCGGACCCTGGCTCACTGCATGCTGGTCTGCAAGAGGTAGGGGCCTGGTGGTCCACTGATGGACTTAGGCTTTACCTAGATCACCGTTTGGATCTGTTCCAAACATCACCATACTGAGCAGGGTCGGTCATTGCAGTATGGTGAACGATGGACTTTGGCTTACGGCATGCTGGTTTTCAAGATTTATGTGACTGGTACTCCACTGCTGGGCTGAAACTTTACCTAGATCACCATTTGGATCAGGCTAATGTTGGACTTAAGCGTGTTCCAGCTAGGGGTAATATTTACAGGCCCCGTAGCCCATAGTTACCACGAGAGGACCCTGATAGATTGTTTGCTCGTCTGCAAGAAGTATACATCTAGGCAGGTGGACCGGTGAACGATGAAGCACAAGGGAACGGTCCCCAGTAAGAGCTGGTACTGAGCCGTCGTCCGAAGCAGGAGCCTCCGGAGAGCGACTCGTTCAGCTCGCTGTCGGACGAGATGATCCTGAGCGTGTTCCGCTGGCTGCCCAAGCGGACCCTGGCGCACTGCATGCTGGTCTGCAAGAGGTATGTCCTGGTGGTCCACTGATGGACTTAGGCTTTACCTAGATCATTGTTTGGATCAGGCTACTGTCCAGACTCCAGATAGGGGTTATGTGTATTGAGAACCCGGGTACATCGTTTGCTCGTCTGCAAGAGGTATGTCCTGGTGGTCCACTGATGGACTTAGGCTTTACCTAGATCACCCATGTCTGATTCAGGCTACTGTCCAGATATGGAAATGAAATCGTCTGCAAGAGGTATGTCCTGGTACTCCGCTGCTGGACCTAGGTCACCCATGTCTGGATTCTTATTACGTTGGAGGCCGCTAGGGTGGGGGAGTAAGTCAATAGCTCATAGATAGTATGAGGGAACCCTGGCCTGGTATGCTCGTCTACAAGAAGTACGTCCTGGTACTCAATTGCTGCAGGTAGATATCTCTGCAGCCCATAGTTACCACGAGAGAAACCTGTTACATCGTTTGCTCGTCTGCAAGAGGTATGTGACTGGTGGTCCACTGTTGAATGTGGGCTTGCCCCAGGAGAGGCTTATGTATGGGCATAAACGTTACCTTATAGTCCCCACATTGGGCAGGCAGGTTGGTATCCGAGTTTGGTCAGAGCTTAAACACAGGGGAACACTGCTGGGGACCCTGGCTCCACTATATGCTCGTCTGCAAGAGGTATGTGAATGGTGGTCGACTGGACTTGGCTTTACCTAGATCATCGTTTGGATCAGGCTACTGTTGGACATGGACTTCACCCAGATCGGGCAGTAATTCGGTATAAGCAGTGTTTTCATTTTTATCACCGCTGTTTCGCACAAGGGTCGCTGTATAGCGTGTTACGTTATACAGGTGAGTTAGTAGTTGATATGGAGTGCCAGAAGTTAAAGATCACGTTTTGCTCAGTGTTTACTTCCCACACAAAATATTATAGTAGAAGTGGATCTCAGGCGACGTTATAGTTTCACGGTAGTTAGAATTGTACTCAATCGTCGTAAGTAGGTATGCATACAGCATGATTCATTGACCTCAATATAATGTCAACAAAGGAAAATAATGTACGAGTAAACTGTACAGTCGCAGATGCGTTGCCTGCCTTTAAGACCCCATACCCTCCCCAACTGACCTCTGGCGACCTTACTCACCAGCAGAAACATAGCACAACAGGTACGAAGTGCTACTTCACTGTGGTCTTCTGTAAGGTGGAGGTACTTCCCCAGGTGCGAGGCTAATTCGAGTGGAAGATCCAGAACATAATACATAAAAAATGTTATCATAATTTTCAGATGGCAGGCAGTGGCATCAGATGAGACGCTATGGCAGAGACTAGATTTAGGAAATAAGACGTTGAATAAGGACGCTCTGGGCAGAATACTGGACAGGAAACCCGTCATAGTCAGATTAGCTAACACGGAGGTGAGAAGACTTTATATTGTTAACTAGCGGCCCGTCACGCGGTTTCACCCGCGTCCCTGGGGAACTACTTCCCGTACCGGGATAAAATATAGCCTATGTTACTCTGGGTGAATGTAGCTTTCCAACAGTGAAAGAATTTTTCAAATCTGCCAAGTAGTTTCGGAGCCTATTCAATTCATACAAACAAACAAACAAACAAAAAATCAAACCTTTCCTCTTTATATTATTTGTATAGATATAGTTTACTAGCTTGGGGTTTCGCGAATGATGAAGTCGCGGGCGCACGCTAGTTTTTCATATTTTGCTTCATTTGTTCACAAAATAATAATAACAATTCATCAATAAACAATGTCTAAACAAAAAAATAATCATTTTTAACCTATTTATGCTAGAATTCGCTGGTTTCCTTACGTAACTTTTATTATTTAGTCAATACATTTCCTTGAAGAATAAAAAAGGGGGTAAAAAAATATTGACCGAAATATTTACCAACATCTGTACTTATTAATTATTTAATAATAGCTTAATGATACTTACCTATGTTTACAAATAAATAATTTGTATTTGTATTTGAAAAATTTACCGGCATCATCCACCTTTTCTTAACTTAAATCAGTTGGCGAAATTCGGTACACATATTTTGCATACTCACATACCTCTAGCGCCCGGTCTATAGATGATGTGACTTAATCTATACTTATATAATAAAGCTGAAGAGTTTGTTTGTTTGTATGTTTAAATAAATAAATAAATAATTGCCTTGGACAAACACACCAATTGCCTAGCCCCAAACTAAGCTCGAAGCTTGTACTATGGATGCTAGGGAACGGATAGACATACTTAAATACTTTTATAAACATCCAGGACTCGAGTACAAATGCCGATGTTCATCACTCAAACATTTGCACCTAGCGGGATTCGAACCCGCGACCCTTGGTTTTGTAGCCAGGGTCTCTAGCCACTCGACCAACAGGCCTGTCTGTTTGTTTGAATTATCTTCCTTTTTCTTGTATTTATTCTATGTGAACATTTAACCCTTTCAGATAGGAGAATGGCATCCAACCTCCCCGCCCACACCTTCACGTATACAATACCTGGACCTAAGCGTAGCCACAGTAGACACAATCACACTGAACCATCTGCTGTCCCGCTGTCCTGGCCTGAAGAAGCTGAGCTTGGAGTCCGTACCGGTTGAGGATACCACTTGCGAGCTTATAGGTAAGTACATTAACCATCATGGGACTATTGTAGTCCACTAATGGACGAAAGCCTCCCCAAATAAGGAGGTCATCAATAAAACACTGGGGATCGCTGCCCATACCCTGAAATGGACTCTCAGTCTCCTTATGTTGGCAACGGGAAGGATACCACTTGTGGTCACATTTCACAATGTAGGTACAAAACAACACATCATACCAAAGTTATAGCCCTTATGTCGGGGGCGTAAGCGCTATTATTGAACTACAAGTGTATACCATGATGCGCAGGCAGTTTTATAACTCAGCAGATAATCGCTTCACTGAGGCCCATTGCAAGAACAGTAGAGGGATTATTGAGGACTAGACTGACGGTGACCCTAGTTGCTCACTTCATAAGATAGTACTTGGACCTAAGCGTAGCCACAGTAGACACAAGCACACTCAACCATTTGCTGTCCCGCTGTCCTGGCCTGAAGAAGCTGAGCTTGGAGTCCGTACCGGTTGAGGATACCACTTGCGAGCTTATAGGTAGGTAGAGAGTCCACCACTGACCAAAGACCTCCCACTGATGAGGAGCATTGCTCATAGTTATCAAGCTATGCAGGCGGGTTAGTGACTACAGTATAGTGAACAATCAATACATAGTATAAAACAAAGTCGCTTTCGCTGTATGTCCGTATGTATGCTTAGATCTTTAAAACTACGCAACGGATTTTGACGCGGTTTTTTTTAATAGATAGAGTGATTCTTAAGGAAGGTTTGTATGTATAATACATGTAAGTAAGTACCACGGGCGAAGCCGGGGCGGGCAGCTAGTAAAACATAAATGGAACGTTCTCATCCATCTCCTGGAATGCCATTAAATGGGCGAGCTTATGGGTAGGTTCATTAACCATCATGGGACTATTGCAGTCCACTTATGGACGAAAGCCTCCCCAAATAAGGAGGTACCTGTTGGTCATCAATAACACGGGGTCGCTGCCCATACCCTGAAATGGACTCTGAGTCTCCTTATGTTGGCAACGGGAAGGTTACCACTTGTGAACTTAGGTTAGTCACATTTCACAGTATAGGTTCATAACAACACATAAGAAGCACCGTGCAGAAACTATAGAGGGCGCTAAAATCCCGAATTTTTTTTCTGCGGTTTGACAGTAAAATTTGACATTTAGCGTGAAAGTTTCGAATATGAGTCACTAGATGGCAGAATAAGGCACCGTGTTTTTCCGTAGTTTGACAGTAGAATTACCGATATTGAGAGTAAAAGTTTTGAATATGAGTCACGAGATGGCAGAGTTATCGCTTCGCACGGTGCCTATTGGCACAAAACAACAACCCATCCGATGAAACTTTTACTGCCCTTAAGCGCTATTATCTCACTTCAAGCGTATACCATGATGAGTGGCATACAGTATCTGGACCTCAGCGTAGCCTCAGTAGACACAATCACACTCAACCATCTGCTGTCCCGCTGTCCTGGCCTGAAGAAGCTGAGCTTGGAGTCCGTACCGGTCGAGGATACCACTTGCGAGCTTATAGGTAGGTAATAATAATAATACCCTCCGGCCGTATTCGGCCATGGCGGCCGACCTTACGATCAGCCAGGTACGCAGGATATATTATAGTGCACAAGTGAGTGCGCAAGCACAGGTGCACTCCCTATTCCTTCACTCTCATAATTCGGTGGGACAGCAATCTGACCCAACCGTAGAGAGATCAGGCGCAGGACCAACGGCTTAACGTGCCTTCCGAAGCACGGATCAGCTCGAGATGAAATTTTTCGGTCACCCATCCGATGACTGGCATCTGCGAACGTTGCTTAACTTTAGCAACCGCAGGCGCTAACCTTTTGCGCTAACCACACATCGAGCTAACTTTACTGCCCTTATGTCAGGGGCATAAGCCCTATTATTGTACTGCAAGTGTATACCATGATGAGTGGCATACAGTACCTGGACTTAAGCGTAGCCACAGTAGACATAACCACACTCAACCATCTGCTGTCCCGCTGTCCTGGCCTGAAGAAGCTGAGCTTGGAGTCCGTACCGGTCGAGGATACCACTTGCGAGCTTATAGGTAGGTAGACAGTTTACAAATGACCAAAGACCTCCCACTGATGAGGAGCATTGCTCATAGTTATCAAACTATGCAGGCGGGTTGGTGACTACAGTAAAGTGAACAATAAAACATAAATGGAACGTACTCATCAGGCCATTAAAGTCCATTAATGGACGAAAGCCTCCCCAAATAAGGAGGTACCTGTTGGTCATCAATAACACTGGGGATCGCTACCTGAAATGGACTCTGAGTCTCTTTATGTTGGCAACGGGAAGGACACCACTTGCGAGCTTATAGGTAAGTCGACAGTCCACTGTTGCCTATAGTCCACCCACTGTCAACGGAAAGGATACCCTTTTGGTATCACATCCGTTGTCATGGCAGTTAAATAAATATTTCACAACATCACATACATTGATCTGACTCCGTGTTAAGTAGCTTAAGCACTTGTTACAGACATCAGAGTCAACAGTGGTATTACAAATATACATAAATAGATACATATAACACCTAGACCAGGACAAACAGACATGTTCATGCACACAAATGTTTGTCTTGTGCGGGGATCGAACCCGCGACCTCTTGCGTAATAGGCAACAATTTGACCATTACACCAAGCGGGTCAAATAGATTAACCATGCTGTGTGGGTTGGTCGGTGACTCAGCTTACTACAGGCTTCCTTTAGAGCCAGGCCGTCCAACTTGAGTATGACCGCTTTCACCATGATGTGGCATACAATACCTGGACCTAAGTGTGACCACAGTAGACACAGCCACACTCAACCATCTGCTGTCCCGCTGTCCTGGCCTGAAGAAGCTGAGCTTGGAGTCCGTACCGGTTGAGGATACCACTTGCGAGCTTATAGGTAGGTAATAATAATAATACCCTCCGGCCGTATTCGGCCATGGCGGCCGACCTTACGATCAGCCAGGTACGCAGGATATATTATAGTGCACAAGTGTGTGCGCAAGCACAGGTGCACTCCCTATTCCTTCAATCTCATAATTCGGTGGGACAGCAATCTGACACGACCGTAGAGAGATCAGGCGCAGGACCAACGGCTTAACGTGCCATCCGAAGCACGGATCAGCTCGAGATGAAATTTTTCGGTCACCCATCCGATGACTGGCATCTGCGAACGTTGCTTAACTTTAGCAACCGCAGGCGCTAACCTTTTGCGCTAACCACACATCGAGCTAACTTTACTGCCCTTATGTCGGGGGCATAAGCACTATTATCTCACTGCAAGTGTGTACCATGATGTGGTATACAGTTGGATCTAAGTGTAGCCACAGTAGCCACAATCACACTCAACCATCTGCTGTCCCGCTGTCCTGGCCTGAAGAAGCTGAGCTTGGAGTCCGTACCGGTCGAGGATACCACTTGCGAGCTTATAGGTAGGTAGACAGTCCACCGTTGCCTTTAAGGTTTAGATTTAGGTTAGCTGGAGAGTTTTCCTCACTTAGCCTCTAAGGCTATTGCGCGTGATAACCTAGATCAGTGGTTCCCAAACTTATTTTGTCTACTGCCCACTTTGAGTATAAATATTTTGTTAGCGCCCCCTATATTCAATAAAATGGGACAGATATATGAACTACGCGGAAAGAAATATAGAACCGAGTTTGAGCAATGTTTTAATTCATATTAGTTGATGTTCACAAGTCGTTGTTTAAGATGTCTCCTAGATGAATATAATTACAAATCAACCCAACACAATGCCTCCATTTTCTTTCTGGGTCTCTTACCGCCCCCTTGAGACCTGTAGCGCCCACAAGGGGGCGTTATCGCCCACTTTGGGAAAGACTGACCTAGACAAAGGAGAGACTGTTACCATGTCTGTTCCCCTATACCCTCATTCAAACCATTTGAGCTCCAGCCAGAGGTCCAGAGCTCTCGCGGCGTCGCCGAAGGCTGCTCGTAGAGTCTCGGAGTCTGGGAGTAGTCGAGCTCGATGTTCAGCCACGCCGCTGCATCGGAGCAGCACGTGGGCAGGCGTCTCCACCGTTGCCCATAGTCCACCCACTGTCAACGGAAAGGATACTCTCGTACAACATCTGTTGTCATGGCATTTAGGGCTTCTCTTTGGCGTACCATCACACAGAAAAAAGCTTTATTGGTCATCAAGGATACCAGCTTAAGGATATGAGCTTATAGGTAGGTATCATCAACCATCATCAGGCTATTCCACTCCACTGCTGGACGTAGGCTTTCTTCAGAAAGGCCTACGTCCTTGCAACCTACGTACTTGCAATCCGGACAAGCACTCTGCAGAGCGCTTGCCTGGATTGCAGGAGGTGCTGGGTTTGATTCCCACCTGAGCCACGAGAAGATGAAGATTTTTTTTTTTTATTATATTTTAAGAGCACTACCTACCTACCCACTCTCTCTTTTGCCCTAAGGTTGACTGGTAGAGAATGCCATGAGGCATTAAGACCGCCTTTTGTACCAATTTTATTTTGTGCAATAAAGTTTAAATAAAAAAAAAAAAAATTTCTTTGATTCTAATTTTAACTTTAATATTTCTTTTAATCCATTGCAGGTAAATGTAGAAATTTGGAAACGTTAAATCTGACCATGGCGACAGGATTGACTGATGTTGGCCTGACTTCTATACTACGAGGTTGTCCCAGGTATGTATTACTTACTACATATATCTATAACTAATTTGACTATTTATAAGTGGATCTTTGAAGTCCACGTAAATAAAGAACTTTATGATTTTGATTTTGTATTGTACTGATATACAAAGCTGAAGATGGCCTAATGGTACGGACGGCGCCTCACATACGTGAGGTCCGCGGTTCGAATCCGGGCCTACACCTCTGAATTTTTCGAAAAATGTGTGGATTTGTGACATTAGCTCGG
The DNA here is from genome assembly GCA_958496325.1 of Nomophila noctuella. Classification (NCBI taxonomy): domain Eukaryota; kingdom Metazoa; phylum Arthropoda; class Insecta; order Lepidoptera; family Crambidae; genus Nomophila; species Nomophila noctuella. The sequence continues at coordinate 1,085,470 of OY292510.1, read as the reverse complement.
CGGTGAGGGAAAACACCGTGAGGAAACCTGCACATTCAGTGATTTCTGACTTTAGTGAAATCTGAATGTGTTTGTGTATCCATGATCCAATTTGTCTGGTGGTCGTTGAGCTGTCAAAAGACGCTTAATAAAACGGTCAGAATAGAGATCAGTTTAAGCGCAAAACGTTATTTAAAGGTGACTAAAAATACTCTAACCTATTTCTACATTTCTTTTTCAGCCTACAAGCTCTCAACATTTCCTGGTGCTATTTAAGTGAAGCTGCTTTGGAGGTAGCTGTCACAATGCTGCCGCAGAAATTACAACGATTAAATCTTGGTGGAGCGAGGATCATTACCGATGACAGTATGTATGAATCTTATATAATACTAGCCTTCCGCCCGCGACTTCGTCCGCTTCCCGTCCCGTCCCGTCGTCCCTTCCCTATTTTTCTCGACATAAGAACCATCCTTGGACTTCAACGAACATTTAAAATAAAGAATTGGTCAAATTGATCCAGGCGTTGTTGAGTTATGCGCTTACCAACAAATTTTGTGATTCATTTTTATATTATAGATTATACCGAGAGCTAGTTCATCCTGCGAGTAACAGTCTTCTTGTTACAAAGGAGATGGCTCAACATCCAAATAAAACCAGCTTCGACAGAATCTTCTTATGTCCGTTTTGAAAGGGGCTTATTTATATTGAATGTATGTACATATAAAGGTTTTTCTTAACTACTGGGGGCATTTACTAATAGCAAAAATCTTTTCCCATAGATTTGGTTGGTTCTGCAAACTCCAAATTCTTATTTCCTTTAAGATTTCTGTACTAGAAATATCAGAAATAGTAAAAGACTTTTTCCCGTAAGAAACAGAATCCGAGGACTTTCAAAACAAAATGTTAGGAGAAAGACTTTTTGCTATTTATTAGCAGGATCCCCATCCGTCCATTAGGAAAAATGACAAATGAAAATAGCCCCTTTTAAAACGGACATAGGAAGATTGTGTCGACACTGGGTTTTTTTTGCCTTCTCCTTACTACAGACTTTTGGTTTTCGCTCACTAGCTCATGTGTAGTAATAAAACCATGAACTTTAGGTAATAATAACCGTAACTTTCCGTGACGACCCGCTTGGTGTAATGGTCAAGATGTTGCCTATTACGCAAGAGGTCGCGGGTTCGATCCCCGCACAGGACAAACATTTGTGTGCATGAACATGTCTGTTTGTCCTGGTCTGGGTGTTATATGTATCTATTTAAGTATATTTGTAATACCACTGTTGATTCTGATGTCTGTAACACAAGTGCTTAAGCTACTTAACACGGGGTCAGATCAATGTATGTGATGTTGTGAAATTTATTATTTATTATTATTAAAACTTTCTCTCCGCAGTGGTAACCCGTCTAGTCTCCCGCTGCCCCCGCCTCCTGGAACTAGACCTGTCGGACTGCTCACGAATCACAGCGGCCGCCGTACAGGCTCTACAGGCGCTCGCTAGGCTGGAGCACCTGGCTTTGAGCAGGTGCTACCTGTTGCCGCCGCATGTGCTCACGTGAGTCAATATTTACTCAAAATATAAAATATTAATATTAATACAAAGATAAAATAAATAAAATTAATAAAAAGAATAAAATATTTTTACAACGATAAGTAATTTTATGTGATAGGGATGCAAACGAACAGCCCGTGGTGTAGTGGTTAGAGCGCTGTGCTCAAAAACTACGAACTCGGAGGTCGTGGGTTCGAATCCCGTGGGGAACACTTGTACTTTGTGTTGGTTTTCTCAGTTTGGTTAGGACTTAGAACATTGCAGGCTTGAATCACCTGATTGTCCGATAAGAATGATGATTACGTGCTTCGGAAGGCACGTTAAGCCGTTGGGTCCGACTATGATCCAACTGGTCTGGTTTCCCTTGTGGTTACGGAGGTCAGACGACGGTCTCTCCATTGTAGTAACCAGACTGGTCAATTCAGGATCATAGTCGCATACCCTGGGCTCCAAGGCAATGACCGAGGATGCAACCTGGAGAAGCGCTAGGCTGATGAATTTTCATTATTTTCATAGAAACATTACATACATTGATCTGACTCCGTTTTAAGTAGCTTCAGCACTTTTGTTACAGGCGTCAGAATCAACAGTGGATTACAATTATACTTAAACACCCAAACCAGGACAAACAGACATATTCATGAATCATGAATCAAATAATCTTTATTCAAATAGGCCTCAGGAAAGCACTAATGAATCGTCAATAATAAAATTATAAAAACTACATATTGACTCTACCACCGACTTCGTAATGCAGTCATCTAGCAAGAAGAAGCGGCAAGAAACTCGATAGTTGCTCTTTTCAATCGGCAATTTTTACATTAATTGTGTGTACAAAAGTATTAATACTTACAAAAGTATTTATACATGCACACAAATGTTTGTCCTGAGCGGGAATCGAACCCGCGACCTCTTCTATACTAGGCAACCTCTTGACCATTTAAACCAAGCAGTTCGTAAAATAATGATTTACGTTTGTTCCACAGTAAGCTAAGCTGTATGGTATCTCTAGTATACCTAGAAGTGTGGGGCATGCTTCCGGCCGCGTCTTTAGCTGCGTTGAGAGCCGCGTTACCTGCTATACAAGTCAACCAGTTTATGTTCAGGTAAATATCATATTTATTTAATGATTTCTAAGGTTAACGCGACTGTTACTCATGGAATAAAATTAGGTTTAAATATAATCGCGGTATAATTTTGAACTACATATTTGAGGACCTGCTTGGTGTAATGGTCAATATGTTGGCTATTACGCAAAAACAGAAGAGAAGAAGCACCGACTTCAGTTAGTATGTTTAAGATTACTTTAACATAGTTTAGGAAAATTACAGTATGAGGTAATAGATATTAGGAATTATTTTTTAATTTTTAGTTTATTTTTGTGTTTACGGTTTTAAACGGATAGAATCGCGGTATAATTTTAAACTACATATTTACAGGATAACCCTAATATACCCGGATATAATCATATTAGCGGCCGCCCGCGACTCCGTCCGCGTGGATTTCGATTTCCAATAGCCTAAAGCCTTCCTTTTCAAATGGACTATCCAACACAAAAATATTATATCAAATCGGTCCAGTAGTTCCCGAGATTAGCGCTTTCAAACAAACAAACATACAAACAAACTGTTTAGCTTTATTATATTAGTACTAGATTAGATTTTTTATTATTTAGCTGACCTTGGCAACTAAGGTAACAGATTTCCTTTGTCTCAATTATCACGCACAATGGCCCACCTTAGAGACTAAGTGCGGAAAACTCCCCTGAAAACCTAATCCTATCATTGTAACTACAAATAGAATAAAGTCTCTGTAGCATATTTACTAGTACGATTCACCCGGACTCCCTGAGAAAAGATGTTTTTTTTTATAAAAACCCTTACTTGTTTTTTGTATTACATGTATTGTGTTAGGAATTGTTATACCAGCGTATTGTATATATAGCTGGAGAGCTGGCAAGCATTTTTGGGGAGGTGCTTGAGGCAAGCTGAAAACTTGTCCTGTACCTCTCCTATTATATCCCAACACGAAACTGCAGACCTGGCTGGTGAGTAGCGGGGCTAAATCAACCCCCAAATTTTTAAAAGTATATTTTTTTTTAATCCAAAAATATACTTGAGGCAATTTGCAATTTTTATATGTTGTAGTTTAATATTTGCAGAATATAAAAAAAAATAAGCCAGGCGATTCAGCCGGGGTTTTAACATTGACAGGCCCGTCCAAAAATATTTTGCAAATGAATATAAAAAATGTGTTTGAGGCAACTTGAAATTTTAATAGAGTATTATTTATAACTAAAAAATAAGACTCTCAAAAAGACAGATCATTCCGGTGGGACTTTCTACCTGCCAGGCGATCTATTAAAAGACAATGCCGATTTTGTTAGGGAAGGTGGCGTCTTTTTTTTTCGAGCGTCCACCAACCAAACTTGGTAATCTATATTCTTGAGGGCATTACAAACGATTTTTGCTATGGCAGTAAAGCTGTAAACTCAGTCCGAACTGAGTAAATCAGGTGCGAACTTTTTTTGGCTTCATACATTTTTCTATGGGAAATTGTTTTTTTTTGTTTCTTGCGTCCATCGACGAAACGTGAAAATATACAGGGTTACAGGGAAAGTCGTGCTGAATATTGAAGGACGTTATTATTGAGGTCATTACTGATGGATTTTGTCCTATGACATGGTGTCCGAAACTTGACCGTTTAGGAGATATTTCAATTTTAAGTTTTTTTTAAAATAATCCAGTTTTTTATTAGTTTTCATCATTTTTTTGGGAATTAGAGCTCCCAGGATTAGTTTTTCTGTTTATTAAGTTAGAAGACACATCACTTTATTAAATCTAATAAATAAAACCTCAACTTGCTACTAACAAATGGAAAAAAAAATGCCCAAGAACGGTTGGAGTGGGAAAAAAATGGAGTATTCCCAACTTTAAAGAGCTTTTTTTTCAAAAAACACGTATGTAACTTATTCTGCAAATTATGTTAAAAACTTCTATGGTTCTTTACCTTTTCAAAAAGGTATCACATCAAATAGGTATGTTTTTAAAATGACGACATAATGTTATTGTTCTAGCCTAAGTCAGTGGCACAACATAAGAGAAACTGCAAAAGAAAAGGGTATGGGTCACCACCTGTCACCATTGTTTTGATGAAAAAAAAAGGGTACAGGGCGGCAATTTTGATGATCAGGACACGTGCAGTCTCTTTTGACTCGTGGTATTTATTTTATTTATTATTTTATTTGTTTTTAGTCTGCTCATGCGATTCGTCCGTGGTAGATGTGTTATTCGTGCTCTTCGATCATTTTCTTTACATACGCGACTTGGCTTGGATTTTTGGACTGTTTCTTCTTTTTTTGTGACGTGGCTTGTGTCTGGACTTCGATTTTAATTTTGAACATGGGAGGAATCGTTTTAGCGTCAATGTTTGGATGGGCATAATAGCCAATAATTTGATAGGGCCATACTTCCTGCCCGATAATTTGAATGGTGAAACTTACGAAGACTTTTTGAGGAAGCAGTTACCCTTGTTGATAGAAGACTTACCCCTAAATTTGACACGTCACATGTTCTATCAACATGATGGTTGCCCAGCACACTACCGAAGAAGTGTTCGACAATGGTTGGATGAAAATTACCCAAACCGATGGATTGGAAGAGGCGGACCCATTAACCCATAGCATGGCCGGCAAGGAGCCCCGATTTAACTCCAATGGATTTTTATGTGTGGGGCCACTTGAAAAGCCTTGTTTATGACCAAATGACGCCGATAGATAATTTAAACGATCTAAAACAAAAAATAATTGATGCGACTGATGAAATGAAGAGAAACCTACAAACTTCTGTAGTTAAAAGTAATTTAAGGAAAAGATTGAGAATTTGTATTAGAAATAGGGGCAGCCATGTTGAACATGAATTATAACTTTTCTAAACATGAATAATTGTGTTTTATTTCTAAATTAAGCCATTTACACCTCAAACTAAAAAAATCCAATTGCTACCTTTATTTTAATTTGGTCAAGTTCTTGGTTTTACTTGACAATTTAATAGCTATTGTTATACCTTCTTGAAAAGGTAAAGAACCATAGAAGTTTTTAACATAATTTGCAGAATAAGTTACATACGTGTTTTTTGAAAAAAAAGCTCTTTAAAGTTGGGAATACTCCATTTTTTTCCCCACTCCAACCGTTCTTGGGCATTTTTTTTTCATTTGTTAGTAGCAAGTTGAGGTTTTATTTATTAGATTTAATAAAGTGATGTGTCTTCTAACTTAATAAACAGAAAAACAAATCCTGGGAGCTCTAATTCCCAAAAAAATGATGAAAAATAATAAAAAACTGGATTATTTAAAAAAAAACTTAAAATTGCAATATCTCCTAAACGGTCAAGTTTCGGACACCATGTCATAGGACAAAATCCATCAGTAATGACCTCAATAATAACGTCCTTCAATATTCAGCACGACTTTCCCTGTAACCCTGTATATTCTTGAGGTCATCACAAACAATATTTGCTATGGCAGTAAAGCTGTAAACTCAGTCCGAACTGAGTAAATCAGTTTTGAACTTTTTTTGGCTTCATACATTTTTCTATGGGAAATTGTTTTTTTTTGTTTCTTGCGTCCATCGACGAAACGTGAAAATATATATTCTTGAGGTCATCACAAACAACACAAACAAGTCCGAACTGAGTGCAGTTCGGACTGAGTTTACGGCTTCACTGCCATAGCAAATATCGTTTGTGATGACCTCAAGAATATAGATTACAAAGTTTGGTTGGTGGACGCTCGAAAAAAAAAGACGCCACCTTCCCTAACAAAATCGGCTTTGTCTTTTGTTAGATCGCCTGGCAGGTAGAAAGTCCCACCGAAATGATCTGTCTTTTTGAGAGTCTTATTTTTTAGTTATAAATGATACTCTATTAAAATTTCAAGTTGCGTCAAACACATTTTTTATATTCATTTGCAAAATATTTTTGGACGGGCCTGGCAATGTTAAAACCCCGGCTGAATCGTCTGGCTTATTTTTTTTTTTTATTCTGTAAATATTAAACTACAACATATAAAAATTGCAAATTGCCTCAAGTATATTTTTGGATTAAAAAAAAATATACTTTTAAAAATTTGGGGGTTGATTTAGCCCCGCTACTCACCAGCCAGGTCTGCAGTTTCGTGTTGGGATATAATAGGAGAGGTACAGTACAAGTTTTCAGCTTGCCTCAAGCACCTCCCCAAAAATGCTTGCCAGCTCTCGGGCTAATAAATAAAACAATGAAATATAATTTTCAGAGATGATTTTTCCCTCATTTTGAAAATAATCCATTTTAACATTTATACCTTGTTATTGTTACAGCGCCATCGCGCGGCCGACAGTGGGAACTAGAAGAACATCAATATGGGGTTTACGGACACGAGACTGATATTTAATAGAATTATAGCGTTTATAACAATTTGTACATATCGTGGTTCATGCCTTGAGAGTGAGTGGTCGAAAATATTGTGAATGTTCACCTGATGGTAAGCAACTCATTATTAAATGAGACCATTGTAGTCAACTGCGGGACGTAGGCCTTCTCTCAATGGGAAAAAGTGCCAACGACCCTGATGTAACCTGAGGTACCGGGGCGGTTGAGAAAAAAAGTGCAAACGTGGTGAAATGGCCTTAGTGGCCTAGCGGGGTGGTTAGCACACACAAAGTCGCATCTGCCCCAATGCAATTTCTAACGGGAAGGTTGGCACCATAGGCGGTGCCAACGACCCCAGTGGAACTTCCCGGCGCCTTACCGGGGTGGTTGGAACAGACATTGTCGCATCTGCCCTGGCTTTTCTACCAGGACCATTTACACCATAGGCAGTGCGAACGACCGCAGTGGAAATGCCTCGGCGTTTACCGGGGTGGTTGGCACACACTGTCGCATCAGCCCTGTCTATTTTCTACCGGGTCAGTTGACACTAGGCAGTGCCAGTTACTTATAAATGGAGGGGGGGGGGTGCTATAGTATGTTAATATAGAATAGTGAATTATCACATTATTCTGATAAAATATTTAAAAACTATGACATCAAATGTAATAGAAAAGCATTGTAGGGTTGAGGAGTACTTATTTGTGAGTAATCCTGTGGATAAGTATAATTAAGCTATCAAGAGCTTACTTATCCATATTATAAACAGGGTTGTAGTACGCATTTATAACCATCAGGTGAAAAGTAGCTACTATGAAAGATAAAGAATGTATTTATAAAATGTTTACTGTTGTGAAGAAGTTAAGATTTTCCCAAAATCTTAAGATAGTCAGGGTGCAAGTGATTTTTTTATGAAATGCATGTTATATAGACTTATGAATGTAAAGACCTGTCTGACAATACTGATTTAGCTTTAGAAATACTCAGGGGTTCAAATCCTGGGTAGAGCAACATTAGTCTTAATAAAATTATTTCAATTGAAAATTTAGCTAATATATTCTCTATTATTAGCAGGTTTTTGAGACTTTACCTTGGAACAAAAATATCCTTTCTCAAAAATGGTTGTAAAAAACTAAACTTTTATTTTACACTTTTTCGCAATAAAACGTCAAAAGTATCTGTTTAATCTCTTCAGTTGTTTCAGAGCCTATTCTATGCAAACAAAATATATTACTTTCTCTCATAAAATAAGTATAAATAATTACATTAACAAAAATGTATTGGCTTCCAAATTATACTATGTATGGAAATATGGCATCCATATTTTAATAAGATATTTAGTATTAAGACAGGTCTTGACTAAGATGTATTTTTCCTTGAGCTTATGTATAAAGGTATTATAAGTTACAAATGATATTAAGTGATTTTGTAAAATCAAATTATTTTAATAAAACGTTTTTTATTGCATTTACATGTTTTATTTATACACAAATCTTGGAATTAATTTATTTTACAATATGTTATCACATACTTCATGTCTATGTCAATTTGTGAATTATTTAAAGATACATATTGAATAAAATTAAGTAAAACCTATAATAACATTGTGCCAATATCAAGAAGATAGTCCTCCGTGAAGAAGAAGGTCCTCCGTGGTGTAGTGGTTAGAGTGCTGTGCTCAAAAACTACGAATTCGGAGGTCGTGGGTTCGAATCCCGCGGGGAACACTTTCACTTTGTGTTGGTTTTCCCAGTTTCGTTAAGACATTGCAGGCTTGAATCACCTGATTGTCCGATAAGAATGATGATTCCGTTCTTCGGAAGGCACGTTAACCCGTTGGTCCCGACTATGATCCAACACTGGTCTGGTTTCCCTTGTGGTTACAGAGGTCAGACGATAGTCGCTCCATTGTAATAACCAGGCATGTAAATTCAGGATCATAGTCGCAGCGTACCCTGGGCTCCAAGTAGAGGTTTCAATCCCGGGATCCCGAATTTCGGGATCCCGGCCATATTTCGATCCCGAAATCATGGGTATTCAAATTAATGAATCCCGGGATTTTCGGGATTGATACAATTTCAATAAACTCTCTTTTTCTATCCTCATAATTCTGCTAATTTGGACAGAGAGGACTCTTACACTATTATTTAAGCTTAGTCAAGCCTATACACGAAAGAGACTGCCGTCAGTTTGAGAAAAAGAAGATCAAATTAACTTATCTCTCGATTCACTAGTAGTGGAGTCAATGAATACATAAAACAGGCAATATTCGAAAGTCCTCAAGAACAGCTCCGATTTTGATGATTTTTTTTTTGTTAATTTTGTTTTTTTATATTATTTAAAATCAGAAACCTCTTAGAGCGGGGACGGAACTATTTATATTGTTTAAACAATATCAACGATATTTAAATAAAAAATTAAATTTGGTCTCTATTTTTTTGTAAAAAAAATCTCCATATAATCTTATTATAACAAATAGTTGTTACAAAAAGTTTTTAACAATTTTTTTTGGATTTTTTTTTTTAATTTAGGATAGGCTTGCATTTGACCTCGATCACACCTGATGGAAAGTGTAGCTGAGGCCTAAGATGGAGCACGCTTGCCTAGTAGATACCTGTTCACTCTAGTCTTGAAGACATCCAGATAATAACGTTCGGGAAACACAGAACACGGCAGTGAGTTCCACTCTTTAGCAGTTCGCATTATGAAAGAAGAAGCAAATCGCTTCGTGCGAGAAGGAGGAATATTAACAATGATTCAAAGATTCAAAGATTTATTTTTGCATAGAATAGGTGTTACATACAGGGTGTTACAAATAATGGTTGTGCGCTATTCTGCTAAAATACATTAACATGCAAAGTCAGTATTAAGGAATTCTTGAACACTATAGAAGCAAGAAGCTGTCAGCCATTCTCGCAATTTGCTTATCATTAACTTGATTGGCCCTGTTTTGAACTTATTTGGAATTTTATTAAATATTTTAACACACATGCAGTAACAGCTCTTTTGGCAAAGCGTTGTGTTAGGGCTAAAATTCAGCACCAGTCTATCTGATGACCTTGTATTTCTTGGGTATACATCAGCGGCAGTCACAAACAGATCACGATGCCGTCTAACAAATTTATAAATTTCTAGTATGTACATTCCAGGCACAGTAAGTATGCCAAGCTTTACAAAAAGAGGTTTACATGTTTCATATGGCCCTTTGCAACATAAGGCTCGAACACATTTCTTCTGAGCTATAAAGATTCTCTGTATATCTTTGCTATTGCCCCAAAGTAACAGGCCATAGTTTATAACTGAAGCAACATATCCATAATATGAACTGAGCGATACACTCAATGAGGTGATTCTAGTTAATCTCCGAAGGACGTAAACAAATCGATTTATTCTATTACATACGCTATTGACATGACAAGTGAAGTTCAAATACTTGTTTAATATTATGCCCAAGAATGATACGTTGTTGGCGCAATCCAAAGTGGTTTCTTTATATTTTATGTCCAGCTTAATTTCTTTACGTCCTTTAACAGTAAATTGCATGTATTTTGTTTTAGACAGGTTCACTCTCAATTTATTTATGTCTAGCCACTGTATTACGTCATTAATAGTTTTATTGATGTCACATTCATAAAAATTTAAATTGTCACAATTTGATTTAATTACAATGGAAAGGTCGTCAGCAAACATAATACTTTGGTGTTTAGTCACAAGTGGCAAGTCATTAATATAGAACAGAAACAACAGTGGCCCCAACACACTTCCCTGTGGGACACCTAATTTATTGACACTGTACCTGGATCGACATGTGTTATTTTCATTTCCTGACGTCGTTATTTCAACACATTGTCGTCTATCTTTTAGGTATGTTGTAAGCCAAGACAATGCATTGCCCCGTATGCCATATTTCTCAAGTTTATCTAATAATATTTCATGAACTACTAAGTCAAAAGCTTTAGACATATCAAAAAATAGCACCGTAGCTAGTTGCTTGGCATCAAGACCCAGAATTACTTCGTTCACAAGCTTAAAACAGGCCAGTGTGGTAGATTTCCCCTTTTGGAACCCATGCTGTTCGGGCTTTATGATATTAAATTTCTCACAAAAATTCATCAATTTAATTTGCATGGCTTTTTCGAAAATTTTCGAAAAAATTGGTACAAGAGTGATAGGACGGTAGTTTCCTAGATCTGCCTTATCACCTTTTTTATAGATAGGTTTTACTACTGAGAGTTTAAGTGCATCAGGATATTGTCCAGTTTCAAATGATAAATTTATTAGATGGGTTAATATAGGAGCTAATTCTTTTTTGCAGTATTTTATAATTTTAGTAGAAATTTCATCATATCCGCATGCATTAGAATTGTTCAAAGATTGAATTATGTTAGTGGTTTCTTCTACACACAAAGGATTCAAGAATAGAGAATTTGAAATGGGTGCTATGCCATTAAGTATTTGTGTTCTCATTTCATTGTCATACTTAAATTGGTCACCACTTATATTTATAAAATAATCATTAAATACTTCAGCTATTTTGCTTGCGTTTGTAATTGGATTGCCATTATGTTTTACGTTTGTAATACTATTCGTTAAAGAGCGATTTTCTAACTCATCCTTTACGATTTTCCACGAAGCTTTGCATTTATTTCGGCTACTTAGCAAATATTTATTATTAGATATTTTTTGCGCTGTAGTCATGCATTTTTTTAACATTTTCGAATATTTTAAGTAAGAGGGATAATTTTCAGAATTTCTATATGATGCAAAGCGAAGTGACCTTTTGGTTTTGCTGGATATTTTTAAACCTCTCGTTATCCACTTATGTTTTTGAGATCTACTGCTAATCTTTACCTTGATTTTTGGAAAACACAAGTTGTATAGTAAGCGCAACATTTCATGAAAGTTTTCAAATGCCACATTTATTTCACTTTCCTGATATGTATCCGTGAAATGAAGTGAACTCAAATAATTTTTAAACTTTATTTGGTTTTCTATGTTGAAGTCCCTTTTGTACGCAAACCGGTTATTAGCTTCTGGCACATTTTTAACACTTATAGTTAGCATTTGCGCAGTGTCATGGTCGGATAACTGTAATGGAATTACTTTTCCGATTCCATCTTTGAAATTGCTAAGAATGTGGTCTATGCAGTTTGGTCCTCGTGTTGGTTGATTTATATGAAAAATTAAATTGTATTGTCTTCCAATATCCATTAAGTATCGGGATGCATGTGAACTAACCAAGGTATTGATATTAAAGTCACCAGCGATGATGATCTTCTTGTTGTTGTGTTTTCTCTGCAGTTCATGTATTACTGCTTCCAATTTCGTCAAAAAGATATTAGAATATTTGTTGTGTGCGGTATACGCGCAGACTAAAATCAAATTATGCTCTACAACTTCTACTCCACAGCATTCAAATATACTTGGTAACACATATTTACTAAAGCAGGTCAACTCTTTGTAAAGTAAACCTCGCCGAAGCAGTATGCAAGTGCCACCTCTTTTTGTTTCTCGGGAATAATTTGCTACAAGTTCATAATTTTTGAGAAATATATTTTTTTCATCTCCTCTTTTTACATGGGTTTCTGAGAAACATAAGACATCCACTTTGCCTTCGGACTCTTCTAGTTCTGATAAAGCAATTTGGATCAGGTCTTTTTTTGAAAGCAAGCTAGCAATATTTTGGTGCAACACGATGAAGGGTTTTGTTTTAGAGTAATTAAAAGATGCTACTTTACTGTTTTTGGCGAAAAAAATTATCATTACCAAGGTCTGCATTTTGCATAGTTTGTTTTTAAGGGCAAAAGTAGTCAAGGATTGTTTTTTGTCCAATAGATTTATTGTGTGTTTTATGTATTTGCTGTTTATATTTTATTGATAATACTTTGTCAAAATTAGTACGTCCCGCTTGTATGTGTTTTCTAATAAAGTCATAGTTTAAGTATTTTTTGTCATAATCTAGTGAATCTATAAGTAAGTTTAGAGAGTTACATGTGTCATAAATATAATTATAATAGTATTGTCTACTTTTTAAGAAATAACAATTGCTGAACTTACTGCATAAAAGATTCAACTCCCTATTCAATAGAATACAATTAACATATTTACAATCAATTACATTCATTATAATTACACTTCGATTTACCAATGATTTTAAAACCGAATATAACTCATAGGTTGTAATCATTGGGTCAGAATCATTCTCACCCACACAGATAATTAACTTATCAGTCTCTCTCAAGTTCAAGCTTTGACAGGATTTTAAAACTTCTGTTGTAGTTGCATTTGGTTTCGTAAACGCCGATATTTGATATCTTTCGTATTTATTATTGCTTCTAGCTTTAATCATTGCTTCTGCAAGTCCAGTACATTGTTGGGTTCCAACAATTATAATTTTAGGAATGTCTTGTTGTACATTTCTTATAGTTTTATCATCATCATTTTGCTTTTCGTCATGTCCAGTTAATGAGGTATCGATACTTTTGTTCAGATACAGTTTGGTTTCAAGTTCTTCAATTTGCCCATGTAATTTACCTATTTCATCCTTGTAAACTATCAGTTGCTCTTTCAAATCACCTATTTTCATTTGTAAGGCTGACACAAGTTCATCCGAGATGTTGGTGGCGGTAGTGTCTCTTGTAGTCGTTGGGGTAAGATACTGTGATTTTCTCGTTTTGTTCCTTCTTGGCGGAGTGATTGTTGGAGGTAGTGTTGGTGTATCTTGTTTCAGGCTATTTCCCTTTTCCATATCTTTGCTTGTAGGAGTTTGGGCTTGACAAACATTTTTCAGTACTTTAATATCTCTATTCAGTGTGTTGATTTGTCTTTTTAAATTGTTGTTCTCTATTATTGTGTTTTCTAGTTCATTTTGCGTAGTCATAAGACTTATCTTTAGGTCGGAAATTTGTTCGTTAAGTTCTTCTATGTCGCAGATATCCATTGTACTAAAGTCCACACTCTTTGAAAGACGTTCCGACAACGATTGCTCAGCAGTTCCATCGTCATTTAGGTCTATTGAGTCGCATTTGGAGGTATCCTGTGAACTCAATTGCATTGTGGAGTTAGCTGTCAAAGTTATTCTTTTCCTAAGCGTTATGTTAGATATTTCTCCGGTACTAGAGTCGGTCGTTGTAACTGGCTTCGTCAATTTAGAATCCGTAATACATTGTTTGCATTTCCATTTTTGCTTTTTTTCTGGCTGCATTAGTCTATACAACTTTTCAGAAAGACCAATACAATCAAAATCGTATCTTTTACTACAACTTGAGCACATAATGGTTTCTCTCTCTTCTCTTTTTGATTTGCATTTATGACATATTACAGGGGTTCTGCGGCCAAGCTTTGCATCTCTCTTAATTTTGTTGTCCATTTTCTGAATGTGAAAGCACAAAAAAAATGCAATTCTGTGCGTTAAACAACTCAAATAATTGAAATATTAACGAAGATTAACATCCAACAACGGCAAAAACTAAATAAAAAGAAAAAATATTCTGTAGACCCCGGCAGATTCGATCCGTCGACTTTCGCCCCACTGGCGAGTTCGGATGCACGCAGCCACTGAGAGCTTGTTTACCAGTGTCGAAAATAGCGCTCAAGTCCAGCACGCATTGACAGTAGTTTAACTTAAAGGTTAATAGGGTCCAAAGATCAGTCCATTGTCTTGCTCGGCGACCGACGACGACCGCTACGGTCCGTTAGGATCTGAGTCACTCCCTATACAATTTTTGCACTCGTAACTGTCAAATTATTAGTAAATATTGATATTAATACTCCAAAATGATTACGTAATAAGTTTAAATTGATATCACAAGGTGCACTGTTCTATTCCACTCGATTTAGTGTATTATTTTAGAGGAACTGTTCACTTTTTACACTTATTTAGAATTTTTAGTACGGAGCAACTTTTGGTGCGTGTACTTCGGGTGTACGGCGTGTACTTTCGCGTTCACTCAACTTAATGGCTGTACTAGACTAGGATCTAGTAGCAGAACAGTATTCTAATTCGACGGATACCTGCGCATTTAACGGTGCACTCAAATGAAAAGGTGAAAACCCTCACCGCGTCTAGTTGTCCGAAGGCGGAAGGGAGCTGGAGGAGTAAGGTCATGTAAGACCGACGCACACTCACCAAAATGCAGCCGATAGAACACTGAAAGAGACGCCACACGCCTACAATGGTCAAGGCTTTGCAAAGCAGCCTCGGTCAGTGAGTCATCACCAATGAGTCTTTTAGCACGGCGTTTCAACGAGTCAAGTGCATCTAACTGATAGAAGGCTGAGCCATCCCAGAGGTGACAACAATACTCCATACACGAGCGAATCTGGGCCCGATAAAGGCACAGAGGCTGCTCGGAAGTGAAGTTACGTCTTACCTTATTAAGGATACCCAGCTTTTTGGCAGCAGTCTTAACAATCAACTCGATGTTATGGCCAAAATTTAATTTGGGTGAGATGCTCAAACCCTGGAGCTTAAGGCGGTTGGTTATCGGCACGGCTACATTACGGAAAGTCGGAGTCAGATTTAAAACACTCCGTTTAGCTGAAAAGAGAAACGCCTGTGTTTTGGAGGGATTAAATGCGACCAAATTAGCAATGCCCCAACGGGACACAGCATCAAGGGTCCTATTCACTCTCTTAATCATCGCCTCTCTGAGAGATTGCACGAGAGATCCGGACCTTGCATCGGACAAGACGTATCTCTCCGTGACTGTGCTGTCATCAGCGTACCCAAAGATACCGGGCATAATTAATAAATCGTTGATGTGGAGCAGAAATAGAGTCGCGGAGAGAACGGAGCCCTGAGGGACACCAGCACTAACGCCAAGTAGATCAGATGAGGTGCCGTCAATGACAACTCGAATCGATCTACCCCTCAGGAAATCCGCAATCCAGTTGCAAAGACTAGGTCCAATTTCGAACTATGGAAGCTTGCCTACCTGCCTGCGGATGTATATATAGGATTTAAAAATAAAAGTTTTTATTTTATTTTAATATTAAATTATTGTTCAAAACTTTTTTGTAACAACTATTTGTTACAATAAGATGATTATATGGAGATTTTTTTTTACAAAAAAATAGAGACCAAACTTATTTTCTTATATAAATATCGTTGATATTGTTTAAATAATATAAATAGTTCCGTCCCCGCTCTAAGAGGTTTCTGATTTTAAATAATATAAAAAAACAAAACTAACAAAAAAAAAATCATCGAAATCGGAGCTGTTCTTGAGGACTTTCGAGTCAAATGCTTCATTGACTCCACTATAGGTAAAATTAATTAACGCAACTTTACATATTTTCAAAGAATGTAAGATTTTAGACAGGACTAAACGCAATATTCATTATGTAGTATAAGTATACTACGTGCTGCTTGACATTATGGCGGTATTTTTAAACAACCGTGGTCGCAAGCGGAACCACATTGGACAGTCCGTTCAAATAGTTCTTCCTATTTGTACATCAAATTGAGAAATATGATTTCAGATGAGACGTTGGATGCTTTGTTATTCCTTCCTTAGATTGTTGTTTCTAAAATAAGTAAGTATTTTATAAAGCGTCTGGCAGATTTTACTACCTAGCTATCCACCCGCGGCTTCGCCTGTGTGGATGGAATTCGGTTATATTGCATATTTATTTATGTTTTCCTCGGGATCATCAACTTTTCTAGGATAAAAAGTACCCTTTTATTTAATCCGGACTACTAACTATACGTCTGCAAAACTCAAAGCAATCGGTTCACTAGTTGCGGCGTGAAAGTGGAATAAAAAATAAACAAACTCACTTTCCGATTTATAATATTAGTAATGAACTATGGATAAGAGTACCTATTACTTACCAAATGTCCCTTTATTACTTACTAGCGGCCGCCCGCGACTCCGTCCGCGTGGATTTCGATTTCCAATAGGTTAAAGCCTTCCTCGTCAAATGGACTAACCAACACTAAAAAAATTTTTCAAATCGGACTAGAAGTTCCTGAGATTAGCGCGTTCAAACAAACAAACATACAAACAAACATACAAACAAACTCTTCAGCTTTATATATTAGTATAGATTAGCATAAATGTAACATTTTTAAAATACGGCTTAAAAACTTCATTTTAAATGTGTGAAAATCTTATTAATATTAAAAATGTGAAAGTATCATTGTATGGATGTTTGTCCGCCGCCAATCACGCTGAAACAACTGAACGGATTTTGATGAAATTTGATATACAGACAGGGTATGGGCTGACTTAGGTGATATTTTTTTCCCGATGAAATGCTCCCATGGGATAAACTGAAGTCGCGGGTAAATATTTGAATTTTCCTCATTAAATTTTTGCTAAATATAAAGAAAAAACCTTTTTTTAAAGCAGGTATCCGCAGAAATCTGCCTGGGATTACTGTTTTATGCAACAATTTCATGATTTATTTTCAGATGTGCCTAGTTTGTCTATTTTATCAGAAAAAATATAATTTTGAAAAATAAATGCTAAATAACATATATTTAAACTTGATTTTTAAGAACTTTATATCGCCAATACAATCCCGGGATTATCCCGGGATCCCGGGATTGACTTTTGAAAATCCCGAAATCCCGGGATCAGAAAAATCGACCGGGATTGAAACCTCTAGCTCCAAGGCAATGCCTGAGGATGCAACCGGGAGAGGCGCTAGGATGATGATGATGAGTCCATTAGAAGGTACTCCAATAGTTCAGTTAAAATTTTAATGAACATCTCATGTAGTGATCTGAATCCTATCACTTTTTGGTCATTACCAGATCTCTTAGCAGTAACATAAAATAAAAAACATATTGCCAACTTTGAGCAAAGTGCAAAAATGCCTTACTTTCGTCCTCTTAAATTAGTTTATTTACTTAACAAATGTTCTTTTAGCTTTCTGTTCAGCTGCGTCACTGGCTTGTACAAATGTCCTCTTTAATTTGTTCTTCCGGCTGTCTCTGTATTTGGCCGCAACCTTTTCCGAAAGCTTTGATATTCTCTTCATAGTTTCTGCTGGGTATCTGCAACAATCAGTTATCATGAATATTAAAATATCAAATTATTCTATGCAGGCGACCATTGAGAGATCAGGAGCAGGACTAACGGCTTTTCGTGCTTTCCGAGGCACGGGGGTGTAATCACACCACCAACTTCCAAAACT
Organism: Nomophila noctuella; assembly: GCA_958496325.1. Taxonomy (NCBI): domain Eukaryota; kingdom Metazoa; phylum Arthropoda; class Insecta; order Lepidoptera; family Crambidae; genus Nomophila; species Nomophila noctuella. The sequence goes on along the minus strand of OY292510.1, from coordinate 1,067,392 downwards.
CTGGACTGTATCTGTGTTATCACAACAGGAAAACAGACAAATTCATCGGTCATCGTTACGACCAGGGATTCGAACCCAGGACCTCCGGCACATTAAAGGGCGACCTGGCGACCTACTATCCACTGCGGCACGGAGGCAGTTGCTAGAATAATTATCATAACGTAAGCTCACCTGCAACCCAAAAATTCGATATTGGTAAACAACTGTGCCAATGTTATTAGTTCTTCTTCCTCAAAACTGTCTTTGTGCTCCTGCATGAAGTTCCTACGCACTTCCCATTGCTCGTCGGATTCGTGCTCCGAGCGAAGAGAGTCTACATCTATAGATGGCTTCATTTTACTGCAAATGAAATAAGTAAAGATGAGATTATAGTTTGAGGTTATGTTTATATACGAACTAAAACAATTCAACACGATCAAATAACGGACGAATGGAAATAAATCGTGTTATTAATGTTTAATGTTGAAACTAAACATATTCACCTTTCATTCTATGTGAAGAAATTATTTTTTTTAAATAGTTTTGTTTGGACTTTTTCTTTTTTCGTCTACGCAAATAATGTTCCCAGCTCAATTAAACAAAACTACCCATTATATATAACTTTATGTATGAGTTATTTGGAATGATTAAAAAAAAATCGTACTTTATTTACCCTTGTTTTTATTTACTGATATTAATATACCGATAAAAACTACGATGTCGAGAAGATTGATGTTCCCGTAATTCTTTCCATACCACTCCCATTATTTGGTGAGGGACAGTATTAAACTCAAAGGTAAAACCACAGTAAAACGAAATAAAATAAAATGAGTAGAATTGTATAAACTGGCAATATGTGCAAACAACTATTACTTTGCCAAGTTATGTTGGTCTCTGAGTTATACGAATCTAAGCAAATTTCTAGGAGCTGCTAAAGTCAGTAGCGCCACTTAATGATAACTGTAGTAACTTTTAAAATTCGCCGCATAGTAATCATACGTTTTCTGGTTTCGATTGTCAGTTCTGCTTTGTTGAGGTCGATAACATTTTTATTTTACAATTGACGGTAATTCTAACTTAAAATCTAACAATTTGTTTTAAAAATGACGTGAGAACGGTCATAAGTGTCGTTTACAACTGCAGCAAAAGTGTCACAGGTAAAAATTTAGTGTCGCAATAATTTTATCTCGGATTTCTTTGTTAAGTGCAATTTGTTTACAAATATTTTTTGTTGCCTGCAGCCTAATCGTCGGGGACTCCGCTTAATTAAATCGTTAAGGTGATCGAGGTGCGTTAATTGTCAAAATGGCGTTTTCATTTAGAAAGATGTTGTCCAATATTAATTATTTCAAGAAACCTGGTGAAGAAGATCCTACAGATATTTGTGAGACATCAACTTCTAGAACGGAATCTAGGAATATAGATTTCGATAGAACAGAACCCGATTCTACGTCAAAAAATTTCGGTACAAGCCTAAATCTTCCTGTGGCAGTGAAAAATGTTACCCCAAAAAAGACCTGCTTATCCGATACAGACATTTTAAATATTAACGTTGAGAGCAAAAAGGAAAAGAGAAGAAACAAGAAATTAAAAGTAGATATCAAGAAAGCCAGCCAGTCACTTACCGAGTCCATGGATGAAACAATGTCTAGTAACGTTGAAAACACACCGAAACATGTCTTATTGGATAGTAACAGCGCTGATTTATTTTCTCAACACTTCCGTGGCTTTGATTTTGATAAGTCATTCGACATTTTCGATATATCCTCTGAAGAATCATCCGATGTTGACAACATAGACATACAATCGCTATCAGATCAGTCCGAGACAGACATTACACTTGAGTCTGATGACGGAGAGGGCATCAAGATGTGTCGAAAAGTCGATCTTGAACAAGAACATGTACCGGAGGAGAATCAGTTAGTTCCATCAGCCACACCTGAATCATTTGGAGATGTCGAATTGGATAAGAATGAAGAAGACCGCATGTCACTCCTGCTAAGCTACCAGATGAGATTGGAAAAACTCGATTGTTTCCTCAAGAAAATGCTGTCGGAATTCCAATTCCATATTGAGGTATCTAAAGTCTTCCACTGCCGATCTATAGTCACAACACTGCCCGGAACTGATGTTTCCAACATACCCAAAATGCTCGGAGAGGTGAAATACATTGATAACTTGAACCGTGGAGTCAGTCCGGCCAGCTCCTGGAATATCGTTATGGAGAAAGAAGATGAAGAAGCAAAATTCAAATTGAAAAAACAGCTGCTATCCATGAAACACTGCATAGATGAATTTGTTGACATTTACCTGCAGAACCCCAACCGACCTGTTAAGATGTGCAAGAAAATACAAAGGAACCGTAAGAGTATAACGTTTGATCAACATAAAAGCAAGCACAAACGGCTGTCTGTAAACAATAAGAAGAAACATAAGCATTTCGATTTCCCGGACATCAGAGATGCTATGATCTGCCTATTCAATCCAGAATCAACGATGGAGGATACTACAACCCATTTTATACATGAGTACGAGGAAACAGACCATTCTAAGTGTGTTTGCAGATGCCAGTTACACCATGGTGGGTCTACACCCACCGATTCAGGGCTAACAACGAAGGATGATGCATCATTGTCCAGCCAATCAATAACTTCGTCGATTGGCAACTTCAGTCTCGATTCTTCAACACTAACGGCTTACTCTGAGTCTTTAGACCAAATCGTAAGCTACAACAGCTTCCAAGACACAAGTTTATACTGCACGCTGCTCCAAAAAGCTGCTATTGAGCGTATAACGTTCTACGTTCAAGTCCACAGCATACAATTGAAGTGTGAACACACAGACGAAGATTACGAGTCAAAGAATATCATAACATTTCACTGCCCAGCGTGTAAGACCGTTGAAACCGAAGAAAATGGTCTCTTATCCCACATTCTTGGGCAGAAACACTGCGAAAAGATCCATTTCCTCTACAAAACTGCGTACATCAAGAAGTGTGTGGCCGCTGGGAAAGAAATTCAGCCGAGTACAGTCTTGAACCCTATGAGAATGTATCGGGATGACAACAAGATTGTCTGCTTCGGAGATGCAATGTACGCTTGCTCGTTGTGCTTCGAGAACCTCATCGTTGGTGAATCGGTGTTGATGGCACATTGCTCTGATCCGGAACACGTTGAACGAAGAATTAAGTTAATGGAGATATTAGAGTAAGTGCATGAGCATGTAACGTCTCTTGGCATTGGTTTTAACATACAAAATACATTACATACATATCAGTTTTAGTTCACAAATGCCAGTTGGTTATCAGAAATTAAAGAAAGAATTGCTTTTACTTATAATTTAAAGCAAGTAATATTGCTATTTATTTTTTAACAATTTGTAAAAGAATTGCGATTTCTCATATTTTTTTGGTGCTAGTTTCAAAAACTTTTTTTAGTCCATTTTTTTTCAGTATATTTTATGATTTAAAAGGAAATCAATGCCAAGGGACTGAATTATTAGTAGTTATAGTATTTATTAATCTATGCTTGATTCAGATGTCTTAAAAATTTAGCGTTTCTTAAAAAGATTTTAATTCAAACTTGTTCCATAATTTAATTTTAGATGACAATTAAGTTAAAAAATAGTACAGATACATAATAAATACAGTAAGTGCTGATAATTATAGTTATTATACAAAAAATACAAAATAAGTGCTTTTTAATGCTTTCAAAATCCTAAAGTAAATTGCTAAATCTTTAAGACTTCCAATTTGTATCATGTATGTATTATGACAAAAAAGTTATTAATATTCCATATATTTTTTCGTTCTTTTTTAAATTATACACAATTTTTACGAAATCATTATCAGATCTCAAATCAAGATTTTTAATTTATATTTGTATTTTGTCTCTTTTTTTGTTTTTCCAAAAAGTGACCAATATTAGTTGATTGTAAGGAAAAAAAAAATTAGTATTCAAATAAGTTGTATTTCAAACGCTGCCAGAGATTCAAATTAGAGAAAAAAATACGCAAGAAATATTTACCTACTTAAACAACAATCTAAAATAAAAATGAATTAGGTACTGTTCGTTAAGTCTGCTTTAAACTCAAGAACTCGTTTTGGTCTTGAAAATTGTAGTTGTCCGGAGAAGTTTTAAACAATAATAAAATATGGAAAGGTTTCGACAAAATAGCTTACAACGCCAACTTTTATTTCTCACACAAACTATCCTAGCTGTCAAACGTCAACACTGATATTTACATAAACATTAAATCATTACATCATCTACAAAGTGGATTAAATTGTGTTATTAATGACTAGCGGCCGCCCGCGACTCCGTCCGCGTGGATTTCGATTTCCAATATCCTATGTGTTATTCTGATGTATAAGCTATATTGTGGTAAAGTTTCATTCAAATCCATTCAGTAGTTTTTACGTGAAAGAGTAACAAACATCCATACATCCATACATCCACACATACAAACTTTCGCCTTTTATAATAGTAGTAGGATATCAGAACAGTAATTTATTATTAATTAATTATATTGGAAAAAAATTGTAAATAGGTCAATTGATAATAAATATATTTGCCTACGGGTCTAGTGAATCAATTAAGATGTTCAATAATACAATACTGGTAGCGTTTGAAAGCCAACATTATGAGGGGTTGCCGAATTAATACAAAAAATATTATTAATTTAATTTTTCTCTGAAATCATCTTAAAATTAATTCGTTGTTTAGCAAAACTCATATGAGCTCATTTTTTTATTATAACGTGTGAAAAACGTGTGTTTTCAAAATAAAACATATCATTAATAATTTTCATTAATAAAACAAAATATATATGCGAACTCACGTTTAATATTTTGATCAACATTAATTCCGTAATTTAGACAGATTTATTAATTATTAATATTTGTACGTATTATTCTGTTCGTACTGACTGATAACAATACGGCGATTTTTTTTATTATATAGATATTACGTCGTATCTCACTCCTGTCTTTTTGTGATATCCTATTTATATCAAAAGAAAAAAAAAATACAAAGATACACGTGGTAAAACTAATGCTTCTCCTATCTTTCATATCTCTCAGTCAGATCTCTGTGTGTGATGTTATTAGATTTCTATTAATTTCTTGACTTGATGAGCCGTTTGGTGTAATGGTCGAGAAGTCGGCTATTACACCAAAGGTTCGATCCCCGCACGGTACAAACATTTGTGTGCATGAACATGTCTGTTTGTATCGGTCTGGGTGTTTCTATGTATAATATGTCTGTATTTACAAAAAAAGTATATAAGTAATGTTTATCCGTTGTCTAGCACCCATAGCACAAGCTAATGCTTAGTTTGGTGCTAGATGGCGCTGTGTGAATAATGTCCAGAGATATTTATTTATTTTATTTTGTTTACTAAATTCATATATTTTTTTTATACTTTCGGCAACCCCTTTCTTGCATAGGTGCTCAGATCACTGCCAAATCAAAAAGTGCCGTTTACCCGCCAATGTGTTCAAAATGTCCATCGTGTGTAGATAATTTTAGCCTGTACGGAATTTCTGTACTCATTTGCGCAATTGAGGCCGGATAATGGACTGTTTTTTAAATCCTTTTTTTAAGAAAACAAAACCGTTTTTGAAAAAACCTTTTTACAATATTATATTTTTTTAAATATAAATATAGTTCATCGAATCCTCGTATCTACAAACAGAAATAGTTTTGCTTCAAAATAAATGCTTGTAGCATGATCTGTGATGAAAGGGATAAACATTTAAACTTAGTCGGATTAGAAAAAAAGGTTTACAATACTGTCAGATAGCTTTCGAAATGCTTACGAGAATTAAAACAATAACTTAAAATCATAAATACAGAAAAATACATAAGGAATTGCTTTTAAACCGTTTTAGTTTGATCTAAATCGAAAAATGAATTTGTCCAAAATGTCTAAAACATGTATTTATAAGCATAATTTTTACGTTTAATTTTAATTATTATAATGAAATTGCATATGTATTGTATTCAAATCAGTCACGTCCCGCCGGCCTTAAAACTAAAGCTTAACACAGCAATAAGTACATTATTAAATATCTACTGTGCCTTCTTATTTTTGTTTTCGATGGTAGAAAGAAAATCATTTGTTTTCAAACAGGGTGATAGGTTAGACGTTAATTTTGATTTTTGTAACTTTAGCCTTAAAACTAGGATTTAGATGGTAGCTTTGTATCTCGTGGAATAGGGGAATTACTTATTTAATCTGTAATAAAGAAATCGACTTACATTTTCAATACATGTAGGTGCTTTAAATGACAATTTTCACAGCCTGTCGGAAACTCAATGAATGTTTATATATATTTTTTTCATTAGATGCAATAAAAGTCGCAATATGACTCTTTAAAAAATATTTTTAATTTGTGTCAGTAAATAAAGGTTGTTGAGATCGTATTCAAGTCGATTTCTTTATTTTAATATATTATAATGTATATGTCAGTCACTAATGAATGTATTTGTAAGTAACTAACGTATTAATGTTTGTTTTATATTTTTTTTTGTCTTCCCGTATTTCCGTAGTGAAATCTATATAAATAAGCGCTAATCTGATTCTGTATAATGATCTCACGACGCTATATACAATCTCAACTCAAAAGACTGATATTCGAAGCCATTTCCAAAAAAAGAAAGTTGGTTAGTGATTAACTTGGGGTGTAAGTCAAATTTTCAATTTTTTTCTTTGACAAAACTTTCTCGCTTTTATTTCGCATTCTCAATCTCACTTTTAATAGCTTTAAATGTTGATTTTTTGACTTATCACTCCATATTTCAAATGCCTCTACCGCCTATGTCATTTTATTAAAATTAGAATATACGTATTAATCTAAATGTAACATATGTACTGAAAAAAATTAGCCATACGACTTAAAATAGATGAAAAGCTAAGCTATATAAAACCAAAATTAAGAAAATGTCAAACAATTTCAATGGTTTTATTACAATGTAACTGTATTAACAGATTTGTAACGATAAATTCATCGTTTGGAATAGTTTAAAATGTTGTTATGAAATAGTTGATCGATTCTTTGTGAAGCAAATACCTATGCTCTTTATAATTACATTTCTGTTTTAAGTACAAAAGGTTTCAATATTTTTTATTAAAACTTATTTTTTTAACATTTACTCAAAGTTTAAGTGTCAAAGAGTTCGTTGTGCATAAAATTGAGAACTAAAAGAGTTTCTTGAAGTTATTTTAAATTAAGTATTAAAATCTTCGCAATGAATCGGTCAAAACAATAGTTGAAAGGGGAATAGTGAAAATATACAAAAGTTTGCAAATTATGACATTGATAATATTGCATTCCAATCAAGCATGTATGATTTTTAATTTGTATACTTTAAAAGTAATAAAATCGTATAATGTAGAATTAATATTATGCATGTATTTAATCTAATGTGTATTTCAAGGGCGGTTAGGTCTGAGTTGTTTTTAAGGGAGTGGCAAGGTTTTTTTTATTGTTTGACATAATATTAACGCTGCTAAATAAGCCATTGCATTGAGACTTTTTGTGCCATATTTTTAAAAAATAATGAAGTCTGTAAAATCAGATTTTTTCATATTTAACGTATAATATTCCTTTTTTTATTAAATTTACAATATTTTTAACATAAATCAAAAGTACAGTAAGTGATAAGTAAAAAAATCTTTTTCTGCTCTCTTTATGAACAGCTCAGCGTGAATGACAAAAAATACAAAAAAATAATTGTAAAAACTTTTGTAATGTAAAAAAGGTCGTTCACCAACCAACCTCCCTCTTTGTTAACACTAATCTAGGTATAATAATAACAAAAAAATCTTAAAAAATAACAAAAAAATGAACGTATTATACGTTTATTTTATACGTTTTGGCACTTAAGACTCTAAATTACTAAACTACTTGTCAATTCACAAATATTGAGAAAAGCATTTACTGCTCTTTAGCTTTTTGGACGTCAAAAATTGTTGTCCTTTGAGATATAGCTACCTGCTAAGCGTCATGAAAAAGTATTTTACCCTTAAAACAATTATGTATGGAAGCAATATATATATCAAATTATATGCAATAAAAATAACGCAATATTTCAAAGCTTTTTGTATAATATTTGTTATATTTTTCTGTTTTTGAATTGTAAAATTGTTTATGGCAATAAAATTACTCTATACTGGATATTTGCTCAATAGTTTTTCACAACTACAATAAAAATGCACTGTTATTTCAAAATAAATGTGTAGATGTAGACAGGTAAATAAGATAAATGCTTTTCTCAAAATTTCATAACAAATTCCTCAAAATACCTCATTACTATCAATTTTCGAATCTGGCTAAAATTATGATTGATGTAGTGGCGTGACAATAGTAAGCCCTTCTTTTGTTTGAAATACTCACCAGTCTCCTGAATATTTTATGTAAGCCTCAATGGTTTAGTGTGGTTTAAGTACCAGGACAAGATTGAGGTCCTAGGTTCGATTGCAGAAACCACGGTGAAACACAGATAATGTCGCATCTGCCCCGCTGTGTCTTAAAAGTTTTTTTTCGAACACATCTGTCATTTGGCAAGCGTGGTTATTAAACCAAAACCCATCTTTATAAAGATAATATTATAGATTTCAAAAGATGGAGGCCTTTTCCTTACAGTGGTAAATTAATGGGCTTATACTTTACTTTTACTATAACAAGACTAGCGGCCGCCCGCGACTCTGCCTGCGTGGATTCTAGTTTCCGCACACATGTTATAGTTTAGCTTAAAGCCTTCCTCGACAAATTAACTATCCAAACACAATTTTTTTTAAATTCGAACCTTAAGTTCCTGAAAAAAACAAGCTCTTCAGCATAATTATATTAGTATAGGTAACTATCAGGTATACCAACAGTTTTTGTACTTTATAGTTATTGGTCCTAAGGGGCCCTATGTTTCTATGGGGTCCGTAAGTTCCTACGGGGTCCGTATATTCCTATAGGCACGCCACTACAAGTCAGCTGGGTGTAAGCACAAACACAAGGGTATTACTTAGGCTATTAAACAAATTCTGTGATTACAATGTTGATGAACCAAAATTGTTGTTATAATAGTTTTAAATAAAATAAAGTATGACGGATTTATCAAACCGGATAAATTTTGACTTGGCTTTTTGTGTACTTAAGTACTTTTTTTGTATCTTGAATTAACGCTTTACATTCTTGTTGGTAATTCGAGATTTTGTTTTTAATTAACTTTAAATTATAATCCAACAACATATTTGTTAGATGTGTTTTCTTTTCATGATTTATGGATTTAAAATACATTTGTCAAAAACTTAATCCGTATATTTCTATATAAAAAAAAACAAAGATTTCAGTTCAACATTTTGAAATAATTTTGAACTTCTTTGTTAATAAACTATTTTTTTAATAATATAATATAAAGCGAAATAGCGAATTATCAATTTTTCCTTATCTTAATTCTTTCTTTTTTTTTCTTGACGATATTTATGACCTATAATTCTAACAATTATTCTGACAATGTTAAATTTTAATTTAACACTCATTCTTCCATTAATCCGTTGGTTTTTTAAAGTCGTCATACTACGGCCGTTTGGGTAAAGTCTGTGATTCTCAAAAAAACGTGTTCATATCTTTATTACGTGCGATCCGGCTTCAAGCATTATTTTTTAAAATTAGGAATAGATTTTTAATTTTTTTGATTAAAAATTTTGTCATTTAAAAAAAATTAAAACTGCTAAAAGTTTATATATGATTTATTTTATGTTTATGCAAGCAATCGGATTAAAAAAAGTTTTTTGAATAAAAATGTGTTAAAATTATTATTTGTTAATGTGTTTTGAATCCGGATCGCACGTACGTTGCTTATTTTTTGACTGTTATCATTTTCGGGTTAAAATACACTGTTTTCGACTGAATAAATGTGTGCAGTTTGGATTCATTTGTTTTATTTACATAACTAGCCTTCCGCTCGCGGTTTCACGCGCGCGTTATTATATTTTCTAATATCCTTCCTTCCCCTCCCCCAACATTTCCGGGATCAAAAGTACCCTATGTTCACTGGGGATAGTGTAGCTAGCCAACAGGGAAAGAATTTCAAATCGGTCCAGTAGTTTTTGAGATTATTCAATACATACAAAAACACAAATCTCTCCTCTTTATAATATTAGTGTAGAATTGTTTCAAATAGGTCTTACAAAATTTTGCAAATGTTGCAAGTAAAAAAGTTATACAATATTAAATAAATATATTTTTGTACCTAATTAGGCTAATGAAATAAAAATCATTTATGTGGGTGGTATTAAATTCCTATGGGTTTTAAGGATACAAAACAAAAAAAAATTGCAAATTTCAAGGAAACAAAAAATATTTAATTTAACCTTTTTTATTATTGAATATTATTACAGATTACTCGCTATCATCTTCACTTGCAGAATCATTATCTTTATCAGTACAAGACATTTCTTTAAGTATCGTTAAACATGGCCGCTTAAATGGAGACTTGTGAACTTCTAACAGTTTTTCCATACTACTGCAATTCACAGACTTAAAACTAGATTTCTGACTTTGTAAATACGCTAGGAATAATCTTCCATAGTGGCGATCTGTTATACAGCAATTAGAATATTGTGACAGCATCGATTCAATGTAATGTTGAATCGTCTCCGTTTTAGCACAGTCTTTATACGCTGTGTAGATTGTGAATAAGTTATTAACAAATTCCTCTTCAGATAAATCAAATTCTGCAATATCTGTTATGAAACTGGCACATTCATTCTCGTTCAACGTTAGAACGTAATCTTGAAGGACTTTGGTTGACATTGTAAGGTCTCCAATAATCTTTTTCAGCAACATTTTGAATTCTAGTGGATAGTTTTTATGGCCTCGTACCAACATATCAAGTGTATTAGAATTATATTCACGTTTTATGTAAATGGGAAGAAAAGATTCAAAGAAATTACTAATGAATTGTTTGTTTATGTCTTTTTTTTCGTAAATTGATGAACATATCTTCTCTATAGTGGTTATTGATAGCTGGTTTGCAAGTAGAGATAGCCATTGTTTGTTTTTCAAACATTCATTGATCATCACATCAATATTATTATGATATTCATTTTCAAGTGACTCTTTCAATTCGTCGTAGTTTTTTCCATCTAATACATTTTGTTCATTGTTTTCACATATCCTATTTACTTCAAAATGGTCTTCGGTGTCCTTCTGAACATAATTTTCCTCAATATCTTCAGAATTGCACAGATCTATCACTGTTTTGGAAATATGATTTTCGAAAGAGGTTAAATCTGTTTTTAAATGGCCGAATTGTTTTAACCATTTATTGTTTTCGTCTTTCTTTGATGCTTTGATACAACGTAACACTTGGCTCTCCAATGATGGGGAGAAATTCCATATTTCAGACATTTTTTCTACAATACTTTCAGATACTTTCAGAAACAAAATGTTTGTTTGTTTTGTTTACAAATCCAGCTGTATAATTTGGACATTGACAGATGACATTTGTAGTGATGTGAAGTGCGAATGAAAGGAATCGATAGATTGTGAAGGGAGCTATGATTTCAGAATTAGTGTCCGACACTTAGGATAAGACAAACTAGAGTTTGGAAGTTCAAATCAATTTTTTTGTTGTAAGGGGATACTCACAAGAAAATGTTGAGTGAATTAGACTGCCAGCCTATTACATATATTAGGATTTTTCAGAGCCGGGGAAAAGTATATTTAATACCTATATATAAAATTTAGTTGACAATCTCTTATTGTCATTTGAAATCACTGGGCATTAAAACACAAAATATATTTCAGTATTTGGGGTTTAATATCTCGGAAAACGTATCAATCAGAGCTTTGAATACTAATCACTTTTTGTTTGTGATCACTTATTCTGTCGATTGGCATGAGTTCCATGACTGGCCGCTTAAACTCGATTTTTTCATAATGGTGGACTGTGTTGTGTAGGTATGCCAGCTTCCATACAAAAATGTTCGAAGCTCTCTAAGTCAAATGATTATTTCTTTAGGTAATGTTCAATAGATATTGTTAGTTATAGAAGGATAATAGCATCAGTTATTTTTTCGATTTCTTCCTTCTATAAAAATAAGTGAGTATTAAATATAGGATGACATTAGAATTAGATAGACAATTTTAAATTTTTACAATCAATTGATTCTAATAAGTCTCGATTTAAAACCCGCAGCTCATCCTTCTCCGGTTTCGATTTGATTGTTGAGTTGACTGGAGTTGACTGATTGTTGATTGAAGTAAGTCAGTTCGATAATTTGCGTCGTTGAGTAAAGTTGCGTCTACTTTTATTAATTTTGTAAAGTTTTTACCACGCGAATGGTGTTTCATATATTTCATTGAAGGCTCAACAAAATAGGTAAGAGATATATTTGATTTTTTAGTACATTTAAGGCCTAATGTGCCGTGGCAGAAGTATTTTTGTGTATCTACGTACCGACATTTATTTACTAAACAATCATATTGACCTATGATCGGCAACTAAAATATTTATAAACAATTAATTATTGATTTAGAGGAAATGTACACCAACAATGAGCTTTGATAAGGGACATTTCTGTGTGAACTCAGAGTAAAATAATTATTTTATCTACCTTCCTTCCTACAGGAAATTATATTATTTACATGCAACAAATTCACTCTTCGTTTCTACTTAAATCGAGAGCTTAGTTGGGGAGGGTATGGGGTTTTTAAAGGCAGGCGACGCATCTGCGACCCTTGTACGGTTGTTGATGTCCATGGGCAGCGGTGATCACCTACCATGTGGTGAACCGCTTGTTCGTTTGCCTCCCTAACTCATAAACTTAAAAAAGTACCTAGCTTTTTGTTCGTTTGCGAATTTTGATGCGGTCCTTTTTAGTGTGAACCTAGAGAGAACGTTAATAATTTATTTTGAAACATTGCTATCTTTCTTCTAAATATTGTAAAACTCTAAGGTGACTGAATGACTGACATAGTGATCTATCAACGCACAGCCCAAACAACTGGACGGATCGGGCAGAAATTTGGCATGCAAGTAGATGTTATGACGTAGGCATCCGGTAAGAAAATATTTTGATCAATTCTACCCCCAAGGAGATGAAATAGGGGATAAAAGTTTGTATGAAACTTTGCCAATTTTAAACCGAACGGGCTGAGACTTTGCATACATAAAGTTACTATTACACAGGCATCCCCTTCGAAAGGATTTTCATAAAAAGGGGATAAAATTGGCCACTCGGTCGAAGTCGCGGGCGGCCGCTAGTACCTACATAATATTAAACCCGCTATAAAAACAAGAAGGGTATTCAGTTTACATCTCAGACAGTAACAGAAGACCACAATGAAGTAGCACTTCGAAACTGTTGAGCTATGTTTCTGCAGGTGAGTAAAGTAGCCAGAGCTCAGTTGGCGAGGGTATGGGGTTTAAAGGGGAGCGTATGGGGTTAAGAACACTGTTTCTTACCCTTAAGGACCATTTTTCTAAATTTCTGACTTTACAGGGACCACCGAATTGGTTAATTGGTAACTAGCTTTCCACCCGCGGCTTCGCCCGCGTGGAATTCGGCCATTAGGCAAAAAATATTTTTGTTTTCCCTCGGGAATATAATTTTTTTTTTCGGGATAATAAGCACCCTATTATATAATACGTCTGCAAATATTCAAAGCAATCGGCTTGGTAGCGGTAAAGCGGAACAAACAAACAAACACACTTTTAGATTTAAAATATTATACATAGTTTAGTATTAATCTCCCAATGCAGAGCATATAAAAACATTGTTATGGGTTTTGTTTTTATCACCATGATTGTCAAATGCGGATAGTTGATCAAAACTCGCTAAGCTAAGTATTTAAAATCTGATAACAGATTTTTCTCTGGGAATGGAACTTGGGTCCCCGAATTCAAGTTGAGTCTGTTAACCATTCGGGTGACGCCGTTGCAAAATATTAGGATTCTATTTTGCAACGATAAGGTTCGAACCTTAGACCTTCCGTCGTATAATTCTGTGCCTTGTACTAAATAGCTATAGTTCCTAAGTGAAACCGCTATCTGACATTGCCATCTTTTAAAGTGTAAAAAGTGGTTCTTCAAAGATCCTGGTCGTGTTGGAAAGAGACAAAAAATAACGGCCACCACTTGCCCTAGAACTAATAAGGGACAGAAATGTTTTATTTAAAAACTTCGTCATTGGTAGGTCAATAGGATGTGATGCGAATGACAATTTATTCTTGTTGTATTGAACGCTAAGTCTAGTGGTTATCACTACATAGTATAAAATAAAGTCGCTTTTTCTGTCATGTTGTCCCTATGAACGCTTAAATCTTTAAAACTACGCAACGGATTTTGATGCGGTTTTTTTTTAATAGATAGAGTAACTCATGAGGAAGGTTTTTATGTATAAATAGTGGACAAGTACCACGGGCGTAGCCGGGGCGGGCCGCTAGAAGTATATAAAAGTGTGATCTAGAGGTTCGTCGGTTCGATTCCCGGTTTGGGCTGAATCGTGTCGGGTTTTCCAAATTTACTCGAAGTTGTGACAGACAACCAATTCTGCACTTGGCAAGCGTGATGAATAAGATAACAAACAGCTTTGTAATGATAACATAGTAGGTATACTTAATTTTATTGCCTATTATTTCACTAGTCAATAGTCAATATTTAAATATAGGAATTGGGATTTGAACCCTACGATTTTTTCAAACCGACCCACTTTTGACTGCCATTCGCAAGTCATGAGTTCAAATCGCTCTGGGAACAATTTCAATTTGTGATATTTTCTCAGTTAGTTTATGACAGTATAGGAAAAGTTTTTTGCATGTTCTGACATTTCTATTACTCAAACCTCAAATGGTCCCGTAGAGTCATTTGATCCTTACATGAAACAGGATCGATTGGCATGAAAAAAACATGTTGCGAATTTCAGCATTTTTTGCTGACTGTAACTTGTATCCAAAATCTGTGAATGCAGATCAAAACATCTCAAAAAGTTATGGATGGTTGCCTAACAACGTTTTCTTTTAACTGCAACGGTCAATGGACCTGCCCTTCAAAAGCCATTTCAAAATTCCACCCTGTATATCTATCTATAGGTATGTGCGGAAAACGAAAACCACGCGGACGGAGTCGCGGGCAGCCGCTAGTCTTTATTTAAATAAATGACGTGTAAAACTGTAAAACCTATAAATATTTATTTCTTTCATGCAAAACAATATATAATACACAAAACGCTGCAATAATAGTCTGACAATAAACATAATATGTAGTAATAAATACAATATGTCGTCGGCTTACTGCAAGAAGTCACTAACTAAAAAAAGTCATTAAGTACTGATACTGACATTGTTGGCCTCACCAACGGTAGCACTACATTATGCAAAAAAAAAATTGGCCAAGTGCGAGTGGGACTCCCGCACTGAGGGTTCCGTACAAATTATATTTTTGACGTTTTAAAAAAAACTACTGAATAGATTTCGTTCAAACCAATTTTCGTTGGTAGTTTTTATGGTAATGTACATTATATAATCATTTCAGTTTTATCATCCTCTTATTTTAGAAGTTAGAGGGGGGGGGACACACTTTTTTCCACTTTGGAAGGGTCTGTCACGCAAAGTATTCACTTTAGAAAAAAGTGATATAAGAAACCTTAATATAATTTTTTAAGACCTATCCATAGATACCCCACACGTATATGTTCAATGAAAAAAAATATTTCGAGTTTCAGTTCTGACTATGGGGACCCCCCACTTTTTTTATTTTTTTTTATATTTTTGTGTGAAAACCTTGTTGCGGTTTACAGAATACATCTACTCACCAAGTTTCAACAGTATAGTACTTATAGTTTCTGAAAAAAGTGGCTGTGACAGACTGGCGGACAGACAGACAGACAGACAGACAGACATGACGAATCTATAAGGGTTCCGTTTTTTGCCATTTTGGCTACGGAACCCTAACCAGTAAATTTCTATCTGTCATAATTTCGAAGATAAAATTTGTAAAAAATTGATAAGTACTCTTTCTTAGATTTTAGGTGTAAAAAGAAGTCATTATTTTTCTTTAATTAATTCATGTAGTAGCATAGTATTATGACACTATTGATTTCCAGCACTGGCAGAACTCAATAAATCCTTATAATGATTTTATGCGGATGACCTCAGTGAAAAATATGAACACTCAATTTAACCTAAACTCATTAAAAGAGTCTTAGTGATTTCTTCCAAAAATTGTGGTTCTGTAAATGTTTATAATGATTTTATGCGCATGATCTAAGTGAGAAATATTTACATTGAATTTTACGTATACTCATTAAAAGTGTCGTAGTGTTAGATAAGAAGTTTAAGTGTGGTTTAAAGTTAATTTACCAGATTAACAGTTTACGAATTTGGCTATTGACATATGTAAGAAGTCATTACTTTTTAACCGACTTCAAAAAAAGGAGGAGGTTCTCAATTCGTCTGTATGTATAATATTTTTTTTTTTTTTTTTAATTGCTTAGAAATGGACGTATTGGCAAAAGTCATTAATTACATATTTTGATTTTTTTTAAAAGTGGTAATGTATATTTTGATATGTCGATATATAAAACAAATGAATAAATGTTAGATCTATACGTAAGAATTTTCATTTCGACTATACCTAGTATACATTTTAAATAATACCTAATTATATTTCCAAACTTCATTAGGCCGTATCTCAAAATCACAAAACTGCTAGTTAATGAGTTCTTGCAGTAAGCCGACGATGTACTCTTGTGTTCTTAGTTAAATAATGTGGCAATACAATTTTTATTTAATTAAATGGGTCAAAAAACAAAACACTTGAGTCTATCTTTACAAAAGACATTTCGAAACGCATACCTGTGTGTTTTTATGTCACGGTTTTTCAATAATGGCGGATTGATAACAAACACTTAACATAAATTGTTAAGTAGATAAACATTTATAGTTCTACATTATTCCATATAGATATTTGTCAAGGCCCATAAGTTATTTAAAGAATGGTAGAGGAAATGGGGTTTCAAACACGCGACACTTGGATTTATAGTCGGAGAGTGTATTTGACACTTTTTTGTAACGAAAACATGATTTCAAATGGTTGAGGCTAGGGAATGCAATCTCGTTCTCGCGAGATCTCGTTTTTACGAGATCTCGGCCTATTTTAGCGAGATTGAATCTTGGGCAAAAATGGACGAGATCTCGCGAGATTTACGAGATTGAACTTGGATTTTTGGTCATCACCAAAACAGAATGCTGCATAATATTCATGGTTTCCATTCAGAAATATGATTGATTAAAACAAAAATGTACATGCCATTTATGTATGTAAATTGCCATTTCTAAATCAAATCTCGCAGAAAAGTGTGCCATACACATGCAACTTACTGAACAAAGTAGGCCAGTTAAGTCAATAAATATTAATTTCACACCTACGTGTGAAAATCTATACTTACTTATAATAAATCTGTCAAGTTCAATTCTGTACATGAAAAATATTTTCAAAATAACTCAGGGGGTGATTATTGTTCGATACTGATGCCAAAAATGCAATCGTAAAATTTTTGTCTGTCTGTATGCTTCTTATAGAAACAAAAACTACTTGACGGATTTTAACGACACTTTGTTCAATTATTCTTCATACTCTTGGGCAGGTTATAGGATACTTTCATTACGCTACAGTCAATAGGAGCAGAGTAGTGTTTTTTTTTTATATTATCAAAAAATAAGACTGATATAAAATAGATACGTAAATAATTACGTTTCAAGCTGTTAAACACATGAAAATTTAATAAAACAAGTCGTAATAATTAATGTTGATTTCACAATGACTATGATTTTCATTATTTTCTTCCTAATTCATGGAAATCTTCTGATTGTCCGTACGAATTAACACTCAAAACTGGTAATCTCGCGAGATCTCGTAATTGACGAGATCTCGCGAGATCGTCGTTCGTAAACTCGCGAGATCTCGACGGAGCCCTAATCTCGCGAGATTGCATTCCCTAGTTGAGGCCTTTGCCCTACAGTGAGACATATTCAGGCAGTTTGCCTTCAAAGGAAAATCGACACTATATTAAAACAACTAGCGGCCGCCTGCGACTCCGTCCGCGTGGATTTCGGTTTCCAATAACCTAAAGCCTTCCTCGTCAAATGGACTATCCGATACAAAAATATTTTTTCAAATCGAACCAGTAGTTCCTGATATTAGCGTGTTCAAGCAAACAAACAAACAAAATTTCTCAGAAACCACTGGTTCAAATTTAAAAATATCTTTGTGTTGGATAGTCCACTCGTCGAGGAAGGCTATAATATAAGCTATAATGCAACACTATCTGTGGACTGGTGGTTTAAGAACCGAGCCGTGGTCTCGGGGTTCTGTATTCGATCCCGGGGTCGGGAAAATTTGTGTCGGTTTTTTCTCACACAGTCCGGGTTTGTGATCACCAAACCGCATTTGGCAAGCGTGGTGATTATTCCAAAACCTTTTTTAGTGACGAAAATATGATTTCAAATGATGGAAGCCTTTGACTACAGTGGGACATTCATAGGCTGATACTTTACTTTTTTTTGCTGGAACCAAAATCCACAGGGATGAAGTGGCGGTGCGGTGACTTGAGCTCTCCGTCATGGCCGAAAACTGAGCGGAGACCATTTTGTTACAACTCATGTTTTAAATTCTATTCTATTTTGATTTTTGATGAGAAGGATTGTTTATGTCCTGTGTAATATTTGTTATTGTACTTTTAATTGTATTTATGTACCAAATAAACATTTTTCTATTTCTAGTTCTATAGTAACTAAGTATTCTAGGCCAGCACAACATGGCACGGGTGACCACTAGTCGTCACAATCAAGGCATTTAGTAATTAGCTAATTGTAAGAAAGTCTAGCTGCTTGAAATAGCAGAATTAGAGTTTGTCGGTCAGTCGGCTTGTGTGACATCCGTTCCGTTCGAATGAGTAAAAAGATCTGGTCGATATGTTTGTTTATAAACAAAATCGTTCCAATTATTATTCGTCCTGCGCTGATCTCTCTACGGGAAGAGGTGTCAATTTGGATCAATATATTGGGCTCGACCTGCGATTGCAAAGTAAAGCAACTCTCGCAGAGGCCAGTCATCGGATGGGTGACCGGAGAAATCATCTTGATCTCCTCCGTGCTTCGGAAGGCACGTTAAGCAGTTGGTCCTGCGCCTGATCTCTCTACGGTCGTGTCAGATTGCTGTCCCACCGAACTATCAGAGTGAGGGGATAGGGAGTGCACCTGTGCGCCCCCACTCACTTGTGCACTAGAATATAACCTGCTTACCGAGTTTCTGGCCGTTTTTTTTCGGTTGATGACTGCATTCCGAGTCGGTGGTAGATTCAGTCTGTTCTTTTATATTATTATTGACGATTCATAAGTCCTTTTATGAGGCCTATTTGAATAAAGTATATTTTGATTTTGATTTTTGATTTGACCAGGCTGATCGTTAGATGGGCCGCAATAGTAAAAAAAACGGCTAGAAGGCGTTTTTCTTTAGATTGAACTAAGCTAGCACTTGACCACAAAGTTGCCTGATGTTAAACAACTATGCGGTCTACGATGGAGCGTGCTTGCTCAGGAAAAGCCCGTTTATTCTGGCCTTAAAGAGCCCCAAGTTGTATTGTGCAGGAAAGACAGATCTCGGCAGAGAATTCCACTCCCGCGCAGTCCGTATCAAGAAGGATGAAGCAAATCGCTTCGTTCGTACGCGCGGAATCTCCACTGTATACGGATGAAGTCCCTGACCGAGTCTAGTAGTTCGATGATGGAACGGAGCTGGCGGAACCAAATCGTGCAGCTGAGCAGCACACTCACCAAAGTGGAGTCTGTAAAATACGGAGAGGCAAGCAATCTTTCTACGATGATCGAGGCTCTGCAAGCTCTCGATCAAAGTATCATCACCGATAAGCCTCATCGCACGCCGCTCAATAGAGTCCAAAGCAGCAAGTATACTTATTTTGATTTTGATTTTTGATTTTACCAGGCTGATCGTTAGATGGGCCGCCATGGTCAAAAAACGGCTGGAAGGGTATTATTACTTTCACGTTTCGACAGGCCTGTTGGTCGAGTGGCTACAAAACCAAAGGTCGCGTGTGATGAACATCGGCATTTGTTCTCGAGTCATGGATGTTTATAAATGTATTTAAGTATGTCTATCGGTTCCGCAGCAGCCCCAAACCAAGCTTTGAGCTTAGTTTGGGGCTAGGTAATTGGTGTGTTAGTCCAATGAATTTATTTATTTATTTTATTATTTACGTTTTCTGTTTCAGGAAGCCATGTTGTTGGTGTTTCTCCTGAGCCTGATTCTCGGCGCTTCAGCCGGGCCAAGCGTGAGGCCGAAAGGCGAATCTAAGTGCGGATATGATGTGAGTCGTATGCAATTAGTTACGTACATCCCTTTGTAGGCGACGTAACTCGTAGAAAAATAAACATAAATTGTAAACTTAAATAAATAATAAATAAAACAACTAGAATTAAAAAATAGATCTGGACTCGAAGTCAAAGGGAAAAGAGAAAAAGACAGGTAAGGAAAATATTTGACAACTAAAAAATTATTTATTCTTTTACATTAAATGGCGTGCTGGGCGGCGTGAAAAGAGGTCATTATGTTAAATAATAAATTAATATTTAATTATTTCGCTAACGCCCTCCTTGAGTCGTATTCCTCACTACTAAGGACGATACGTGATCATTGTATGAAATGAAACGCACAACAACTCTCTTGGCAATTTTAATTGTGTGGTTTGCCATTGCCTTCTCCATTTCACACACGTAGTGTGCAGGTTTTGCTCACGATATTTTCCTTCACCGTACGGCTGGTATGAAATTACGCACATATGTAGAATTTTGAAAAACAAGAGTTGCGTAGCTGGCTGGATTTGAACCGCCGACCTCACGCATGTGAAGCGGCGCCCTTACCACTAGGCTACCGAGCTACATAGTTACATATATATTTGTATTCAAAGACTTTTATTTAGGTTATAGGGAGGCGCACAAGCAAGAGGGTCACCTGATGGTAATTAAGTGATCACCGCTGCCCATGGACATCAAACAACCGCACAAGGGTCGCAGATGCATTGCCTGCCTTTAAGACCACATTTATGCATTGCTTTGAGTAAGGCAATTTATGTCTGCATATTAAATGATCAACTTAAATCTTATTTCGTGAGAGATACACCTTAGTGCAACTTCCACTTGTAAGAGCCGCTCGTCTGGGCAAGTACCTCCACCTTACAGAAGACCACAGTGAAGTAGCACGTCGTAACTGTTGTGCTATGTTTCTGCTGGTGACTAAGGTCGCCTGAGCTCAGTTGAGGAGGGTATGGGGTCTTAAAGGCAGGCAACGCATCTGCGACCCTTGTGCGGTTGTTGATGTCCATGGACAGCGGTGATCACTTATCATCAAGTGACCATCCTATAAGTTTGCCTTCCTAACACATAAAAAAAATCCTTTAAGTTCAAATTCAAAGTTAAGATAATTTTAAATAGAAATGGCAACGCACTCAATTTAGATAACAATATAATACATGAACCTCATATAAATACAATTATCAACGGTGATAACCTTTTGACACTTTTCAAGTAACATGATTTCTTTATAAATAGAGATTCAATTTTCACTACGAGAACAATAACCTCGATGAAATATTGGAAAGTGTCAACGAGACTTTAAAAAAAAGGAGTAGTGTCTCATAGCCAATTTTCGGCTTTGCTATGATTTATCTATAGTCTATAGTCTATAGTAATTTATAAAGCTGAAGAGTTTGTTTGTTTGAATTCGCTAATCTCAGGAACTACAGGTCATTTAAAAAAAATATTTTTGTGTTGGATAGTCCATTTGACGAGAAAGGCTTTAAGCTATTGCAAATCGAAATCCACGCGGACGGAGTCGCGAGCGGCCGCTAGTCTTATATGTATATAAAAATCGATCACAAAATGTGTTGGTAAGCGCATAACTCATAGACGCCTGGATCAATATGGTCAATTCTTTTTAAAAATTGTGCTTTTATGTCTTGGGATGGTTTTAGGCAAGAAAAAATTATGACACAACTAAGGGACGGGACGATGTGGCGGGACGCGGACGAAGTCGCGGGCGGAAGGCTAGTTAATAAATAAAGATTCAATTTTCATATAGAGGACAAAAGCCACGATGAAATACTGGAAAATGTCAACGAGACTTAAAAAAATAATGGTGTAGTGTCTCATAGCCAAATTTCGGCTATCCGACCATTAGTTTCTGTCTGGTCAATCTCTTTTTAGGGTTCCTTAGCCACATGGTGACGACCATCTTGGTGTAATGGTCAAGATTTTGCCTATTAAACAAGAGGTCTCGGGTTCGATTCCCGCACAGGACAAACATTTGTGTGCATGAAAAATGAACATGAACATGTCTGTTTGTTCTGGTCTGGGTTGTATATATATCTAATTAAGTATTTGTAACACCACTGTTGATTCTGATGTCTCTGTAACATAAGTGCTTTAGCTACTTAAAACGGAGCCCTTATAGATTGGTCATGCCTGTCTGTCTTTTTCTTTCTATCACTTTAGCTCCTCCGTGCCTCGGAAGGCACGATAAGCCGTTGGTCTCTCCATGGTCGTGTTCTGATTTCTGTTTGTTTTAATGAGAGTGAAGGAAATGGGGAGTTTATAGTATAGATATTTGGTGGATATTATAATTAATATTTAATACTTAAAATAATTATAAGAGCTGTGTCTAGCTCCGCGGTAACTCTAGGCCTCCCAATAAAAATAAAAATAAAAAATAAAAATAAAAATGTTTATTTATCGGACAACAATAATGATCCATAAAGGTTAGTAACATTAATACTTAATAACTAGTGTTAGTACTTAATAACTAAAAGTGACTTTGTAATCCTGCATAAGTTCTCGATTAGTGGACAGTCCCCACTATCGGCGAAGGCCTTAAGAACATTGTTACGGCTGCCGCGCACTCGCCTTAAAAGAGAGCCGGCCTTCTTACGCAGTATGGCCGGGAAACTGTCGACCCCTGCGTGCGCGAACATGCTAGAGGCACTGCAGTACCGCGGCAGCCCCAACAATGCCCTGAAGGCATTATTGTATTGTATACGCAGGGTGTTATACGACTTTTGGGTATAGCTAACCCACAGACTGCTCGTGTAGAATGAAGTGCAGTATGCTTTAAAAAGCGTTACCTTAACTGGAGTCAAGCAACGAGCAAATCTGCGAGCGAGCATGTTCGCCCTGATCGACAGCGCCCTGCGTTCCCGCTCAATGTCAACATCGTCCTTTAGGTCTTCTGTGACAATGTGACCAAGGTACTTAAATTGGCGTACTCTAACAAGAGGTGCCCCGTATAGCTTGACTGGAGGTACGTTTTCCGGTAGTCTGTTGAAAGCCTTAAAGACTAGATATTCACTTTTCTTGTTATTGTACACCAATCCATGCGCCTTACCATATGACTCACAAACAGCCAGCATCCTCCTGATTGCATTGACAGAGGGGGCCAGCAGCACCATGTCATCCGCGTAACTGATATTATTGAGACATACGTCACCAATATGGCATCCGACCCCCATACCGCTGAGCCCCTCTATCAACGCATTGATGTACAGGTTAAAAAGCTTGGGTGAGCTTAACCCCCCCTGTCTCACCCCGCATTCCAACCTATATGGCTCCGAGTACTCGTTTGCCCATTTTACAGTATTCATTTGATTGCCATACCAATATTTAAACAAGGAAACTAATTCTGCAGGCATTCCCACTTGTTCCAGCTTCTTCCACAGGATGCTGTACACGACCAGATCGAATGCTTTAGACAAATCCAGGAAACAGGCATACACAGGAGTACTTCTGTCTGTATAGTACCTGACAGTGCGCTTTAGACTCAGAATTGCACTTTCAGTGGATAACTGTGACCTGAATCCAAATTGAAGTTCATGAATATTTAAGTAACAATCCAATTGAGAGCTCAGCACACTGTCAAGCACCTTAGCTATTATTGTTGCTAATGAGATAGGTCTATAGTTCGATCTGCTCGCCGCATCACCTGTTTTATTCTTAATAATCGGAACCACAACCGTTCTCATTACGTCCGGCGGCAGGTAAGAGTGTACTATGCATAGGTTAAAGAGTAACGCAAGCACTCTAGGAAGGTGTGGTCCCGCAAGCTGAAGATGCTCGATGCTGAGACTATCATGACCTGGTGATTTTCCTTTTGTCATTGACTGTATAATTTTAGAGACGGTTTTACCATTCACCAGAGTGCTAATATGTTTAAAGTTAGTCTCAGCATCAGGCACCCCCCCCGCAGATCCCAGTGGGGACTGTACAACAAAATGATCCTTGAAAAGGTCCGCTATGGCTTTAGGCTCACCTACACCATCTATAACTGCAGGCAGGCCAGGTCTAGTATTCAATTTATTCGTGCACTTCCAGAATTTGCTGAAATCGCCCTTTCCATGATGTACAGCAAGCGCGTCCATCCTAAGTTGGTCCTGATGGTTTTGACACCATCTCAGTCTGCCCTTGAAGATTTTACGACTAGCTACCATATCATCATACAAAGTGCCATTTTTGGGCCTGCCGTACCACACCCACATAAGAAATTTAATGACTGCCTCAAAAAAATGCGAAAATGGAACATAATAGACAAATTTTTATTTTTTTATTTTGAAAGGTAGTTAATTAGCGGCCAGTGAGCGCGATGGTTAGATATTTCCAGCCATCATGGAGGCCTGAACATCAATGAAGGCTGGAAGGCACCGTTACAATGTACCTCTTGTCCTCAGAGTTGCACGAAGCCGAAGGATGGAATGCTGAACGTTCACATCGTGCCACATACCCATGACGATGTTGGCTGGCTCAAGACTGTGGACCAGTACTACTACGGCAGTAAGTTTTTGTTAATCATTATCTTTTCTTAATTGTAATAAGGTAAGGAGTTAAAAATGATAGAGAGACGTGTAAAAAATTGATGAAATGAAAACTTAAATGGTTAAATTGTAAAATAATGTTTAATTGCGAGAAATGTGCAACAGAACGAACATGTGTCAAGGTAAAAAAGTATAAAGAAGATACATGCATGAAGGTATATAAAAAAGGATGCAATATAGAAAATACACAAAAAGGTTGTACGCTACAAGACGTATTAAAATACCTACCATGGAAAATGCTTAAAATAAATGTACAAAAAGTAACAAGTATAATCTCTTCTTTCGTTAGAAAACGCGTGGTAAGAGCGTTTAAAACGAGTGTTGTGGTAGGTACAACGCCTTCTTGAGTCGTCTTCCTCATCATTGTATGAAATTAAACACACAACAACTCTCTTGGCAATTTTAATGGAGTGGTTTGCCATTGCCTTCTCCATTTCACACACTTACTCGTAGTATGCAGGTTTCCTCACGATGTTTTCCTTCTCCGTACAGCTGGTATGAAATAACGAATGGTAATGCGACATTGAAGAGATAACGCAGTATTGAGCGTAAATTTTGCTTAGCAAGAAAAAATTCGTCAGGTCCACTATAACTGTCTCGGAAGCTTAATGGTCAGAGCGCTTGACCGGATTGCAAGAGGCGCTGGGAATAACATAATAATAAATAACATAATAATATGTAAATCCTCTTATATATGTATTAAGGATTTGCTTAAAAGTATTCCTCAAGATTATATTCTTTTTGCAGATGACACTACAATTGCAGGTAATAAAAATGTAAACATTAAAACATATTATGTAGATAATATTAATATAACCCTTAATAAAGCCACTGATTGGTTGAATTCTAATTACTTAAAAATCAACATATTTAAACTAAATATATGCTGTTTGGTACATATAAGTGGAAAACCCAGAGCCTTTATATAACATAATAATTATATACCGGACAGCCTGTAGAGGAAGACAAATATAATAACATTTTTAGACATTGCCTTAGACATATTTTGTGACTAGAAAAACAAAAATCAGACGTATAAGTATCTTGCGGGCTGGTATGGCGATGCCAGCAGATTATTTCAAGGAAACTCCCAAGTACATAAGCGAAATTTTTGCTCCATGTATTAAAATAAATTGCATATTTTACTTCCTATCATGAACTTGTTACTAACAATAGATATAAGGTACTTTACTAACACAATATGGATCTATGGTCTGAAATAAAGAATATTTAATTTAATTTAATTTTATTTTACTTTAATTTCTAATAATACTTTATTATGTGCATCAAAATATAAAACTTGTTACCTGACCATTTCAAAGAATACATTTACAAAGTTTAAATAATAAAAAAACGTTAAAACCGGGTTAATTGTAAAATCTTTCTACTTCATACAAGATTACTTATTGACAAAAAATTATTAGTTGTTCATGCATGTTTAAATTTTTAATAATATGTATTAGAAAGGTAAGAAAATAAATAACATATTATAAAGTATAAATATCCCATGTGTATACACTTGTAAAAGTAGTAATAAGCGACCTTTTTGCTATATGATTAATCACCTTATTTCAGACAAAATAAATTTCTTAACTTTACTTTGAAGATTTTAATGAAACCGTTTGTAATTTTTAAATTTAAAAATTAGGACCATGTATTACCCCCTGCCGAATTCCTATTTATTAGCGAGTTCCGATCACTTTCAGCTTCATAGAGTAACTTCTTATTTCAGGTCGCAATGACATTCAGAAGGCTGGTGTCCAGTACATACTGGACTCAGTGATCAAGGAGTTGTGGGAGAACTCAGAGAGGCGGTGAGTTGGTCAAAGGCTTATTATGGTTCCATAAAAAATGCCACTCACTCTTGTAGACATTGTTTAGTACGGGAGAACCACATTGTTGCATGAAATGGCTGTGGTTCGACTGAATGAGTATAATTATAATACTACTAGCGAACGCCCGCGACTCCACGACTCTTGGACTCCGCGATTTCCAATAGCCTAAAGCCTTTCTCGTCAAATGGACTATCCAACACAAAATGATTTTTTCAAATCGAACCAGTATTTCCTGAGATTAGCGCGTTCAAACAAACATACAAACAAACTCTTCAGCTTTATATATTAGTATAGATATAGTTTTACCCTTAATTGTTCCTTATACAAAGTGTCAAGCTGTATCACTGTTTTACCTTTGCACAAGCGGCTGCCCGCGAGTCTGTCCGCGTGGATTTCAGTTTCCTCACACATAGTGTTATATTAAAGCTTAATTAGCGTTTCTCGACTAATGGACTATACAACACTAAAATATTTTCAATTCGAACCAGTAGTTCCTGAGATAAGCGTCTTCAAACAAACAAACAAACAAACTCTTCAGCTTTATTACCTAGAAAAATAGATAATGAGCAAACATTTGCGTAATTTTCGTCGGCACTGGCAATTAATATTAATTTGATTTTTTTATTATGTTTGCACTATTTTCTCGATCTCCATTATTCTTTTAAAATATCCTCCTCCGTGAGTAGTATGCTTCATAACTGAAAGTCGTGATCATTGTATGAAAGAAACACAACTTTCTTGGCAGAGATGAGCGTGTGAAATAGAGAAGGCAATGGTTTGCCATTGCCTTCTCTATTTCACTATTTCATTTCATCTTTCTCTATTTCATCTAATATCTCTTTTTATAGACTGGTCTGGTTTCCCTTGTGGTTACGGAGGTCAGACGACAGTCGCTCCATTGTAATAACTAGGCATGTCAATTTAGGATCATAGTCGCAGCGTACCTTGGGCTCCAAGGCAATAGCTGAGGATGCAACCGGGAGAGGCGCTAGGATGGTGATCTAATATCTCTTTTTAATTTTTATTT
The DNA here is from genome assembly GCA_958496325.1 of Nomophila noctuella. Classification (NCBI taxonomy): domain Eukaryota; kingdom Metazoa; phylum Arthropoda; class Insecta; order Lepidoptera; family Crambidae; genus Nomophila; species Nomophila noctuella. The sequence continues at coordinate 1,039,615 of OY292510.1, read as the reverse complement.
GTATGCCGATAGGCAAAGTGTTCGCTGTACTATATTTCAACTTGAACATCCTGTAACCTACCCACATTTACAAAAAGAAATGAATTTGAATTTAATGTTTTATTATTTCACCCCAGATTCATCTACGTGGAGACAGCGTTCTTCTGGAAGTGGTGGAAGCTGCAGACCCTGGATGTTCAGAACAAAGTCCACGAGCTGGTGAGCACGGGACGTCTGAAGTTCGTGGGGGGAGCCTGGAGCATGAACGATGAAGCCAATACTTACTACCAGACCACTGTCGACCAGTTCACTTGGGGTTTGAGGTGAGAATGTTTTTTTAATTCATACGTACCTATCATTAACAAGGGCGGAACCATGGGGGGAGTGTCATGACCATGCCCCCCCCCTGAGCGGGTTCCAGGACCAAGGTGGACCACTAATTTAACATAATGTTTTATTTAAACTTGACCACGACCATGTGACCCCCCCCCCCCTTGGCGCTATGTGACTCTCCCTTGTGCCAAAGCTGGATCCCCCCTTGATCGTTTATTTAAGAGGGGTAGAGCTTAGTGATACTTCTACTCGAATGAGCTGCTCGACTGGGAGAGTACCTTCACCTTTCGGGAGACCACAGTGAAGTAGCACTTTGTAACTGACATATTCAAAACTTTTAAAGAAAAGAAAGAAAGAAAAAGTTTTTATTTGGCACAGAAATTACACAGTTTACAAATGAAAATGACATTTTGTTGTTCTGCACCAAAAAGGCCACCGCTCAGCATAATATTTTTACTCTCAATGTCGGTCATTCTACTGTCAAACCACACGGAAAAACACGGTGCCTTATTCTGCCATCTGGTGACTCATATTCGAAACTTTTACCCTCAATGTCAAATTCTACTGTCAAACCACAGAAAAAAATAGGGATTATAACGCCCTCTATAGTTTCTGCACGGTGCATAAATGAACTTATTAAATGTTTGCAGTAAACTAAACGAGACATTTGGCGAGTGTGGACGACCAACCGTGGGCTGGCAGATCGACCCGTTCGGCCATTCTCGCGAGTTTGCATCTCTACTCGCTGGGATGGGCTATGATGGGCTGTTCCTTGGGCGAATCGACTACCAGGATAAGCAGAATCGGCTGAGGGATAAGACGATGGAAATGATTTGGAGAGGGGATGATACTTTAGGTAAGAAATAAAGTATTTTTGCTTTTATATAGAACCAGCCTTCCGTCGCGGTATCACACGCGCGTAATTTAATTTTTCATATTTTTTTAAAAAACTATGACCTAACCAACGAAATGACTAAAAATGGTTATACAGCACGGTTGTATGCTGTGGAAGTGGGTGCGAGAGGTATACCAGCGAAATCTCTCTACAACCTACTGAAGGACTTAGGATTACCATGATCTAATATTAGCTCCTTACTGGAAAGATCAACTAAAGCCGCTTTACTCGGCTCGTACCAAATATGGTTGGGAAGGGAGAGGAATGTCATCGGTGGAGGTGATCGTTTTCGTTAGTATCTACTATAAAGGGGCCCCTTAAACCTACACGCTGGGTCTGTAGTCCCAGGCGCCGACTGACATTCCTCTCTGTTCCACGCGATGGACCCGGCACCCGCACGGAGAATCACATGGATAGCTAAGAAGCTCGTCTCTCTAGGGTATATTTTGAGTATGCTATATTTGATTCTTAATATTAAACGAGTTTGATTCTTACCATATACACTCTTGCTCTCTGAGAATGAGTTTGATCCTTACTATATACATTATTTCTATCTGAGTATGAGTTTGATTCTTACCATATACATTACTTCTTTCTGAGAATGACTTTGATTCTTACCATATGCATTATTTCTTCTTGAAAATGAGTTTGATTCCTACCATATACATTATACGAGTATGTCGCTGAGAATGACTTTGATTCTTACCATATACATTATTGCTCCCTGAGAATGAGTTTAATTTTTACCATATTACATTATTTCTATCAGAAAAGATGAGTTTGATTCTTATCATAACTATACATTATTTGTCTTTGAGAATGAGTTTGATTCTTACCATATACATTATTTCTCTCTGAAAATAAGTTTGATTCTTACCATATCCTTTGTTTCCCCCCACAGGCGAGGCATCAGACATCTTCACCTGCATTATGTACAACACCTACTCTCCTCCACCCGGGTTTTGCTTTGATGTTCTCTGTCAAGACGAGCCAATCATTGATGACCCAGAATCACCGGACTACAATGTGGATAGACGGGTATGTTTATTTATTTATTGCTGATTACCAAGAAAAAGGGTAGATTTTAGACTTTTGCGTTGCATACATTAATATTATTTAACGGGACTAAACGCGATATTAATTATGTAGTTTATGTATACTACTTACTGCTTGACGTTTCGGATGCATTACAACAACCGTGGTCGCAAGCGGACTGGTGATGCGGGGCGTCGTTTAGTCCCTTAAATAATATTAATGTTAAGAAGGGTAGAACTTAATGGAACTTCCACTCGGAAGAATCAGCACAGTTAGCTAGCTACCACACCCATAGTTTTAATCTACGGCTGTAATAAGCCCTCACTTTAGCTGTGTGTCGGAAAAATAATGGGGAGTAAGTTAAGTAACTTTCGCAGAGGCCAGGCATCGAATGTGTTACCGATAGGGCTTGCAAATATTCGACGAAATCAGGTATTCGAATTATTCGAATATTTTTCGAAAAATATTCGAATATTCGAATATTATTCGAATTTTTTTTTCAAGCGTCCACCAACCAAACATGGAAATATATCGTCTTGAGGCCATCACAAACGATACTGGCTATGGCAGTATAGCTGTAAACTCAGTCCGAACTGAGTGAGACAGGTTTAAACTTTTACACTTTAAGCCCACGCTTCATACATTTTCTATGGGAAAGTGCATACTTTTTTTTCTCGCGTCTTTTGACCAATCATGAGAAATGAAAATATATATTTTAGAGGTAATTTAAAAAGCTATTTGATTTGGGAGCATATCTGCAAACTCAGCCCGAACTGAGTAAGACAGGCTAGAAACTTGAACACTATGTACCCTCGCTTCAATATTTTTTAATAGGAGGTTGTGTCCTTTATTTTCCTGCTGCCATAAACCAAATATGAAAATATACATTCTTAAGAGCCCAGTGTACGATATTTGCACAGGCAGTATGAATGTAAACACAGTAAGACAGGTTATAACTTTTACACAAAAACTGGGCTTTCGCTACTTACATTTTTCTAGGGTAGGTGGCGTCTTTATTATGTCGCGTCCATCGACCAAACAGGAAAAAATATATTCAAGAGATCATCACAAACAAGACAGTTTAGCTATAAACTCAGTCCGAACTGAATGAGACAGGCTCGAACTTTTTTACTGTGGACCTTGGCTTCAACATTTGCTATGGGAGGTTGTGTCCTTTCTTTTTCCACCGGCCATCAACCAAACATGGAAATATATATTCTTAAGTACATTACAAACAATATTTGTAAAAGGCGTATTGGTGCAAACTCAGTCCGAACTGATAAACACAGGGTAGAACTTTTGCACTCTAACTGAACTTTCGCTTCATACCCTTTTATTAAGTTCTGAATTGTCTCACTCAATTCATACAGAGTTTGCTGCTATACTGTCTATGCACATATTGTTTGTAATACATATATAGTCTCAAAAATATATTTTGAATAAATCATCGTTGGACGCGAAAAAGTAAAGACGCCAGGCCACCTTACTTAAGGCTTAACGTGCCTTCCGAAGCTGGGAGGAGATCAAGACGAAATTTTTCGGTCACCTGCGACTGGCATCTGCAAACGTTGCTTAAGTTTAGCAAGCGCAGACCGAGTACGCTAACCACTGCGCCATCGATCTTCCCATTAAAAAAATATTGAAGCGAGGGTACATTGTGGTCAAGTTTCAACCCTGTCTCACTCAGTCCAGACTGAGTTTGCAGATATACTGTAAAATTAAATAGCGTTTGTAATGACCTCTAAAATATATATTTCCATAGTTGGCCGTTAGACGCGAGAAAAAAAAGGATGCCATTTCCTATAGAAAAATGTATGAAGCGAAGGCCTAAAGTGTAAAAGTCTAAACCTGTCACACTCAGTTTGGACTGAGTTTACAGCTATACTGCCAAAGCAAGTATCGTTTGTGATGCCCTTAAGCATATTTCCATGCTTGGTTGATAGACGTTCTAAAATAAAAAAAACCCACCTCCCCTACAAAAATCGGCCTTGTCTTTTTACCAAGAAGGGTTGTAAGGGGTGAAATAACATTAGACGAAGACATTATTATTCACGAGATCAATCAAACATTCATTTTTGATGAAACTTAAGAAGTTAAAGTCGCTAAAGTTTTTTGCTTAGGGTCATTTAATATCGGTCTAAAATCTCGATAATCTCGATCAAAACTGTCGAGATCTCGATCAATATCACATATAGCGAGATAATAGAGCGTCTAGATAGAGTATCGAAAAACACCTACCTATTTTTTGAGATTAGAGACTATCGAGATTGCATTTCCTAATTAATCCCAAAAGGACATAAAATATTCGAATATTCGAATAACGCGTCACTTAATATTCGAATAGTAAAATGAGTCGAATATTCGAATTATTCGAATATTCGAATATTCGAATTGCAAGCCCTAGTTACCGAAAAATCTTTCATCTCGAGCTCCCCGTGCTTCGGAAGGCACGTTAAGCCGTTGGTCCTGTGCCTGATTCTCTCTACGGTCGTGTAAGATTGTTGCCCCACTGATCTATGAGAGTGAGGAAACAGGGAGTTCACCTATGCTTGCGCACTCACTCGTGCACTATAATATATCCTGCGTACCTGACTGATCGTAAGATCGGCCGCCATGGTCCAAAAACTGTACTTAATAAATGTAGTAAGTTTGGCTAGCCAGTCGACTACCATATTATCTGCACTGTTCATTTCATTCAAGGTGTTCCAATTCTTGAACATAACTCGCCACATGGCAGAGGCATACTCAACCAATATTCTAATAGTGACTATGGGCGAAGACTTTCAGTACCAAGTCGCGGACATGTGGTTCAAAAACCTGGATAAGCTTATTAAGTAAGTCTTATTTGAAGTACCTGGCAAAAAACATGTGCTGACTGTTTTGTGTCATAAGTGACTGCGCAGAATTCATATTTTTTTTCTACTCGTTTTTGGAAATTGGTGTATAATACCTTCAAGCTTTATGCTACCCAACTGTTATTTATTTCCAGGCTAGCATTTTGAGGCCTGTAAGCATGAATTTTAATAAAGCATGAAAAGTGGAAAGCATGTTGCACCGCGTAACTTAAAAGTCATAAAATTATAATGCCTATATGGTATTTATATAACTTTTGATAGAATTCAATTCGTTTTTGTTCTATTGTATTTGGGAAAATAGTTGGCAAATACAAATTTGAACAAAAATAAAAGCTGGTCCCAATTAGATTCCTCTGTCAGTTGCCTTTTATTTCAAGTGTTCTGGCTCCCTTTTTAATTTTTCGAGGCTCATGGCAGGTGCCATGTAAAGCACTTGCAGCAGCTATGTAAAGCAGATGGCAGTAGCAGAAAGTGTTTCTTTATAATTTAATGTCATTGCTACTGTAATGGACTTGGACTCACGTGGCGCTTACCATCATGTCAAGATATGCTTGTCCCGTTTTGTAAGAACATATACGTCAGACAACGTATCAGCGAGGCTTGTAGAGTTGTTGATGTCCATGAGTAGCAGTGATCACTTACCATCAGTTGACGTTGACATTCTTGCTCTTTCGCCTCCCTCTCATATATAACAAAATAGTGTGGTTAATTATATCTTTCTTCATCTATCATCTTCTATTCTTTCTTTCCCTCAGATAGACGTGTTTTTCGAGCGAGTCAGAAATATGTCCCTGGGATATATCACCAACAATGTCATAGTGACGATGGGGGATGATTTCAACTACCAAGATGCGGCGATGTGGTTTAAAAACTTGGATAAGTTGATACTGTGAGTGGCTTGCATGAGTGTTCGGGATCTTTCCTTTTCTCTCTTTTGGTTGCTCTTTTCGACAGACCGCAGGTCTAGTAGTTAGAGACCTCAAAACCGGCCGGAGGTTTGAATGTTGCTAAGTGTCTATCTATTCCACTCATAGCGCAAGCCTTATGTGTACCTAAATAGCTTTGAAATTGTTGTGTCATAAAGAACATAATATGTTGCACCATTATTTTTAACCTACTTCAAAAAGAAGGAGGGCTTAGTTCTATTGTTTGTATGTATGTTTATCCGCGATTACCTCGTTGTTCAATGTTTTCACCTATTGTGGTCAAAGTTTCTGGTCTCACTTCATGATTTCCTTTCGCATGATATTTCGCAAGTGTTGCCTGCATCTGCAGAGCCATTAGAATCAGTTGCGCTTTGTGTATTGAATAAGTCTTGTTAGATTTGCTCGCACCCGTTCATCATTACATTTATTAGCATGCTTGCTTTAGGGGGGATACCACCAAAGCAAAGATGTGTGCTGAGGAGTGGAGATGTGTCGTAAGCAGCCAATTGGATTCTGGCCTTAACACGTGATCAATCACATCTTGAAATCCTATTGGCTACTTATGACACAGCACATATGGATCACAGCTTTGGTGGAGTCTCACTCTTATCCTGACGGTAAAATATTTGCAAAATAGGCATGATAATAATAATGTGATTTTACGGTTGATAGTTTTCTGGAAGTATTGTCTTTTTAGCGTACTAGCTCCTATAAAATTAATTCGATTGAAGCACAGTCAAAAGTACCTATATTTGTATTTGTGTCACTAGGATGTGGTATCTAGCTAGCTATGTTAGATAAACGGACAATGAAATACATAAACAAGCAACCCAAGTAAGTGAATAAAACCACGTTTTATGGGCAAGAAGTTTGGAGACAGGCACCCCATCCTTTTTATTATAAGAAAATGAAGAATTCACCTTAATACATATATTAATTATTTATTTATTTATTACACGAAAAACATTGAAGAATTGATTTTTTTCGGTATGTTTCGTTATATTGGCTAATATCATTTACCCTCCATCTTGTGGGATGATGAAACCCATCATAAACGTATCTCCCTAAGGTGCAAGAGTTCCTCAACTACACAATGAAGATGAGCAGCGGGTACCGGTCCAACAATGTGATCGTCACCATGGGCGGAGACTTCACGTACACGCAGGCGGGCATGTGGTACGAGAACTTGGATAAGTTGATACAGTGAGTGTCTGGATAATTCAGATTGCTGACCCACCGAACTATGAGAGTTTCAAGTTTCAATGGTTTAAGCATCGGATGGGTGGCCGAAAACATTTCATCTCGAGCTCCTCCGCGCTTCAGAAGGCACGATAAGCCGTTGGTCCTGCGCCTGATCTCTCTACGGTCGTGTCAGATTGCTGTACCACCGAATTATGAGAGTGAGAGAAAATGGAGTGAACCTGTGCTTGCGCATTCACTTGTGTACTATAATATTATACCCTGCGTTACTGGCTTATGGTAAGATCGGCCGCCATGATCAAAGACGGCCGAAGGGTATTATAAGTCAGAAAATGATTTTGATTCTTTGAACCACAAGAATCAAATTCATGTTAAGAATCGATTTTAATCGTGAATCGTTTTTCCAATTGAATTACCTTCTAATTGTTTCTTAATTTAGTATGACAACCTCTATCACAATATTATAGTTATCATGCTTATTCTAAATGTAATGATAACATTTTGCATGAAATATGTTTGACATGGCATAAATTATGTGCATGTGCTTTATGAAACAATGTCTGTGTTGCGTAAATGTAACATGTCTTTTTGTGTTGATGATTGTTGAAGTAAATCGTGATTACCTACTAGCTATTGTTTTTTATTTCCTCAGATATGGTAACTTGAAGGCGGCTAGAGATGGCCTGAACATCAATCTGTTTTATTCAACACCTGACTGTTACTTGAAGGCCGTAAAGGATGCTAAGTAAGTTAATTTTAAGATATATTTTTAAATTAATTAATTTAAGTCGCGTGTTTCTTTTTTAAAATAAGTTCATTTTTTTTTAATAAAAATGCCCTGGACTTAACACACCAATTGCCAAGCCCCAAACTAAGCTCGAAGCTTGTACTATGGAAGCTAGGGAACGGATAGACATACTTAAATACTTTTTATAAACATCCATGACTCGAGTACAAATGCCGATGTTCTTCACACAAACATTTGCCCCTAGCGGGATTCGAACCCGCGACCCTTGGTTTTGTAGCCAGGGTCTCTAGCCACTCGACCAACGGGCCTGTCATGTCGCTATTTAATTAATTAGTAGGTATATAAGAATCATAGTAGCATATTATTGGTCCTTATTTTTGTTCCTGTACCAATTTATGAATAGGCATATTATTGTATTTCCATCTGGCAGTACTTTTGGAAGAAAAAAATAGATTCATAAGTAGTTTTATACATTGATAATACATCTTTTTCAATTGCAAATAAATCTTTTAATTTTCCAGTCCAACTCTACCCATTAAGCAAGACGATTTCTTCCCGTATGCGAGTGACCCTCACTCGTTCTGGACTGGATACTTCAGCTCGAGGCCCACTGTGAAGTACCTAGAAGCAAAGACCAACGCTTACCTCCAGGTAATACGTTATTTGACTGACAGGTCAAATCACCTACTTTTTTTAAATGTCAAAAACGTAACCTTGTTGGAAAATATGTATGAAATATTGAATCGTGACGTCACGATGCTGTAGTGTCAAATCAATACTCTTTCAACTTCAATTAGCTGTAATAATTTGTTAAAAGCTCAATAGTAACTGTGAGATAAAAAATTGTGCCTAATTTTTGATTTCGTCTTTAATCATAGAAAGTCATTATTTATTTCGTATAGCGGCCGCCCGCGACTCCGTCCGCGTGGATTTCTTTTTTTCGAAATAAAAAGTAGCCTATGTTCTGTCTCAGGGTCTAAAGATTGTCTGTACCAAATTTCATCAAAATCGGTTGCGAGGTTTAAGCGGGAAAGAGTAACAGACAGACAGACAGACAGAGTTACTTTCGCATTTATAATATTAGTTGGGATCCAGTCAAATACCCAATTTTAAACTACGTCGAATCAGTACCTAGTAGTGGGACAGACAAAACCAGTTCGTAAAAAAAGAGCTATTAAAAAAACTGTATGACTCTGTGACTAGAACCATTATAAACAATTGTTAAAAAATATGGCATTTGAAATAGCAACTCTCGAGGTTCTTGTCGTTTCTTCTCGCCAAGAAATGCCTTCCAAATCGCTGGTAGAGTCATCATTTTGTATTCTTTTGACGATTAATAAATGCTTCTATGAAGCATTACATTAATCCTACTAGGTACTATTATAAAGGCGAAAGTTTGTAAGTATGGATGTTTGTTACTCTTTCACGTAAAAACTACTGAATGGATTTGAATGAAACTTTACCACAGTATAGCTTATACATCAGAATAACACATAGGTTATTGGAAATCGAAATCCACGCGGACGGAGTCACGGGCGGCCGCTAGTAAAAAATATTTTGAGTTTTTTCAGTTTGAGTTTGAGTATATCTTAGTGCTAAGAGTCTTGACGCTATGTGACGGGGTTTTCTATCTCACATTTTTAAGACTGACACATACGTATTACTTGTGAACAGGTGACTTTTGGGGGCCCTATTATTACTACTATCATTGATTTATTCTAAAATAGGATATATAACGTTTGTAGATGGTGAAGCAATTACAAGTCCTAGCGCAGTTGCAAGACAACTTCATGCCTGAAATAGATGAGCTGAGGAGCGTCATGGGTGAGTTCAAATCCTCTTGAATCCATGACAAAGATCCATTGTTGTATTGTCCATTTAATTTTCGCTTTCTTGATTTAAGTTGAATCTTATATTAAAGGGTATTAATTTAAAAATTGTGTGTTTAAAAACATTAATAAATGGAATGCGTTATTTGCGTAGTAAAGTCAGTTCACATAAGTATGTTTGCGTCATAATCATTTGTTTTTATTTACGTATGTCTGTTTCACGGCTGGCGGAAATGCCATTTGTAGGTACCAAATGCAAAATGGAAATCTCTGAATAGAAATATCAAAGTACGTGATATCGTCCGATTATTATTTCAATAAATTCATAAATATAAAATTAAATAAATATTTCACAACATCACATACATTGATCTGACTCCGTGTTAAGTAGCTTAAGCACTTGTGTTACAGACATAAAGTCTAGTATTTCATGAAGTGTAGTTTAGATTTTTTTGTGACTGACCTAATCGGTAATCGAACCCTCGTACCAACACAGGTGTGATGCAGCACCACGACGCAGTGACAGGTACGGAGAAGCAGCACGTCGCTCGTGACTATGTGAGGATGGTGACCGCTGCCGTGACGAGGACTGATGACCTCGTCAATACAGCTTTCAAGTAAGTGGGTGATAAACAAATCATCATCATCATCATCACTCTAGAGCAGCTATCTCTGTGTGGTCCGTGGAACCCAAGGGTTCTACGATACTTCTGCAATACAAAATACAAAAAAAAATATTTTTACTAGTCAATGAGGGACGCCTTTGCTATGCAGTGGGACATTAATCGGATACTTTACTACTTTACTCCTTTGTGATGAATCAGATTCATTGTACTATGGAATATTTTTCATGAATCGGATTAATTGTTTTATGTTGTGAAAAATATTTAACGTGGACACTTGCATACTATTTCAATTGGCAATTGCCCCCCCCCCCTCCACTGGATGATGTTGACGTCTGTTGAGTACGTTATCAAGGGACAAAAATTAAGAAAACCAATTTTTGATTTTAGTTTGTAGTACAAAGTTTTACCACTCAGAAAAAAAACAAGTAGGTTATTTTTTTTATTCATACGCACTTAGCTTATTAAAATCTGATTTGCCCCCTCCCCCAGGAATCTTGATAACTCGGGCAAAGCCGCGGTTAAAAGCTAGTAAGAGTATTAGTATTTATGTTATTGTCGCAGCAAAATGATGAAGACTTCGGAACATAACGTGAGGGTACTGGAGTTCGATCGCTGTCAGTTCAACGAGTCGAGCTGCGAATCATCTGAGAAAAAGGGAGCCAATTTGATTGTGAGTAATATTGAATGACGTAAATAAACCGATCGCAAAATTCGGGGTCGGTGGTTCGGTTCCCGGGTTGAGAATAAATTGTATCGATATTTTCTGATACTTCAGCTTTACAGTAACATTTACCTTTTATTTATAACGCCTCGACGGTGTAGTGGTTCAAGGTCCGGTCCTTGGCCTCGAGGCCTGGGTTCGATTCCCGGGTCGGGCAAAATTAGTGTTGACAGCGTAAGCCCATGTTTGTAGCGAAATCATATTTCAAATGATAGAGGCCTTTACCCTGCAGTGGGACATAAATAGGCTGATACTTTATTTTATATTTATTTTGCCATAGGTCACCGTATACAACCCTCTAGCGTGGTCATATTCCACTCTGGTAGCTGTTCCAGTGGTGGATGGAGTATACACCTGCCAAGATGGACACGGTAAGTAAAGTGCTGTAAATAAATATAGTAAACAAAATCTGTACATAGTCAGAGATAGAACCTGGCAGATGTACACATTTCAATTTAGATCAAATGGTACCAAAAAGCCTCTGCGCTGTTGGCTTTCGCCCTACATATCTTCAAAGGTGTTGATTATAATTACATATTTAAACATTGAGACAAGTTAATTTGTATAATTTGATTTAATGTTATTTATTGTCATTATTGTTCGCCAAATCACAGGTTATAGTGATACACTAATATGATTGTAACACCTAGAATAAGATTAACCTATAACTAAAATAATAAATGATATTTGATTTGATTTGATTTGAAAGGACCGGGTCCCTGTAGACTTGTGATCTCAAAAGAGTATCTACATAATAACAATAAAAACTTGATTTCAGATCAACATTCAACAATAAGGTCTTAATATCAAGTGAATTAAACACATTCTTGTTCTTTTCTTACATAAATTGTTCTTCCTTCCTAAATTCATAAGCAAATTACGAAAATAGATAATGCCATTTTGTCTTTTAAAAACATCCTCAGGGAGCGTTTCCACATAAGCTGAGCTGCGCGGAGCTGAGCAGAGACGTGTAAAAATCGACCATCGACGGTCAATTTTTACACGTCTATGCTCAGCTCCGCGCAGCTCAGCTTATGTGGAAACGCTCCCTGACATACTTATCTATTTTCTTTTCAGGTAAATCTTGTACAGTACAAATGATGGATATAGCAGGTCCCATTCTCGATATTCCAAACAGAGAATCTGATGCCACTAAAGAAGCATATTTCATCGCCGACCTCCCACCTCTAGGCTACAAATCATACTATCTCACTTATAAACGATCATCAAAAAGAGATAAAAGAAATATCAACACTCCCATTGATATAGATGAATACTTTAACAACATTAAACATAATTATAATGGCGCTCAAGAAAAGCCTGATGAATTTAAAGAATTACTAAATGGTTTTGTGAAATTCGTCCCAGACCAACCAGAAATTGATAAATATGCTTACAATGTAAAGCTTGATGATAATGCCAAGCTTTTGCTTAAAAGTAAAGATGTGATTGATAGAAATGTTCAAGAGTTCGAAAAGGTGTATGAAGGGATGATTGAAAAGCCTAAAAGGAGTAGGCATGTTGAGAATCCTTATTTTAATATGGGTGGTGATGAAATGAGGATGTTAGCTGATGATCCAATGGTTGTGACGAGGTATCCAGATGAAGAAATTGCTGACCAGGTAACTAATATTGATGATTTTTACATATCCAAATATTTGAGTCTTTATTCATTGAATACTAGCCTTCCGCCTGCGTTTTCACCAGCGCGTAATTTCTTTTTTCAAGTAGTCCCTTCCCCTCACATTTCGGGATTCAAAAGTACTCTATGTTCACCGGGGATAGTGTAGCTAGTGCAACAGTGAAAGAATTATTCAAATCGGTCCAGTAGTTTTTGAGTTCATTCGTAACATACAAAAATACAAATCTTTCCTCTTTATAATATTAGTGTAGATAAAATGAATATTTTTTCCAAAATCTGTGAATGCAGGTCGATATATCTCAAAAAGTTATGGCTGGTTGCCTCACAACGTTTTCTTGTAACTACAACGGTTACTGTACTTTCCCTTCAAAACCAAATTCAAAATTCAACCATGTATAGGCACCATGCGTAGCGATGACTCTGCCATCTCGTGCCTCATATTCAAAACTTTTATTCTCAATGTCGATAAACCACGAAAAAAGACGGTGCCTTTTTCTACCATCTAGTGACTCATATTCGAAACTTTTACCCTCAATGTCAAATTCTACTGTCAAACCACAGAAAAAAAATCGGGATAACGCCCTCTATAGTTTCTGCACGGTGCCTATACCCTGTATGTAGCACAATTCTATGATGTTACGTTTGTTATTTACCTCATCGAGTGTGTAACGTCCCTAACTGTACATATGTGCAAATAAAGGATTCATCTATCTGTCATGTTATGTAATAAATTCCCTTTCAGACATACCGCAAAGAGAATGATGGTCAAATCGCCGAAAAACGCTACCGTGTGTGTAATAACGAAGTCTCCGATGACTGCTCTATCTCGCTAGGACCAGAGTTCTATCCCGCAGTGATTGGAAACAATGTAAACTTCGAAAACAGGTATGTTAAAAACATGTCTGCCATGGAAAATACTGTAAAAGAGCAGCTATCGAGTTTCTTGCCGCTTCTTCTCGGTAGATGACTGCGTTCCGAAGTCGGTGGTAGATTCATTCTATTGTGATATCATTGACGATTTATAAGTGCCTCACTGAGGCCTACATAAATAAAGTTTATGTTGATTTTGATTTTTGATTGATATGAATAAGAGAGGTAGAGCTTAGTGAAACTTCCAATGGATAAGCCGCTCGTCTGGGGAAGTACCTCTAGCTTACAGAAGCCACAGTAAAATAGCACTTCGTAAGTGTTGTGTTATGTTTCTGCTGGTGTGTAAGGTCGCCAGAGCTCAGTTGGGGAGGTAATGGGGTTTTAAAGGCCGGCAAGGCATCGGCGATACCTCTGGTGTCGCGGATGTCCATGGGCGGCGGTGATTACTTACCATCAAGCGACCCGCCAGCTCGTTTGCCGCCTTTGCCATAAAAATATGTATATATATTATCATTTTACTATTCCATTTCAGGTCTTCAGGAGCCTACATATTCAGACCAGACACGACCACTGCTACCGAACTACATCATAGCAACTTTACTGAAATTGACGGTCCTATTTTCAAAGAATTTAGAAGTGTTTACCCTAATAATGTGTACACAGCTTTTAGACTTAGTAAAGTGTCTAAAGTTCACCATGAATATGATTGGGTAGTCGGTCCTATACCGATAGAAGATGGTGTTGGCAAAGAATTTATTGTCAAATATGATGCTCCTATTACTACGAATGGAGAATTCTACACTGATTCTAATGGTAGGCAACTACTTAAGAGGAAGTTAAACCAACGCCCACAATGGAATTTGACGCTACAAGAACCCGTTTCTGGGAATTACTACCCTGTAACAAGTGTTATTAAGGTCGAAAGTCCTGATGGTAAGTCTCTAAATGTCCTTACTGATAGGGCGGTTGGTGCAGCTTCGTTAGAAGAAGGTAGTATTGAAGTAATGGTACATAGGAGGTTACTACATGATGATGCTTTCGGTGTAGGCGAAGCTTTAAATGAAACTGTTAATAACTTAGGACTAGTAGCAAGAGGCACACATAGAGTATACATTGGAGATACGAATTTCAAGGATGTTCTAGAAATGAGGGTTCAAAGACAAGTATTAGTGAGTGATGCTAGTAGTATTAGTGCCAAGAATTGGAAGAAAACAGTTACAGAGTTCAGTTGGGTCAAAACTTTGCCGGATGGTATTCATTTGTTGACTGTTGAGCCGTGGGGAGAATTGAAACTACTTTTGCGTTTAGAAAACTATGTAGAAGCGTCTAAAGAGGTTGATTTATCAAATGTTTTAAAAGGAATAAAAGTTAAATCGGTGCAAGAGACATATCTAGCAGCAGATAGATTGAAAGATGACAAAAAATGGTCTTGGAAGACAGAGGAAGAATTCTCCGATGATTTCAATAAAGAATATGGTAATGCTAAAAGACCAAGAGCTGTTAGTCGTGTAAAAGAGACAGACGATGGTTTTAAAGTAAAGGTGGGAGCGAAACAGATGCGAACCTTTATTATTGATTATGATAAGGTTCCTTATTAATATGCCATTTTTAGAGATAACCAAAGATTTTTAGTGAGTAATGTTGTGACAATAGGGTGATTAAATTGAAACTGATGAACTTCTGGTTATTATGATGATGATGAAGATAATAATGAAAATGACGATGACGACATTTCAAAAATTATATTGAATTGTGTGAATAATATTTTGAATTTTAAGTGTTTTTATGCTTATATTTAAGGAGTGATCTCGAATCAGGGTCAGGGAAACTGTTAAAAAAGTAAAATTTTAGATGACATATCATTAAATCAATTTTGTGGCCTTCCAACAGGTGGACATTTAGATCCATATTTAACATTTTAGACACTTTTATTCTAAGTTTTTGAATAGAAATAAGATTTTATTGAATAAAAAATTAAAACATACTTTATGTTTGTTTATTTTTGCCTTAGTCTATAAAGTATACTATGTACTTACAAAGCTAAGCTTGAACTTAGAACTAACTACCGCAGCTATGGTCGAAACTCTACCTACTGTAATTTCGGTACAATGATTGGTAATGTAGGCATGCTTCTATACAGTTTTATTCTAGTAAAAATTTTACCTTTAAAAAAATTATGATTGAATTCCTTGAACTAATATACAGCCCGCGTTTATTATTCCTATTTCGAATGTATTTATTTATAGTTGTGTCATTAGGAACATTTATCTAGGATAGCACAACTTGTTTTGCTATCAGTTGGTCTACGAGGAAACCGTGAATGTTGAATAAGAGAGTGAAAATGTGCTTTCTCTTGTTATTTTATATCCTTCATGCTTTAGTTATTCCCATTCTGTGCTCAATTCGTCACCAGTTTTCTTTATAATACTCAAAAGCTAATAAAAATGTCCGGATTTGCTGCGGTTCTAGAATTATACCTTTGTCTAAACTAACATCTTCTAAAGAATTGATTCTATCGTCTGAGAAATCCCCACCAATGCCTCCGTAAGCTTCATTAAAATTCTTGAGAAAATGCCCCTTCTTCCAATTCAGAGGAGTCCAGTCTTTTATCTCTATATTCGCTGCAAGAGTCATTTCTTTAACACTTTTAAACCTTACGTCTACAAATAGATCTTTTAGAAACACAGTTTTAATCCCAGAAAGGACCACATCACTTTTCTCTAGGAAATTTTCAAGTCGCAACAATATAGTTTTCGCGTCCCATTTTTCTAGAGTCAGCACATGTACCCCTAGAGGCAATTTCTTCTTTAGTCCACTAAATTCATTTTTGTGCTCTTTCCAAATCATTCTAGTATTCTTCCCATATGCATAAGGACTTGATATGAACACTTGTGGACGCAGCTCTATTTCTTTAGCCAATTTCTTCTCAAATACTCTTGTAGGTTTGTAGTTCGCTTTACTAATATACAAATAATGCGTTCCCCTTACAACAACTCCTTTTTCAAATTCTGTATCATTCATGTTTTCCTTCATTGGACCTTCGGTTAACAGTCTTCTATGTACCATGAGGTCAATTTCTCCATCTTTAAGAGAGGACCCTCCTTGGGATCTGTCGTTGAGGACTGCAAAACGGATATTTCGATTGAGGTCTTCTATGTAGATTTTTGATGTTACTGGGTAAATGTTTCCTGTTAATGAATAAACAAAAATAAATAAATTATTTGGACTACCAATTGCATAGCTCCAAACTAAGCTCAACACTAAGCTTTAGGTCATTGTTCGCTTTTAACCAAGTTAAAACGAAATCATTATATCTAAAATCATCATCTCATAGAAGAGTTTTAAATAGCATATAGTTGTGCATTCGTCTGGACTGATATGGTTGTGGGTTCAAACCCCACCTGGTACCCCTATCAAGTCAGATTCTTTTTATCAATTCAGTCTAAAAACGGTGTAAGTAAAGACTGAATAGTAACGTTTTCTTTATTTTTCCCTTAAAATATGAGCCTGGTAAGGAAGTTTCGGTTTCGATTTCAGTCGTAAAACTAGTTTCGGTTGGACACTACACATAAGGCCTTTACCAGCAATAGGGTCCTTGTTCAAAGGCTCCAAGGTAGCTCTTTTATTCCTGATTCTCTTCACAGTCTGTCGTCCATTGGAGTCCGTGAAGAAGACGCCAGCGTTGTCCAGGTCAGTCACATACTTCACGAATACATCTTTACCTGCGAACATTTATAAAGGATGAGTTGATAAATTCGGTGTATAAAGTATCAGCCTATTAATGTCACCCACTGCAGGGCAAAAACCATCATTTATTTGTGAAAGATGGTTTTTCGGCTTAATCACCAACTTAGATTAATGAATACCATAGATGATCCCTATGTCACGTTTGAGTAAAGCACCCAAAAACGTCATATAAATTCATCTAACTTTACACCTAAGTAAAATAATTTGGGCGAGAAAATCAGTTTCCACATCCCACTTGACAGTTAGGCCGCGATAGTACATATGTCTGCTGTCTTGCTCTATCACAAGTGATTCATAAAATAGAGAAAAAAGGATAGCATAACTGTCAAATTATTCCTTTCACCTATTGATATTAATGCATCTGAGATCACCACGCTTGCCAAATACGGATTGATGATTATATGGCGACACCTATCTACATCGTCACAAAAGAGTAGTTCCGATAAAACACAACAGATGGTGCTGAAACGCACTCATTTGCCACTAGCGGGATTCGAACCCGCGACCATTGATTTTGTAGCCATGGTGTATTTTTTTTTTATGTCAGAGGCGGCAAACGTGCTAGCGGGTCGCCTGATGGTAAGCAATCACCGCCGCCCATGGACATCCGCGACACCAGAGGAATCGTTGATGTGATGCCGGCCTTAACCCCATACCCTCCCCAACTGAGCTCTGGCAACCTTACTCACCAGCAGAAACATAGCACAACAGTTACGAAGTGCTACTTCCCTGCGGTCTGCCAATAGACCAACGGACTGTCAAAAAATATTCCCAAAGACTTACCCAACCCATCATCCACCGGTATAGGCCCAACCACCCAATCTATCTCCACAACCGTGCTCTCCCTATGCAACTTTAGAGCGAAAGCAGCGTAGGGAGAGAGAGTGCAGTGTATCTCCTGAACCAACTTGCTCTTGTACACTTTGGTGTCTAACGTATCTTGGATAGGTTCCTGCTTATTGTCCATGCTTCGGAAAACGTAGGCTCCTGCAAGGAAAATGGTGATCAATGATCATCATCATCAAAAGCATGTTTCAGTTCATTGTAAGACGGAGAGCTTATTTAGATTAGAGAAATCTGATCGACCTAAAATTGTGTGTTTATGACAACACTATTTTTTTTAAATGTAAAATGAGGCAAAAGCCATGGTCATCAACAACCGCACAAGGGTCGCAGATGCGTTGCCTGCTTTTAAACACGATACCCTTCCCAACTGAGCTCTGGCAACCTTACTCACCAGCAGAAACACAACACAACAGTTACAAAGTGCTACTTCGGGGTATATTTTGAAACTAACTACATATTTACAGGAGAACCCGTCGTTTTATCCTTTTCAGGAGCCGTGATCACGGAATGACTCAAGTGTTTTGCGGCACTTGTCATATTTAGGAATTGATACATAGGAATTCATCCATTAACAATAAGGATACATCTATGTTAAATAAATAAATAAAAAAAAAGATATTAATTTAATATATGTATAAATGCGTTTCCTCTCTCCTAGCCCTTATTGTATTTCGTGCCCGACATCCCAATCCCAACTAATCCCATCCCAACTAATATTATAAATGCGAAAGTAACTCTGTCTGTCTGTCTGTCTGTCTGTTACGCTTTCCCGCTTAAACCTCGCAACCGATTTTGATTAAATTTGGTACAGACAATCTTTAGACCCTGAGACAGAACATAGGCTACTTTTTATTTCGAAAAAAAGAAATCCACGCGGACGGAGTCGCGGGCGGCCGCTAGTGGTCTATAATTGTGTCCACATATATTTTTATAACACCCTTCTGTACATTATTGTTTTGCAATAAACATATTTTATTTTGACTTTATTTAAATTACTAGCGGCCGCCAGCGACTCCGTCCGCGTGGGTTACGATTTCCGCACACACAGTCTTACTAAAAATAGCCGAATAAAACAACGGTCTCTACGCATGCAGTCAACTTGCACACTTTTATGGGACTAACTCCTCGGGATAGAAAGAATAGGCAAATTATGTGACGGAAAACGCTTATCATTGGGGGCGTTTGGGCGAAAAAAGCGTTTGCAAGCGTTTGTAAACAAAATGGCGATTGTTAGCGCTAACTGTACTGTTTTCGGCCAGGACATGTTTGCTAACTGTCAGTTTACTGTGTTACCGCTAAACAATCGCCATTTTGCGCTAACAATCGCCATTTTGTTTACAAACGCTTTCAAACGCTTTTTTCGCCCAAACGCCCCCATCATCTGTTCACCGCGATTCAGATCCGCGGCCGCGCCTCTAGCGAGGTGCGCCATCTATCGGCACATTTTAGAACTAAATAGTTCGCTAGCATAATTTACAATGATAAAATAAAGGAATATACAATAGCTTAATTAAAGCCTACCTCGACAAATGGTAAGTGGTAAATGGACTATCCAACACAAAATGTTTTGTCAATTCGAACCAGTACATAGTTCCTGAGCTTAGCGCGTTCAAACCAATTTGGATCTTGAGTCGCACGTGTTATTGTGAGTCAACCATAAAAGATAGACATATGCTGTTGGGGGATATTTTTTAGGCAATTTTATGTAGAATATTTCCGCCATACATGATTTCTATGTGACTTTAACCATTAAGGCTCCACACGCGACTGAAGCTTAAGAAATTGAGTAAATTCTCCCGTTTTCCCCACATTTCCCTTCACTATGCTACTCCGGTTGATTGTAGCGTGATGAAAAGTATCCTATAATATGCCCAGGAGTATGAAGAATAATGGTACCAAGTTTCGTCAAAATCCGTCCAGTAGTTTTTGTTTCTATAAGGAACATACAGACAGACAGACAGACAGACAGACAGACAGACAGACAAAAATTTTACTGATTGCATTTTTGGTATCAGTATCGATCACTAAACACCCCCTGATAGTTATTTTGGAAAAATATTTAATGTACAGAATTGACCTCTCTACAGATTTATTATAAGTATAGATAGATATAGATATAGATTACGAAAACTACCCTCAACTTAATATCTAATCGCCGTCATTATTACAAAAACTACTGAACAGTGCCGCTATTAAGTTGATGGTAGTTGAAGTTTTTGTAATAATTTAAATATGACAAGTGACGCATTATACACCTGAGTCATTCCGTGATATCGGCTCCTGAAAAGGTGTCGGGTTTTCCTGTAAATATGTAGTTTTAAAATTATACCGCGATTATATCCGTTTAAAAGTAGTTTTATTTCATGAGTAACAGTCGCGTAAACCTAAGAAAATATTATTTATTTTCTTATACCTGGAGCGGGAACATCAGTCTTCCCCAGCCTCGCAGGATCATCGGAGACATAGTAAAAGAACTGCACTTGAAATGGCAGCTCGATTCCATTGGAGAGAGATATGCTTTTGATCTGACGTGAGGAATCCAGATTCACTCTGATGTACTGGAAATAAACATACGTTGAACAACTTATTTGACCGACCCGTTGGTTGAGTGGTCAGAGACCCTGGCTTCAAACCCAAAGGTCGTGGGTTCGAATCCCGCTAGGGGCAAATGTTTGTGTGATGAACATCGATTTTTCAGAATCAGAATCAGAATCTTTATTGCTTGTAACTGTAGGTTTACATTTGTACTCGAGTCATGAATGTTTATAAATGTAAGTATTTAAGTATGTCTATCCGTTCCCTAACATCCATAGTACAAGCTTCGAGCTTAGTTTGGGGCTAGGCAATTGGTGTTTTAGTCCAATTTATTTATTTATTATTATTATTTCTATTTGTTACTAGTTTTCACCCACGGCTTTGCCCGCGTTTTCAAGATTATTGTTTTATCCCATGGGCGCATTAAAATGCACTTTGAACTTAACCAATTAATAAATCAGAAGAAGTAGAACTACATAATTGTTGGGAATAAGGTATTATCTTACCCTGCTCCTTATAAATGACGAGGTGCTCTCAATAAAATCGAACCCAAGCCAGTAGCGGTCCCGTTTGCGTTCCCCGTCTGACTCGTATCCTAAGTCCATTCCTTTAGGATTAGCGGTTGATCTCGTTGGTGCCCCTGGTAGAGTAGATTCAGTTCTCGTTGGAACTAAAATAGATTATAAGTTTTTATTTAATAATTAAGTTACAAAGTTATAAATAAACATGTTACATAAAAAGTTTCACTTAAGTTAGATCTGTATGTGTAACCATGATTCAATCTGTCTGGTTCTCCTCTATAGGTTACGAAGGTCTGATGGCAGTCGCTTCACTGTAATAACCAGACTCGCCACACCCTGGATCATGGTCAAAGCTGACCCCGTATAGAAACGGGATAAACGCTAGGAAGAAGAAAAAGATATTACATAAAAAGATTGACAAAAACTACATATTTTAAGTTTCACTGCATTAATGTGATCTTCTTATAAATATAATCTCTTCCCGTTCTTCGTGGCGTTGTAAGAAGCGGCCAAGTGTAGGAACGAACACACTATGCGAAAATAACGCAACCGAATTTACGTTCCCCCGTGTTAATGATACGATGGGAGATGACACACTGTGCCGAAATAACGTTGCGTAATTGGGTCGCGTAATTTCGTTTGTTTTAGTGTTTTTCCTACACTTAGGGTGTTAAAAGTATATTATATCATGAACTCGACGGAACGTGAATTCGCGTTTTTTTTATTTATAGTGCGTTCGATATTTATTTTGCTCTTGAGTTTGTGACAATCGTGGTAAGTGTGACAACTAGATTCAATGGTGAATGATTTTGGCCCTGTAATGGGACATTGAAAAATGCTGCTATAATTATGTTACTTACTTGCATAATTACATATTTGAATCCTTATTTTTATTGTGTATTTTGTATAATGAATCTATTTAATTACTTCACTAAATAACTTACAGTATTGCTTCAACATACGCAATCACAATAAAACTACAGCATTTTTTACATTCAAAGGTTTAGTTTACCCTCAAAATGCTATAAAAATTGGGGTAACATTAGTTTTGGGCAAACTTCTAACTTACCCTCAGAAGTTTTAACCGCAGTTGCGTATTTGTATGAGAATATATCGTAATTTTCATTTCTATCCACGAATCCGTACAAAGTTTTTCTCTTAAGGCGGTTTATATCATATTCTGAATCTATAGAGTCACAAGTTTAAAATTACATATTTATTTAGATACCTACTAATGTATTTTTTTTTCATGTTATTGGCGGCATAAAAGTAAAACAGGCAACCTGATGGAAAGTGATCACCGCTACCCATGGACATCAACAACCGCACAAGGGTCGCAGATGCGTTGCCTGTCTTTCCTAAACTGAGCTCTGGCAACCTTACTCACCAGCAGAAACATAGCGCAACAGTTACGAAGTGCTACTTCACTGAGATCTTCCACTGACTACTGAGGAGGACTACTACTTACTGAGGAGGTAATTCCCAGACGAGCGGCTCATTCGAGCTCTACCTCTCTTTTGTTCAACCTAAAGTATAGTCCATTTCTTTCTTATTTAAAGGGAGGGATTTTAACTTTTGTCATATTTCTACCACCAGGAACAACAGCTCCTTCCTAGAATGCAGGCGATCCTGGGGGCCTGGCAAGCAGACTCCACAGGCCTTAATGAAATACTTAAAATAACTTACCCATTGTTTCGTCCTCTTTAGACATTCTGGCAATAGCTTGTGATATTGTTAAAAATTTCGTGTCTGCGTCATAGGCAGAAGGCATAGTTGTTGCAACATGTCCTAGAATAAATAAAAAATAAAATAAAATATAAAAGAAAGGAAGCAAGATTTTTACCCCCATTGGCCTAGTGGTCAGAGACCCTGACTTCAAAACAAAGAGTCGCGGATTTCAAAGCGATGGTGGCCTAGTGGTACGGACGGCGCCTGACATACGTGAGGTCCGCGGTACGAATCCAGGCCCACACCTCTGGATTTTTTGAAATCTATGTGTGGATTTGTGCCATTAGCTCGGCGGTGAGGGAAAACACCGTGAGGAAACCTGCTCATTCGGATGGTTTCTGACTTTAGTTCAGTTAGATCTGAATGTGTAACCATGATCCAATCTCTCTGGTTCCCCTCTACGGGTTACGGAGGTCTGATGACAGTCGCTTCACTGTAATAACCAGACTCGCCAAATCTTGGATCATGGTCAAAGCGGACCCCGCACAGAAACGGGTAAAAACTAGGAAGAAGGAAGAAGAAGAAGTCAAATGAATTTATTTACATATTTACTAATTTTAAAAAGTGCCATAGTTTCTGCCACGATTTGAATCTTTTTCGCTAGACTTACTTTATTATACTTACTCCATTCATAAAGAGCACGGTATTCATCATCAGACACCTGCCTTGATTCTTCACCATCACTCGAGTGGCCTGCTTCGTCAATTTTACGTAAATGCGCATTAACACTCTTTACAAGATCACTGTCATTCCATTTCTGATCAAGTTCAACAAGTTTTGGATCATTCCCATGCGGTTTGTCATTATTTTCGTGTTTAAGATCAATGTTTTTCCATCTTAAATCGTTACGGCGACTTAAAGCATCATCAATTTGTGTTTCACCTTTATAATTTAATGTAGATTCCTCATATTTTTCCGTAGAAATTACATTGCGAACAGAATCATTCCCATTTAGTGTAGATTCCTCATATTTTTCTGTAGAAACTACATTGCGAATAGAATCATAATCATATAATGTAGATTCCTTATATTTTTCTGTAGGTACGTCACTACGAGTAGAATCCACAATCTTTCTTGTCGGTACATAGTCATTATAAGTAGTATTATTTTCATTTTCTATTAATTCGGGATTATTCGTTGTAACGGATAATCGTTCTGTTGAATGTTCATAATTCGGCGTAGGACTATAATCATTACTTGTAAATTCATTAACATTAGCATTCGTTGTGTCATCATTTACGTTTTTATCATCAATGCAAGTATTATTGTCATTCACACATTCTTTATCATTGTTAATTGTAGTAGTTTCAATATCTCTACTAGTATTTTCTTCAATTGTAGTTGGTTCTTCTAGAATTATAGTATCTGTAGTAGAAGAAGTAGTGTATACTGTACTTTTTATTTCATTTGTAGTAGTTTCCTCAATTTTACTTCTTGGTGTTAAAACATCGCTGAATTTGCTATCATTGTCATTCCCACTGACATTACCGAATTGTATTTCAGTTTCTATTCTAGGAACAGTAGTACTAGTACTACTAGTAACGTCGTCAAAGTATTCATACTCTGGTTCAAGAAGAACATCCTCGTCTGGTGGTATGTTTGTTTGTCTCACTAAATACTTCTTTGGTTTATTTTGGTTGATTTTCTTTATCAGAGAACGCTTTGGACGTATCCAGCCGATATCTCGTCTTTGGAAGAAATATGATCTGAAAAAGCATACGAAAATTTGTATTGGTTCATTGGGTGTCGTAAGAAATCGACTAAGACCATTTTTTTATGTGATAGAGATGCAAACGATCAATCGAGTCACCTGATGGTAAGTGACTCCCGCTGCCCATGGACATTAACAACTGTACAAGGGTCGCAGATGCGTTGCCTGCTTTAAGGTGTTACCACACCAATCGATCGATCGTCTTTCGAAGTCTTTGGTAGCTTTCATTGATCGACGCCATCGACGGCCACCAGTCGACTAACCAATCGATTGATTGCTGATCGATGGCACCGGTCGACGTTGATCGATTGGCGAAACAGCCCGATCGACGTCGACTATTCCATTCTACCATCGATCGATGCCGTCGATCGACGGTCGATCGATTGGTCTGGTAGAAACTATCGCTCGACGTCGACTATTCCATTCTACCATCGATCGACGGCTTCGATCGACGATCGATAGATTGGTGTGGTAACACCCTTAAAAACCCCATACCCTCAACGCATCTGCCGCAACGAATCTGCAACCCCTGTGCGGTTGTTGATGTCCTTGGGCAGCGGTGATCACTAACCATCAGGTGACACGCCTGGTCGTTTGCCTCCCTATCACATAAAAAAATGGTCTTAGTCGATTTCTTACGACCCCGAGATTAGCGCGTTCAAACAAACAAACATACAAACTCTTCAGCTTTATTATATTATTAGTACAGATAACATGTGCAATTAATAAATAAATAAAGCTACGAGATCCACTCTACGTCGTCATCTCCCGTCCCAATGGCGCCCTACGTGGGGCCGTTACTCCTGTTATTCTAAGTCCGCACTATACGACTCGTCTTTTTTTTTTATGTCAGAGGCGGCAAACGAGCTTCCGGGTCGCCTGAAGGTAAGCAATCACCGCCGCCCATGGACATCCGCGACACCAGAGGTATCCTTGATGTGTTGTCGGCCTTAACCCCATACCCTCCCCAACTGAGTTCTGGCAACCTTACTCACCAGCAGAAACATAGCACAACAGTTACGAAGTGCTACTTCACTGCGGTCTTCTGTAAGTTGGAGGTACTTCCCCAGACGAGCGGCTCATTCGAGTGGAATTTCCACAAAGCTCTACCTCTCTTCCTACCTGTATCCTAAGGGAGGCAGATCCTTAGCGTAGAAGATGAGCTCGGTGTCCAGGGTGCAGGTCCTGCCTGGTAGCTGCTGCACGAACTGGGGTATCATCATGGTGGATGCTGCCACCTTGTCCACTGAAAACAGGTAGGCTAGCCAAGATGCGACTTTGACGAATTCGCCATATGCTTTCGTAGCGACTTATATCTCCATCCCGCTCACATAAATAGTTCGTGTGCGGGAGGGCAATATAAGTCGCGACGAAAGCGTATGGCGAATTTGTCCAAGTGGCATCTTGGCTACGGGCCTAGGCTAGATTTAGTTCAGATCAAAAATGTGTGATGATAATGCTTTCAAGGGAAGAACTTCAATGATGACCAAGACTGTCAAGAGTGTCATAATCATAATCATAATAATCATAATCATAATTTCTTTATTGTGGTACACAGGTAAAAATGGTGTTACAAAAAATACATATTATAAAATGAGTTAGTGCAGAACTGTGACCTGCCTGTTATGGCATACAATAGTCATAAAATAAAATTGATTATAAACCCAATAAAGTTTATTGAATAAACAATACAATAAAATAAATTAACATTTTATTAAAAAGATACTCACACACAGCATAAAAACATTTATCAATTAGGAAATTGGTTAATCATTTTTTAAAAGCTGAATGTTATCTATATCCCGTATTGCCACTGGAATTTTCACGTCACGTCACGTTTTCATATCACGATTGAGAAAAAGAGAAGATAATGCTTTCAAAGCTGATTTTCTGTTGTCACACAAAAATATGTAAAGACGGTAAACTGGGAGTTTAATGCTAACCTTTAGGAGAAAATACCACATAATCTCTCTGTCTGATGGGAAGCCGTATGGGCACCGTCACAGGCCACGCCAGGGGATTATACACTACCACCTGACAAAAAACAAAATTATTATAAACTAGCGGCCGCCCGCGACTCCGTCCACCATCACGACATCACACATACATTTGCCCCTAGCGGGATTCGAACCCGCGACCCTTGGTTTTGGAGCCAGGGTCTGTGACCACAAGCCCAACTGGCATTATAATATACTAGCGGCCGCCCGCGACTCCGTCAGCGTGGATTTCGATTTCCAATATCCTATGTGTTATTCTGATGTATAAGCTATATTGTGGTAAAGTTTCATTCAAATCCATTCAGTAGTTTTTACGTGAAAGAGTAACAAACATCCATACATACAAACTTTCGCCTTTATAATAGTAGTAGGATGAAGATATGAGTGCTTTCATAAATGTTTAAATCGTCTTTCTACTTACGTTAAAGCAGCAGAAAGCAGCTAAAATAAGATACGATGAATTAAAAAAGTAAAGTATCAGGCTATTAATGTCCCACTGCAGGGCAAAGGCCTCCATCATTTGAAATCATGTTTTCGTTACAAAGATTATTGGTCGAGTGGCTAGAGACCCTGGCTACAAAACCAAAGGTCGCGGGTTCGAATCCCGCTAGGGGCAAATGTTTGTGTGATGAACATCGGCATTTGTACTCGAGTCATGGATGTTTATAAATGTTAAATAGTATGTCTATCCGTTCCCTAGCATCCATAGTACAAGCTTCGATCTTAGTTTGGGGCTAGGCAATTGGTGTGTTAGTCCAATAAATTTATTATTTATTAAAGATGGGTTGGGATGTACTATAGGTACAGTTAAATAGAATTTAAATCAAAATGGTCTAACAAAGTCTACAAGATACTTACAAACACATGGGGACCGCTTGAATTAATGCAATCTGAAGAATTAAACCGGCAACGGAAATACTTGGTCGTTGGAGGGCTCTCACGCAGTTTACTGAAAAATAAAAAGACTAAATGATTTGCAAACATTTAAGGGAAGCTGCTAACGATTGTGAATGTCTTCTTTTGTTATTTCGATCCGGCTCGAAGGACCAACTGTTTCCAACCTGGGCAAAACAGATTTTACCCAGGTTCTGGGCCAGGAGGGGGCAAATCAGATTTTAATAAGCAGGGTGCTTATAAAGAATCTTATAATTATTAAATTCACTGTAATTTTAATTATACGAGTGGTCAAATATTATTGCAAACAAAAGGCAAAAAATCGTTTTCTTAATTTGTATCGCTAAAAGTACTAGATAAGATACTTAGGGGGGGGGGGGGGTTGCAATTATATCATCAAAATAATTTTTATTTTTATTAATTTGCTCGGTAAATTCTTCTCCCTGCCTGATTGTAAGCAAAAGGGAAGCTAACTGTCATGACAACAAGATGATATCCTATCCGATGGCATCGACATACCGGCCCGCAAGATACTTATTCACGCTTCTTTTGAAGGAATCCAGGTTATAGCTTCATCGCTTAATAGTTCGGCAAAGAAATGAATTGCCTAATGGGTTCGCGATGGAATAGTGGCCACGATAAATGGATGGCAACGTTGACCCGTGGTTCTTTGACGGAATGGGGAAGGACGCATAAGGGAAAACAGTTCTTCAGAACACTCACCATGGTAAATGCGATAGACCACGTGTTTCCTTCCTCGTATGATCCTGGGCTTTTTAGGCGGGGCGTGAAACGGCATCTTTGCAGGCCTTCAGGGTGAGGGTGGCTGGCTCAATGAGTACTACGTGCTTTTGAGCCAGTCAACCTTATATCTGGACCTTACTTCCGCTTACCACCAGGTGGAGTATGGTCATCCTGATCGTCTTAACATAAAAAAAAACGACACTCAGGGAATCTATGTCCCTCCGCAACTGAAGAGGTTTCGATACTTACTTGAATGCATCCTGCACCAATACAAGCGACTGTTGCATCACTGCATCCATGCGTTGGGTGTAAAACTGCAGTACGCGGGACCAGATCTCCCCTGGTAGGACGTGGTGATCTTGGACAACTCCTGTTGACATTAGGTATTTGACTGCATACGAAATAAATTATGACATTCTGACGGGCCCGTTGGTCTAGTGGTCAAAGACCCTGGCCACAAAACCAAGGGTCGCGGGTTCGAATCCCGCTAGGGTCAAATGTTTGTGTGATGAACATCGGCTCGAGTCATGGATGTTTATAACAGTATTTAAGTATTTCTATCCGTTCCCTAGCATCCATAGTACAAGCTTCGAGCTTAGTTTGGGGCTAGGCAATTGGTGTGTCAGTCCAAGGCATTTATTTATCATTTATTTATTTATTTAATATTGATAATATTCACCCAATATCTATAACCTCCTTCTACTACTTCCTATATTGCTACGGAGTGCTAAAGAACCCCATAAGACCGCACTCCGTCGCAACCTTATGAATCCTTAGGGTCTAATATTATGATAAATATCTGTTTACATCATACAAGTATATGTATAGATTTCGTACAAGAAATAAAGAGAGGGAAAGAGAGAAAAAAGTATATTGAGTGTTGAAATATACCTACACTAAATAAAATAGATAAAAAATTAAAGAAGTTTCAATTCATGTTGGCTTCAGAAAAAAACTTAACAGGCATGTTAATGCACACAAATCAAATGATTGTCCTTTGCAGGGAATGGACCCGCGACCACTTGAGTGTAAGAAGTCTATTATACGTAGCGCCATAATAAATTACTATTATATCATACCATTGATCCAGTTGAAGTCTTCAAAGAACTGTTCGTAGCCCCAGAGCTTTGCAATCACGTGCAGTTGTTTAGATATCTGCAATAACATCAATAATTTAACCAGTTTCAAAAGACGTTTTGTATAGAAAGACGAAAGTGTAG
Organism: Nomophila noctuella; assembly: GCA_958496325.1. Lineage (NCBI taxonomy): Eukaryota > Metazoa > Arthropoda > Insecta > Lepidoptera > Crambidae > Nomophila > Nomophila noctuella. Next base: position 1,010,013 of record OY292510.1, on the reverse strand, counting down.
AGGTACTTCTTAACTGTTTGAAATGAATGAATAAGTAAGTCAACGCAGTAAGTAAGGTCTCCAGAGCTCGGTAAGGGAGTGTATGAGTTATAAACGCAGGCAATGCATCTGTGACCCTTGTGAAGTTTTTTATCTCCATGGGCAGAGGTGATCACTTACCATCTGGGACTCTATTTTTCGTTTGACACCTACTTACATAAGAAAGCTTCACTAGCACGTTGAAACTCCCTTCATCATCACACTTCTTCTATCCTCCTGTCTATTTCCATCATCATCACACAGCGGCTAAGGTCCCTCTTACAAAAAATACCTTCACTTGAAACGAAATTTATTTTATCATCACATTCCCTCCTGGACTTACCTTAGATGATGATACCTTAGAGAAGATGTTGACAGGCCCGTTGGTCGAGTGGCTAGAGACCCTGGCTACAAAACCAAGGGTCGTGGGTTCGAATCCCGCTAGGGGCAAATGTTTGTGTGATGAACATCGGCATTTGTACTCAAGTCATGGATATTTAAGTATGTCTATCCGTTCCCTAGCTTCCATAGTACAAGCTTCGAGCTTAGTTTGGGGCTAGGCAATTGGTGTGTTAGTCCAAGGCATTTATTTATTTACCTGGAGGTACCTATGACCTTCTCTCGCCAAGTACTTGATTGAGGGTCTGGTGGTATACCCTCCTGTAGCGAAGGAAGTCATGTCCATAGCATGAGGGTGGAAGTCATCTTGCTTGGTGTTCAATACAGGGCTGTAAGAAGAAGACTATATTAGCTATTATATACAGGCCTGAGAATATAATGAAACATTCTCGAAGCTCCTGGGTTCGAATCCCGGGTCGGTCCGAAAAATGTAATGGCAATTAGGTCTCTCCTCTTGTTTTCCATCAGGTAAAGGGAAGCCAATTTACTCAGCATCCAATAAAAAAAAACCCTGGATCATCGTGCAAGCATTTTGTTTATGTATTAAGACAGGCAAACGAACATAATATACTTGTTCGTTTGCCAAAAGTTTAAAGTTTTCCAAAAGTTTAAAGTTTTATCTAGACATGCTGATGATGTTAGTGCTTCTTGCTAGCGTTGTGACTATGGACAAATCACCCGTCTGAAGAAAGTCTATGTCCAGCAACAAGGGTCGCTGGTGCAATGCCATTGAAACCCCATACCCTCCGAAACTGAGCTCTGGTGACCTTACCTACTCGCCAGCAGGAACATAGCACAACAGTCACGAAGTGCTACTTCACTGTGGTCTTCTGTAAGGTGGAGATACTTCCCCAGTCAAACGGATCATTTAAGTGGAAGTTCCACTAAGCTCTAACTCTCTTAAAATAGCCTAGCATACCCTGACTATCGGAACAAAGCTTTCGGAGTTTGTATTCACAAGAATGATTATTATTTATTTATTTTATTTTATTTATTTAACGGGACTAAACGCCGCGCACCGCCAGTCCGCTTGTGACCACGGCTGCAGCATCGCAGCCGAAACGTCAAGCAGTAAATACTCAGGTACTTATAACAATAATATCACGTTTAGTCCCGTTGTAATGTTCAATAATTATAAAGATGATTCACACCGCTCGTCATAAACAGCTTTCAGATAGCACGCAGGAGTTGAGTAGAATGCGTACACGCCTTTATTCTGGCTTAAACTTCGCTGGTTCACGAATCTACGACAAAGATAATATAGAATTAGGGCGTAGCTACACTGTTAACTCTTACTGTAATCAACCAATGAAGACGAAGGTAAGGTTTTTTTTAGTATACACACTAAGACGAAAAAACGCGACCAAAGTTCGGATTACTTGCAATGTATTTTAAATGGAGGATGTCACACTTTTCCGAAATGACGTCGCGTTATGTTTTATAGAAAAGTATTGTTCAGAAGTTCGGCCGAGCTTTGGTTGCGTTTTTTCCGGTTAGTGTGTTTCTACACTTATAGAGAGGTAAACGAACAAGAAGATCACCTGATGGTAAGTGATCACCGCTGCTCATGGACAGTGCCGTAAATAGGGCGGTGCCAGCGGTGCCCAGGCACAGGGCGCAGACCCTGGAGGGGCGCAGAAATGACCGATTTTCAAGTAAAAAAAAAGGGGCGCAGTTTTTTGAGCTCGCACCGGGCACATATAAGGCTATTTACGGCACTGCGCATGGACATCAACAACCGCACGTGGGTTGTAGATGCGTTGCCTGCCTTTAAAAACCCCATAGCCTCCCCAATTGAGATAAGTTTTGAGACAAAGCTATACAAACGAAGAGAGAGAGATCACACTCACTGTATAAGCTTATCCATGTTCTCAAACCACGTGCTCGCGTCGAAGTAAGCTAAGCGGCCACCCATCCCCACCATCACGTTCTTGGTGGAGTAATAAGGACCTTGACGATGCAGCATGCTCTCTATGAATGCATCCACCTGAAATCATCAAAATATTTGTGATCTTCATAGTCATTTAAATTTAAATGACTTTGCATGGCCTGCCTCCGTGGCGCAGTGTGTAGTGTGTCGCACTTAAAAGCGGCCGCGCCGGCGGTCCTGGGTTCGAATCCCGGGTCGGACCGATGAAATAGTGTCTATGTTTTCCTTTTGTGATAACACAGATACAGTCCGGAGTTTGGAAGTTGGCAGTGTAAATACACCCCCGTGCCTCGGAAAGCACGTTAAGCCGTTGGTCCTGCGCCTGATCTCTCTACGGTCGTGTCAGACTGCTGTCCCACTGAATTATGAGAGCGAGGGCATAGGGAGTGCACCTGTGCTTGCGCAATCACTTGTGGACTATAATATATCCTGCGTACATGGCTGATCGTAAGGTAGTATCGTATCGGAGTGGTATAATTATTTCTGTAACTTACTCTTGCGTGAACTGCGATACGCTTATGATGAATGATGATGAACTTACTCTTGGCATGAGGTTGGTCATTGTTCCAGTAGACGTGATGATGAGAGGGTCGTCACAAAGGCTGCTGAAGCAGAACCCTGGCGGTGGATCCACTCCGTCGAACAGTATGTGGGTGAAGATGTCTGTGTCTGCTCCTGGGGGGACATTTGATTAAATAGCAGAATAAAAAATACTTACAGGTTACTTGTGGATTTATTATCTAGCCAATTTTGTATAACTTATTCATGTTAGTGCAATTTTGATGATAATCTGTCTGTGTACAATTAATAAACACAATAAATAAATAAATGAAACCATATCTAGAATCTATATTCTATATGAGATAGATACTACATGCGAATTACTTATGAAAATCTTTACTATTATAATAAAACTTTTTCTGAACGCGCTAATCACAGGAATCGAATTGAAAAAATGAAATTGTTTTTGTTAGTCCATTTATCAGGGAAGTCTTTAAGGTATAGTATATCACTATTTGTGCGAAAACCGAAATCCACGCGGACGGAGTCGCAGGCAGCCGCTTATTTTTTTTTTATAAGTTGTAACAGTAAGTTTTACGAAAGATGACCATAACTGCACCTGAAAACAATGTTTCCTGAGATTAGCGCGTTCAAACAAACAATTCTCCAGCATCATTATATACGTATAGATATCACATACCCAAATCATCACTCCCTCTCCACAGAAACTCCATTTCCTTCCTCTGAAGTCGGCTCAGCTCCTCATCAAAGCCCACTGGGGCTATGAAGAGTCCATCGTAGCCCATCTGTGCCATGAGGGAAGCGAACTCTCGACTGTGGCCTATGGAGTCTGCTTGCCAGGCTACCAGGGGGCGCCCACATTCTAGGAAGGAGCTGTTGAGTTTTCTGGTGGTAGAAATATGAGAAAAAGTTAAAATCCTTCCTTATGACTAAGAAAGAAATGCCCGCTAACTCCAGTTCCCGTAGGAATTTTGCAATATCCTTTTGCAAATAAGCATCAAGTTTACTAATGGAGCTGCATGCCAAATTTCAAGCGTCTAACTTTAGTAGTTTAGATTTTCCATACAAACTTCCAAACCCCATTTAAGGGAAGTGGGGTGTTGGAATTGGTCAAAAAGTAGCCTATGTTACTTTCCCATCCCTTCAACTATCTCCACTTAAAAAATCACGTTAATTCGTCGCTCCGTTTTGCCGACAGACAGACACACTTTCCCATTTATAATATTAGTATGGACTAATATAAACTGGTACTTACCTTAGTGAGTATGTGAAATGTTCAATGATGGCGTGGTATGAGGTGCTGGCTTCATCGCTCATGGACCAGCCTCCCCCCATGAAGTACAGGCGGCCCTGGCGAAGCAGCTCGTACACCATTCTGCGTACTGGATCGAAGAGTCAGGCTCGTATTAAGTCAAAGTCAAAGTCAAAGCGGTTTATTTTGCAATTTGATTTAAATAGAAATTCTTTTGCACGTCATATCTTTAAGGAAATCGTACTCAACTCTGATCTCGATCTTGAGCGCGAACTTGAGGTGCTGTTTTGTATGAGAATGACATATCAAGTTCGCACTCAAGATCGAGCTCAGAGTTGAGTGCGATTTATTAATACGATCGAGTAGATGTATTACCGACCAAACCCGATTTCAGGCTAAACCAGTTCTTCGCGTATAGAAAGAACTAGATGGAAAAGGTATTTGTTTGTATGAACCTAAATTTGAGAAATAAACATATTTATAAAGTTTTAATAAAAAATAACCACGAAGAACTTCTGCGAAGTTTAAGCCTAGGCTGAAATCCTGTTTAGCCGGTAGTGTACTTAAAATACTTACCAGTTTCATCACGGCGTGCCCACCAATAAAATAAATATGGCATGTCCGAAAATGTGAATCTGTAAAAAAAGTTATCATATTCTTTGTGAAATTGATTAAACATATTTATTTTAATAGCCTGCCGCCTGTCGGTCCAGTAATTTTTGAGTTTATTCGTTACATACCAAAATACAAATCTTTCCTTTTTATAATATTAGTGTAGAAGTGTAGATGGTTAAATGCTTACTTTCTATTGGTCTTCGCCCACAACTCGCTAATTGTAAAATCCAGAATTCTCTTCATATTTTTAACTGTTGGTTCGTAAATGTCATCATCTGAAAGACAAGAGCACTCATTACTAGTATCATTGGTCGGATGGCCTCAAGGCCCCACGATTACCAAACTAGAGGTTCAGTAGCCGCCGCAACTGGTCCGAATAGAAAAAAATATATTTTCAATTCGAACCAGTTGTTCCAGAGATAAGCGTACAAACAAACATACAAACTACTTTTCAGCTTAATTATAGGTATAAATTATTATCGTTTGTTTGTTTGTTTGGATGTTTGTTCGTCAATCACGCTGAAACTAGGTACTAAACGGATTCTAATGAAATTTGGTATACGCGCAGGGTACGGGCTGATTTAGGTGATAGGATACTTTTAATCCCGATTAAATATTCACGATGGGATAAAACAGGTATGATAAAGCGGGCAAATTGCGAAGGGCTGAAGATGATCTCACCTCCAGTGTAGTAACTGTAGAACGACTGTGTCTGTCCAAGTTCTCCGTGGGTGTGAGGAACCACGTGGACGTTCAGGAAACCCTCCTGAGGCACTGGACAACTCTGAAACAGAAGTGTTAGCCTGATGATATACATTTTCGTCGTCAATCCATCTTTGACGGGCTCGTTGGTTTCGACAAACCCTGGCCACAAAACTAAGAGTTGAGAATTCGAATGTTTGTGGAACGTTTATAGAAGTATTTATTTAGTATTTCTATGCGTTCTCTAGCTCCTACAGTACAAGTTTATTTTTATAAAATAGGTGGACTCAACGCTAGAAGCATTCTTTACCAGCATTGATATACAAAAACCCAAGATACACAATCAACGTCTATAAACCGTGAACATCAGAAGAGTGCACAATTTTGAATTATGCACTCATTTCAAATAGTCTTGCGTCACCCGCGTCATAGCAACGTCGTTGACAATGCCGAAATGCGCAATGAAAAATTGTACAAAAAGTTCGACAAGAACGTTAGAAAAGGGCGGGATTTATTATTTTCGGTAAGTTAAAATGTTTATTGATTCGTTTTAGTGGATTTTATAACTTAATAAGCAACGTTATATATTATTTCAATTTAATTTGTTTCAAAACGTCAGTCACCGGCTCCAGTCTAATACGGCAAATTCCAATGGCCGTTCTTTCATTGTCAGAACGATGCATTTCAATCCCCTTTTATTTTAGTCGCATTATAAGAAGGCTCTGTTCGTCTTTCAAAGGAGACGATATTTTTTGTGATGTTAATTTTTTAAATATGTTTTTGCACATATCGCTTTGATAATAACAAGTATATTTATATACATCAATTGTATTTTTTGTATTATAATATCGTTTTTAAGCGAATCCCATAAATTGTTATGGAAGATTTTTTCATCGTCTCATCTCCAACCATCCATTCAATTAGATTTCAGTTGGAACTTCGTTTATTAATCATATGTTCTTATAGATTTTTGTGCATCATTTTTTAATTTATGATATACAATAAATTTAGGTGACGAAGACGAGTTCTATATTTACATAATGAATTTCTTATTCTTTTCTTTTTAGTATTCCTTGTGGCCCAATACCATGCTGGCAATGGACATCAATCGTCAGCCAACAAAGGCATGAAGATTCATTAAACACGTTTTAATTTTAAGTTTAAACATGTAGTTAAATAATGTTTTGCGGTACTCTGTTAAATGACTACTTGCCATTTTTATGTTTGTATGTACATATTATTAATTTGCTTTAAAAATGCTTGTATATAATAATAAAACAAATATTCGTCTCCACTCCTAGCTTTGTTCTATCTGCGAAATTATGTCATGTCAAAGTTTGACTTTTGGTTTTGGTGACACTCACACTTCCTTTTGGTATATTTACTTTACTCTATGGTGACACTATTGAGTGTTACTTTTGTTCGAGACTGTGCATCTTGGGTTTTTGTATATCAATGTTTACCAGTCAACTTTTAGAAAAAATGAAATGTCGCAATAGGAACGGTAAACAGCGAGCTCCATGGTGGATTCACGTTTAGTTTAGTTTTTATGGTGTGCAATCAAGGCCGCGCACGGACATCCTGCCTTTAAGACCCCAAACACTCCCCAACTGAGATCTGGCGACCTTACTCACCAGCAGAAACATAGCACAACACTTACGAAGTACTGCTTCACTGTGGTCTTCTGTAAGGTGGAGGTACATCCGCAGACGAGCGGCTCATTCGATTGGAAGTTCCACTAAGCTTTACTTCTCTTTACTAATTTTGTTTTGTACTTACTGCGTATCCACAGGACTCTCCCAAAATCTTTGAAGGAGTGAGTAACTCCTTTATAATCTCTTCAGACATCATACAATTAATGTAACACGTCTTCAATAAAATAACTAGTACTTTCAAATAACTCATTGTGTTCCCTTCAGTCGAGGAATCTTTATGAAACGTTATTTTAAGGGTATCTTATGACAAAGCTCACATAATTCGGCAAGTATTTGAGAGTTTTCAATTAACAGTTTAAAATCACAGTGAATTTACATTAAAAAATTGAATTAACAAGACTTTTTACTCCAACTGTTCCAAAAACTATGTTTATTTTATAACAGGTTAAGTGGGTAAAAATATTTTGATTTTTGTTGGACTGTTCGCGGTTTCACTTACAAATCGTTTTTGACACAAAATCTTCATCAATTTTGTAGTAAAAGGTACTTTAAAGTTTGCAGTATAAAGTAGACTTCCTTTTTTGAGTATAAATTAATTTAAATTTTGGACTCGAGCAGCATAGAACAATTATTTTTCACCGAATTTCAATGACACAAATTATTTAACACTTGATTTCCGAGGGTAGTTTTACAACTATCATTGTGAATTGCCCAACAATCACTGAGAGTATGAGAGGTTTTGAAATGTAAATAAACTTTGTTTATTATCACCGAATGTTTGTTTTCATCGAAGGTATTGTAAACAATATTTGTGATTAAATTACGTATCGAAACATTTCAATAGATGTGCGATGAGTAATCAGGTAGGTAGCAAGAGCACAGTGGTCTAGTGGTGTAAAGATGACCACTTCAGATCGATTGGTGAAGTCGTAGGTTCAAACCGGACAGGACTTCGGAGCAATAATGCTTCAATGACTGCACTACTGGTTCGATTTGAGAAAATATTTTTGTGTTGGATAGTCCATTTGACAAGGAAGGATAGGCTATTGTAACACTATGCGTGCGGAAATCGAAATCCACGCGGACGCGCGGAGTCGCGGGCGGCCGTTAGTAAGAAAATATTTATTCGAGGTGTCTAGGTACTGTTTAGGTACGTACCCAAGTACTTACTGCTTGACGTTTCGGCAGTGATGCTACAGCCGTGGTCACAAGCGAACTGGGGCGGTGCGCGGCGCGTCGTCTACTTGAACGGGCTTGGGCTGATGTATCTGCATCTACCCTCGAATTCGCACTAATATTGATACTCGAAGAATCAATATTAGAGCCGTTTGCATTTGCAATAATGCTGACGACAATTTAAATCTCCCGATTAAAATTAAAAAAATTAACGATATATAATGGAACGCGAAAGTTTAAAGTTATAACGTAGTACCTAGTAATAATTATACTCGTGCCTCGTCCTCGAGATTAGTATTTTTCTTATTATACCACGTAGTATCGCATAGTGATGCCACTTTCTGCACTATGGTTTAAAAAAAAAAAATGACAAAATAAAAAAATATCGTTTGGGGGTATTTGAAAACCGCCATCTTGTAACGAACTCAGTCTCTCGTCTTCATTCGCAATTTAGTGCTCGACCACTTCGCACGTATCCAAAATGCCTAAACGACATAGGGATAAAAGTGTAGAACGTTTGTCGAAAAAGTTAAAATTGTTAGAAAAAGAAATTAAATGTATTCGTCGTGCACCGCGCCGGCGCGCGTATACAATCTAGTGATAGTGAATCATCGTCATTTTCATCGCGTTCGTCGAGGGACTCCACGCCGATTCCGGATAAAATTCAAGGTTAGTTCAGTGCTATCTTTTTAATGTGTTTCAAGTACAAGTGTGTTTTGCAATCAGAATAGTCTGCGGGACTATATCGCTGCATTTTTTAACACTTGTTTAATGTTGGTGAGAAATTTATACTGCAGATTAAACAAGCAATCAGAATAGTCTGTGGGACTACTTCGCTGCATTACTTTTTACGATCTGCCCAGATCAGTCTGTTTCGATGCATGATCATTATACGCACCCAGAGCAATCTGAGGGATTATCTCGACGACGTATAAACGTTAATACACAGAATAGTCTGCGGGACTATATCGCTAATAACGAATATGTACTGTCATGTCACAGACCGAGATAATTCCGAGCCCGGGTCGCCCGCGTCGCATATTGAAGATATAGTCGACGTTACCGACGCGCCGCGTGCGCCTTCGCCGGTACCCGCTCCACTGTCGACGCCCGCGCCGGCGCCTGCCATCGCCGCCGCCGCCTCAGCCGATGTGCCGCCACCCGTACAAGATGTGGACCGCAACATCGAGGACTTGGATCCTGAGATCCTGGATATTCTGGGATCTGACCCGGCTGCCGTACTAAAATACGGTGCTGATATTAACAAAGACCTAGCTCTTCGCTTAAATCATATAGCGACCAAAGGTTCGGACAAAGAACATCGAAAACAGCTGATGGAGAAATATCTCATTCCGGCAAACTGCTCTCACGTGGGTGCTCCTCGACTTAATGTTGAGATAAAAGCGGCGGTTCCCGATACTGTAGTTAAGAGAGATAAAGCTATAGAATCTCGACAGACCGAAATTGCCGCGGCTATTTCATGTCTAGGTCAATCTATATCGACTCTGCTCAACGAGAAGAACAAAAATCCAGACCTGTTAAAACAACTCATGGATACAGGTCGCATTTTATGTGATATACAATACAGCGAATCCATATCTAGAAGGAATTTTGCCCTGTATTCATTAAAAAAAGATATGAAGGAACAGCTAGCAAACGCCAAGATAGACAAGTTTTTATTCGGTGAAGACCTTTCCGAGACCCTTCGAACCGCAAAGGCTATCATGAAGTCCGGCTCCGACCTTAAGATCGAGGCACCCAAGAAGACTAAGCCTTCCAACACGAGGAATTTAAACTGGAAAGCGGGGCCCGGGAACCGCAGGGCGGCTCCGGGTCCCGCTCGCCGTCCCCCGCCGCCACCGGCGCCGCCGGCAGCAGCCGACAGCAGCAGGCAGAGGCCCGCCAGCTCGTCGCGAGCATCGTCGCAGCGCAACAAGCAGGCGCGCAGCCGCTGACCTCACACGCTGCGCCTGCGCCGCCCACCGCCGCCGCCGCCGCCGCCGCCGCCACCGCCGCCGCCACCGCCGCCGCCGCCTCACCGGTAGGCTATGCTGGCAGACTTAGCCTTTTTTATGAGCAATGGTCTCTGATTACTCGTGACCGTACTCTTTTATCTATTATAAAGGGTTATAAAATACCATTTAATGATTCTGTGTGCCAGTCGGATATACCGATCACTTTAATTCACAACGAATCAGAGAGGAAACACTATAACAAGGCGATAAGTAAATTGACATCGATAGGTGCTATTTCTAAATGTAACCCCACTGCCGGACAATTTTTGTCACGCGTATTTTTGATTCCAAAATCTAATGGCGAAATGAGATTTATTTTAAATTTAAAGGCTCTGAACAAATTTATAGACACCCAACATTTCAAACTGGAAGATTTACGTACAGTCCTTAAGCTAATTAGTCGAGATTGTTTTTCGGCTACCTTAGACCTGAAAGATGCATATTTTTTAATAAAAATACAGCCGGCATCTCGTAAATACCTAAGATTCATTCTTAAAGATGGTAATGACGCGCAGATGTTCGAATTTAATGTTCTTCCATTCGGCCTTTGCACGGCCCCCTTTATTTTCACTAAGTTAATGAAACCGGTTATGAAACTATTAAGATTTTGTGGTTTCTTATCTTCTATATACCTAGATGACATATATCTAATAGGAAATTCGTACTCTGAATGTAAAGAGAATATAAAAATTACTTGCGATTTATTAAAATCCCTCGGATTTATTATAAACGATAGAAAAAGTAAATTTGTTCCGTCAAAATGCTGTCAATACCTTGGTTTTATAATTGATACACACGCGTGGGAAGTTCGCCTACCCTTAGAAAAGAGAGAACGTATTAAAAATGAACTTTATATATTCCTACATTTAAAACAATGTACGATTAGAAGATTTGCACAACTAGTAGGCCTTTTAGTTTCGGTTTGTCCGGCAGTCGAGTATGGATGGTTGTATATGAAAGAATTAGAACGTTGCAAGTATCTGAATTTACTAGGTCACGATAACTATGATCGACTCATGACCATTCCAACTTCCCTGCTACCAGACTTACAATGGTGGATAAACGCGATTAATACTTCTGTACACAGAATTAAACATGACGTTTATGCTCTTGAAATATATTCTGACGCCTCAACAACGGGGTGGGGGGCTGTGTGTGACGGGCAGACGGCCAGTGGCCAGTGGTCCCTATCAGAAAAAACTTTGCATATTAACCATCTTGAACTTTTAGCTGCTTATTTTGCCATCAAAATATTCACAAAAGATATTACCAATTGCTCGATATTGTTACGAGTGGACAATACCACTGCTATGAGTTACATAAATCGTATGGGTGGGGTTCAATTTCCCCACCTCAATAAAGTGACTAAAGACAATTGGCAATGGTGTGAGGCTCGTGGTATACTCATTACAGCATCATACATTAAGTCGTCTGACAATGTTGTTGCGGACCACGAATCTAGACGATCACACCCTGATATTGAGTGGGAATTGTCTGATAAAGGTTTTTTGCTCTTGACAAAAACATTTGGTTATCCACATATAGACCTCTTTGCAAGTCGCCTTAATAATAAGTGTGATATGTACGCCTCTTGGCACCGAGACCCTGACGCGTTTGTCATAGACGCTTTTACAATAAGTTGGTCTAATATTTATTTTTATGCCTTTCCTCCAGTAGCAGTTATATTAAAATGTTTGAGGAAAATTATTTCTGAGAAAGCAGAGGGCATCTTAGTTGTGCCGGCATGGCCATCACAACCATGGTATCCTCTGTTTACCCGGCTTGTTGTATCCACTATTATTACTTTTGATTCAAACCATTTAATTTTCCCCCATTGCAGCAGCGGGAACATACACGCACACATTACCCTGGTGGGCGCAGTATTGTCAGGACGGCGTTACTGCGAAGAGACACGCCCGCATCCGCTATAGACATCATGCTAGCGTCCTTATCAGAGAATACTATGAAACAGTATGATGGCTGTTTCCAAAAATGGTTTTTCTATTGTACTGAGAAAAACATCGATATGTTTCAACCTACTATTCCAGTAATAATAGAATTCCTTACTGAAGTCTTCAACAGCGGCAGCCAATTCGGCACGGTTAATTGTTATAGGGCCGCAATTTCCTTATTAGTCGGCTCATTAGCCGAGGAAGATCGACTTAAGAGATTTTTTAAAGGCGTTTATAAACTTCGACCCCCTGCTCCGCGCTATAATGAAACATGGGATACGAGCAAACTTTTAGATTATTTAGCTTCGCTATATCCCAATGACATGTTGTCATTCGAACAATTGTCCATGAAATGTGCCACGTTGCTTGCTATTGTTACAGCGCATCGGGTACAGACACTCTCGAAAATAAGCGTACTTAATATAACTGTTTCACCTAATCAAATTGTTATTAAAATTCCAGAAATAATTAAAACATCTAAATTAGGTAGCCCCCAACCTATTTTATACTTACCATATTTTGAAGATAGGGTAGAAATCTGTCCTGCTAATACTTTGACCTCGTATATGAACAGGCGCGGATCCACCGTTGTGGGCACTGTGGGCATGCCCACAACCCTAATTTGCTTTTCTATATATACCAAATTTCGTCAAAATCTGCTCAACGGTTTAGGCGTGATTGAGTAGCAAACATTCAAACATCTAAATTTTAGCACTTATACTCGTAATGTTAAGTAAAATAGTAGGAAGTTATGTAATTGAATTATACATTCGTTATCATTTGATGATGTGAAAAATATCAAATTAAAAAATTGTTCATAACATAGGTAAGTCCGTGATTGTTTATAAGTTAGTTCGTACTCCAATCCAACTCTCACTTTGCTAATTTTTGGCGTCTGTGCCCACAACCTTTTTTGAGGGCTAGATCCGCGCCTGTATATGAACCGGTCTCAAGAATTTAGAAGGAGTGAACAGTTATTTATTGGTGTTAGGAAACCCCATAATCGTGTCACTTCCCAGACAATAAGTAGGTGGATTAAAGCCACTCTCAAAGCTAGTGGAATTGACGTGTCAGTCTTTACCGCACACAGTACGCGGCATGCTGCTACGTCCAAAGCTTACAAGCAAGGTGTTCACATTGATGTGATCTTTAAAACTGCGGGCTGGACAGGCAATTCCACTACCTTTGCTCGCTACTACAATAGACCTATCGCTCATTGCAATGATGATTATATTGCTTTGGCAAGAACTGTAATCAATTCATCTAATAAGAAATAAATAATAATAAAATAAATTAAATAATTGATTATAAGTACAATTATATGATTAATCCTAAGTTCATTTGTTGAAATAAAAATAAATCAACATGATTAAAAACTCTTTCCCTAATTCTTTTTCGACGGAATATTGATATTATGATATTTTTTCCATCTCTCAACATCTACGTGGTATAATAAGAAAAATACTAATCTCGAGGACGAGGCACGAGTATAATTAATGATTAAACGAACTTACCTGTACGTGAAGTTCAATCATAATTATACAAAGTGCCTCGTCCGAAGAGATTAGTGTCTATAACCCTCCCACCCTTTGTTGTTCCTTTTTAATTTAGTTTTTTTTTAGCAACAACCCCAAATCTTTACAAAAATATCATAATCATCATGCTCTTAACTAAATGAAGACGAGAGACTGAGTTCGTTACAAGATGGCGGTTTTCAAATACCCCCAAACGATATTTTTTTATTTTGTCATTTTTTTTTTAAACCATAGTGCAGAAAGTGGCATCACTATGCGATACTACGTGGTATAATAAGAAAAATACTAATCTCTTCGGACGAGGCACTTTGTATAATTATGATTGAACTTCACGTACAGGTAAGTTCGTTTAATCATTAATTAATACTCAATGACACACTCCAAGTTAGTGTGTGAATTATAGAGCAACAATGGCAAACTGACAATTATTTTACAATGATCACTATTATCATTTTGCTAGTTAATAAAGGTGTGGATAAATATAACAGACATTTGGTACTGCTATTATTGATCGATATTTATTATTATGAGGTGTCGCGTCGCAGGAACATGTGCACTGTGTTGCGCAGGTCCTCGGGGCAGGCCTGGTCCTGCACCAGCTCGCCCAGGCGCGTCAGGCACGCGGGGTTCCTCCAGCGAGGCTCGTTCTTGTAGACAAGTCATAGAGTAATATAATTATACCAAAAGAGACAAGTGCACCGACCGAGTAGATTTATAAAGAGATAACTTGGCTCAAAATGATTCGTAAATACCAATTTTCATTAACCACGAAGCTTGCTAATAAGATTATGCAACCTCCTTGCACGCTAGGTTTTAAAATCCGCCATCTTGAATTTTTGACATTTATAGAAAGTGGCGGCCATGATGCTTTTTTGACAGCTATGGAAAATATGGCGTCTCAATATGGCGACGACGACCCTCGTTTCGGTTTAAAATAATGGCATATCTCTCATTAAATTTTTCATCTATCAGCATCAGCCAAACATAAGAACTATTTTCACTTTATTTTAAGATATTAAGCCGTTTAATGAAACACATTATGTCTAATTATGTATTTTGCCAGTTTGTAAAGGATGTAATAAATAAAACAGACATTTTGGTACTGCTATTACTGATTAGTATTTATTATTATGAGGTGTCGCGTCGCAGGAACATGTGCACCGTGTTGCGCAGGTCCTCGGGGCAGGCCTGGTCCTGCACCAGCTCGCCCAGGCGCGTCAGGCACGCGGGGTTCCTCCAGCGGGGCTTGTACCTACTGGAAGATAATGTGCACCGACCGAGTGGATATATAGAGACTACTGGGCTCTAAACGATCTGAATTTAAGTACATAAGTAACTCTATTTGCTATTTTCTAACTATATAAGTTAATCAATACCATTTTTCGAGGAGCATGCTTATTAAATTATGCAACCTCCTTGCACGTACATAATGTTGTAAAATCCGCCATTGTGAATTTTTGACATTTATAGAAAGAGGCGGCCATGATGCTTTTTTGACAGCTCTGGCAAGTATGGCGTCTCAAAATGGCGACGACATTAAATATGGCGTCGGTTAAGGTTTAAATTTTAATATGACATTAATCTTATATACCAAATCTATTAGCATCAGGAACATCCGAACTATGATTTACTTTATTTTGCAATCACAGCTGGTTAATAAAACGCTCATTGTTGCCCGGTATTTATTTTTTGAAGGGTGTAATAAATAAAACAGACATTTGGTACTGCTATTATTGACTGATATTTATTATTATGAGGTGTCGCGTCGCAGGAACATGTGCACTGTGTTGCGCAGGTCCTCGGGACAGGCCTGGTCCTGCACCAGCTCGCCCAGGCGCGTCAGGCACGCGGGGTTTCGCCAACGAGGCTTGTACTGTTTGTCTTCGGACTGTGGAAGAGAGGAGTGAATGAGTGTAGTAAAGAACCCAGGCTGAAGATACAGAAATTAGTGTTTTCGCAAATGAAAAAGCAAGTAGGCGTAGAATCTAACTGGTATGTGATTGGTGAATTTTGACATGACATTGACAGATATGTCAAAATTCACTGATGACAGCAGTTCGACCACGCTTCACGTATTGCCATCTAGCGGATTTTTCAATAGCATACATCCTCATTAGTGTAAAAACTCTCCAGACTGGAAATATGCGGCCGAAGTTCGGCGGCAATGAATTTTCTATACAATATTATGCGACGTGGTATTGACATGGTGTGTCATCCTCCATTTAAAATTAAAGTTTTTTCGGCTAGGTATGTTTCTTCACAAATTCAAATTCAAATTTAAAATTCAAATTCAAAATATACTTTATTTATGTAGGCCTCAGTGAGGCACTTATAAATCGTGATATCACAATGTAATGAATCTACCACCGACTTCGGAACGCAGTCATCTGCCGAGAAGAAGCGGCAAGAAACTCGATAGTTGCTCTTTTAAATCGCCAATAAGTACAATATTTTTTAAATACATTAATTTCATTACGTTCTCTAACTAAGCCATACAGTTCCCTATCCTCAGTATATACATTACTATGAGACACTATGAGACACCGTTAAGAATAGTAGCTTATGTGACGTAAAACATAGAGAACACAACGAGAGGAGATAATGAGGCTGCCAACATTTCGATTTGCATAGGAGACGTCAGATTTAGGTGACACAATTTGCTATAGGCTAGGGTTTTCAAGAAGTCACAAGGGCTGTCTCGACCGAGATTACATTAGGGTTGCCCCAACGACCCCTTGGACTGGTATCAACACAACTCATTGACGCACTAGGGTTCCCACCGCCTAGCTTAAGTGAAAGGCGTTGGCCGGTGGCACCGCCTATCATTTTAATTACTAGGGCTGCGCCCATCATACACTTAGTTCACTAGGGCTGCCACCCTCCATCACCAGACACAAGGGTTGCAATGTTACACACTAGAACTACCATATACCTTGATGAGTCCAGTAGCTCTCAGCAGACAATCTGCAAGCGGCAGGGATTCTCTCGGGGGCAAGCGCAGGAGTGCTCGAGACAGCTGCGTCGCCGCTTTGGTTGCGATGGGCACGCCCCACACACAAAGGGTTGCGTCCACGTAGGCTGGTATCTGTTGTGCTGGGTCTGTTATCGACTGAAATTAAAGATAGGATTGGATAAGCTAGAATAAGAATAAAGATAATCTATATCTATACTATTTAAAAAGGTGAAGAGTTGTTTGTATGTTTGTTTGTTTGTTTGAACTCGCTACAGACAGATTTGAAAAACACTTCTTGTGTTGGATAGTCCATTTGAGGAGGAAAACTTTAGGCTATTGGAAATCGAAATCCACGCGGACGGAGTCGCGGGCGACCGGTAGTCTATACTAATATGTATATCAAACTGAAGAATTTGTTTGTTTGTTTGAACGCGCTAATCTCAGGAACTACTGGACGGAGTCGCGGCCGCTAGTTAATTTGTAAACATTAGAAACATGAGATAAAATGATAAGAGACTGCAAGAAAGTACATGTCCTGCTCAGAGGACCAAAAATTCTAAAGCCACACACATTGATATACAAAAACCCAAGATACACAATCAACGCCCCAAAACGTCCCCAAAAAGTAAGTGCAGAATGCTCTTATTTCAAACAGTCTTGCGTCACCGGCGTCATCGCAATTTTGAACACTCCCTTGTGAAAACAATCTTATCTAATCTACATAAGGTTTAATTTGCAAATAATAATGTTCATCATTGGACTTTGAGTGTTTGGTGACAGTGTTGACTGTTAATTTTGTTCGAGACTGTGCATCTTGGGTTTTTGTATATCAATGTCAATGGCCACACAGTTGAAATGAGGTATGCTTGCATCCATGCTTTAAAACAAATAGCTACACATATACTTTCAAGAATTGCTTTGAGCTTATTATAGTACATTATTACAGTAAAAATTAACATATTAATTCATAATTATGATATTTTCAGATAACTTATAAATATTTAAATCTTAAACATACCTCTAGGTGTTTTTCTATTAAATCCGCCGCATTCGGTCCTAATTTGTCGAAATTCTCAATTGTTGGCTCTCGTAGGAATCTCTCAACGATAGTTTCTCCTTCTACAACTGTAAAGAAAAAATATCATTATCAGACTGTTATTGTCCACTGCCGGACAATAAATATGTTTTCTTGGATTGACGCGAATACTCAGTATCATTAATTCATAACTCATTATATTTTCTTATCAAACTTCATTTTGTTGCCATTTAACTGTTAATTGTAGGAAATGAGACAGAGTTTATCGATTAATTGAACCAATTTAATAATGAGTTAATTACAGATTCATTAAAAGTAAAATAAAGTTAAGTATCAATCAGCCCATTAATGTCCCACTGCAGGGCAAAGGCCTCAATAATTTCTAAATCATGTTTTCGTTACAAAGATGGTTTTGGACTTATCACCACGTTTGCCAAATGCAGATTAGTGATCACAAATCAGGGCTGTGTTCAGAAAAACCACAAAAATTCGACCCACCCGGGAATCGACCCAGGACCTCGAGAGCATCGAGGCGAGAAGCTAGTTTAATTAATTGTAATTAAAATGTGTTAAAACTCCTTGTTTTCTTAGCAATAAGAACACATATGTTTTTTATACTGACATGCGTCTATATACATTGTTTTACTGTCTCATAGTTGTCACCTTTCGGAATAAACGTATTTAACCACTACGCCCTAGTTTTCTCTCCAAAAATAACTGGTTATGGGCCCAGGTGTTTAAAACAACAGTGAAATACGTTGCTAGTATCAAGTGCTATGGAAAATCCATCGGGAGATCAAATGTCGACGTCGACGGCCCCGGCACAATTGATAAGCAAACTGAAAGGGAGTAACAACTTTAGTAACTGGCTCTTTGCTGTACAGTGTTACCTTACTGACCTCGACCTATGGGATATCACCATAGAGCCGCAAAACCTCGTTGACCCTTCAAAAAAACGAAAGGATGAAAAGGCACGAGCTAAGATATGTCTACTCTGTGCCGAGTGCGTGTACCCAGTTATACGACCGGCCACGTCAGCCTATGATCTAATGAACCGGCTGAAAAAGGCATATGCGGACAGCGGATTATCGAGGCGGCTATCACTAATGCAACGTTTACTAAATAACAAGTATAACGGTAGCATCCAACAATACACAAATGCTGCAACAAGCATTCAGCAAGAGCTACAAGCTATTGGAAAAGCAGTCGAAGATGAGTTTCTCGCTATAATTATATTAGCAGGTCTTCCAGAGGAATACCGACCACTGGTTATGGCTTTAGAACACACGAACACAGATCTTACGTCAGAAAATGTCATATCGGCTCTAATGAAGGAAAGCGCCAGAAAATGTGTACCTATTTGACCTGAACCTAGCACTTCGGCATTGCAATCGAGTGAGCAGAATAAGAAGAAGCCCTTCTGCATTTACTGCAAGAAGTCCGGGCATATCGTGTCACAGTGTAGGAAGATGAAGGACAAGAAAAATAAGACTTCAGTTTCGGCAAAGAAAATTTCAAATTATACGTCCGATCTAACACTTTCATCTTGTTTTTCTAACATCCCTCTTTCAGGGTCACAGGATTGGATCCTAGACTCTGGTGCTACCACACATATGAGCAATAATAGGGAGTGGTTCGAGACATTGTCTCCTCATATCACCCCGATAACGGTGGCAAACAAAGCCAAGCTCTATAGCAAAGGTAGAGGTAATGTAAATATTAATATTTCTGACAATGTAAATAAAATCACTGAAGTTCTTTACATTCCAAATCTCGCAACAAACTTTTTGTCTGTTAGCCAATTAGTAAATAAGGGGTATGATGTTTTGTTTACATCTAAAGGCGCAACAATATCTTTGAGTGGCAGTTGTCAAGTGACAGGTAATGTCATTGCCTCGGGCTCATACCATAAAGGCATGTTCAAACTTGATGTAAAAAGTTCTCAAGCCTTTTGTACTACCACAAAAGATTCTTCTATGTTATGGCATAGACGCCTTGGTCACCTCAATGCAAGAAGTATGCATATCCTTAAAAATAAAGGAATTGGCGTGAATTTTAGCGGTAATTGTAAAGAAACTTGTGTTCCATGCCTACAAGGCAAACTTTCAAAGAGAAAGTTTATTAAATCGCAAAGTAAATCGAGTCAAGTCCTAGAATTAGTCCACTCGGACTTATGCGGACCGATGAGTACGCATTCTTGGGGCGGAGCATTATATCTCCTCACATTTACAGACGACTACAGTCGTAAAACTTATGGATATCTTTTGAAATCAAAAGCCGAGGTTTTTTCAAAATTTGTGGAGTATAAATTCTTGGTTGAAAACCAAACTGGTGAAAAAATTAAGATTCTACGTTCGGATAATGGTCGCGAGTATGTAAATAGGGATTTGATTAATTTTCTCAAAGAAAATGGTATCATCCATCAGACTACTGTACCATACACACCGCAGCAAAACGGTGTTAGTGAACGTGCCAACCGGACTATAATCGAAAAAGCCAGATGCATGCTCAAAGACTCAAATTTACCTTTAGCATATTGGGGTGAAGCGGTAAATACGGCAATCTATATCAAGAACCGTGTACCCACCCAAGCCCTTAATAATAAAATTCCAGAGGAATTATGGACCGGGAAGAGAGTCGACCTCTCTTACCTGCGAGTCTTCTGATGTGAAGCTCATGTCCTTATCCCGAAAGAAAAACGGAAGAAATTGGATTCCAAAACGGAAAGTTGTATATTCGTTGGCTATACAACTGAAAGCAAAGGCTATCGCCTTATCAACCCTGATAATCCTCGTGCGATCATAATCGCAAGAGATGTTGTCTTCATAGAGGACAAAACAAAACCCAACGTTAAAACTCCGGAACCAGATGAATCAAATGATCATCCAAATCAAATAGAAGTCTTTGTACCCCTCGACCCTGCAGTAAATGAAGAAGAATCTGTTCATCAGCCCGTGTTTCAGCAGCAACGAGACGTACAGTCCGAGGTTATACCTTCATTGGAAGAATTGGAGCCTGCTGTGGATGAACCTACAACCTCTTCTAGCTCCCCTACAAACGAAGCTATGGCAAGGGAACAAACAGAACGCAGATACCCTCAACGCGACAGACGTCAACCTGATAGACTCCAAGCTGGTTGTTATCTCTACCTAACTTCTGATATGGAACCCGAGACGTTTAGAGAAGTTACACAGCATCCACAAAAGGACAAATGGTTAGAAGCAATGAATGCTGAATACACATCTCTTATGAATCACGGAACATGGATTCTTGCCGATCGGCCGTCAGATCGGAAGACTACCAAATGCAAATGGGTCTATAAAATCAAAAAAGATACAAGTGGGCAAACTACAAAGTACAAAGCCAGATTAGTAGCCAAAGGTTTTACGCAAGTCGCAGGAGTGGACTATGGTGAAACTTTTTCACCAGTGGCTCGTTTATCATCAGTGAGGCTTCTATTGGCATACGCAGTTCATAATAATTTGCAATTACATCATCTTGATGTAGAAACTGCATTTCTAAATGGAGATCTTGACGAAGAAATATACATGGAACAACCGGAAGGTTTTTCTGAAGATCCAAAGAAAGTCTGCTTACTGAAAAAGGCATTGTATGGCTTGAAGCAAGCTCCTCGACAATGGAACAAAAAGGTGTGCGAAGCACTAGCCACCTTATCGCTTACTCAAGTTCCAACTGAACACTGCCTCTATATCAAAAGAGATGGTAATGACATTTTGGTTGTTGCCGTGTTCGTTGATGACTTTTTTGTAGTAAGTAGCAGCGATCTCATGAGAGAAACCTTTAAAAATGATCTCAAAAAGATGTTCAAAATCAAAGATTTTGGTCCCCTTCGAGATTGCCTTGGTATGCGTGTCATACAGAGCGAAGGTTGTACTACTCTCGATCAGACCAAGTACATTGAGAAACTTATTACTAAGTTTGGGATGAAAGACGCAATACATGTGTCAACCCCATTAGAACCGGGCCTGAAACTAACTCTACCAACAAAGGACGAAGAAACTGAAGTCCCTTATCAGGAACTTATCGGCTCTCTAATGTACATTGCGATATGTACAAGACCCGACATCTCGCATGCAGTGTCGTACCTTTCGCAGTTCAATGTACATTACGGGGGGGTACACTGGAGGGCGGCTAAGAGAGTCCTAAGGTACTTAAAGGGTACTAAAGACCTAAAGCTTCAGTTTACGTCCAAAGGCCAGCCATACCCAACTGGCTACGTCGATGCCGATTTCGGTAATAACCTCGTAGATCGACGATCATTCACTGGTTTTACTTTCATTATGTGTGGTGCACCAATATCATGGGAAGCACGCAAGCAGCGGACAGTCGCGCTTTCTACAACAGAGGCTGAGTACATGGCCTTAGCAGAAGCTTGCAAAGAGGCGATTTACCTCAAAACTCTCATTCATGAAGTTTTCGCCACATTGCATCCCATCACCATCCATACAGACAATCAAAGTTCATTGAAACTGGCACACAACAATACATATCACGCACGAACCAAACACATAGACATCAAACACCACTTCATTCGAGACGCACTTTCACAACATTGCATTGCACTGCATTACATACCCACAGCAGACATGACAGCCGATATTTTGACCAAACCTTTGCCGAGACTGAAGCACTGTAAATGTGTTCAGTTGTTAGGTTTAGTCTAAGTTTATATCGATCTAGTCTGTAGGTGTAGGTGTAGTAGATGTGTATAGATAGTGAATAAGTCGGTGTATATACACGGTGTCTAATTTTGTTGTTCAGTGTTTTTTATACAGGGTGTGTAATTTTATTGTTTAGTGTTTAATGTACAGTTTCCTTTGATATGTCATTATACCTTGTATATATTTGTATGTATATAGGGTGTTCATATTGCGGGGGGGTGTTAAAACTCCTTGTTTTCTTAGCAATAAGAACACATATGTTTTTTATACTGACATGCGTCTATATACATTGTTTTACTGTCTCATAGTTGTCACCTTTCGGAATAAACGTATTTAACCACTACGCCCTAGTTTTCTCTCCAAAAATAACTAAATGTGATGCTATCTATTTATTCAGTTAACGTGTCTATTCAAAAAGTAATGTGATATATCTCGGTTAAATAAAATGTAAGTATAACACCTTACAATCAAGCAATCTGTCAACTTGTTTGCCACCTATTTTCATTAAGAAAGCTATTCCTATTTATGATCTACTAGCGGCCGCCCGCGACATCGTCCGCGTGGATTTCGATTTCCAATATCCTATGTGTTATTCTGATGTATAAGCTATATTGTGGTAAAGTTTCATTCAAATCCATTCAGTAGTTTTTACGTAAAAGAGTAACAAACATCCATACATCCATACATTCACACATACAAACTTTCGCCTTTATAATAGTAGTAGGATCTACAAATATTTCAGATCATGCATCTGTACCAAACCCTCACCGGAAGAGTCCAGAGTGATATCCTTCACAATGTCAGTGGTCTCGTTGATCTGCGTGCTAAGTTCCACTAAGTTCTTCCTCTCTTAACGCTCAATGCTGCATAACCTCCTATACTACAACAGTGAGCAAATAATATCATCATGTACAAAACCCTCACCGGAAGAGTCCAGAGTGATATCCTTCACAATGTCAGCGGTCTCGTTGATCTGCGTGCTTAAGTTCCACTAAGCTCTACCTCTCTTAACGCTCAATGCTGCATAACCTTCTATACTACAACAGTGAGCAAATAATATCATCATGTACCAATCCCTCACCGGAAGAGTCCAGAGTGATATCCTTCACAATGTCAGCGGTCTCGTTGATCTTCGTGCTCTCATCTCCGCTGTCCTGATCTGATTCATCCTCCTCTTCTGATTCCACTTCTTCTTCTGAATCTGTTACATCTGTAATAGACAGGTGTACATAGTATTAGCATATTTACTGACATCTATTATTTAATGACGATTTAGTAGATACAATTTATGTACATCATAATTTATAATACAAAGTATAGATTACGAGCGGACTTTATTTTCAGTTTGAATATGCATTTCTTTTAATTGAATAGATACCTATACTTGAGTATATTATTTACATTATTATATTTTTACCGTCTATCTCTCTCTCTCTCTGTGTTTGTGTGTGTGTGTGTTTGGATGTGTGTGCATGTGTGTGTGTGTGTGTGTGTGTGTGTGTGTTATGTGTGCGTGCATTGTTGTCTGTGTGTGTTTTAAGTGTGCGTGCGTGCTTGTTTTTGTGTGCTTATGTGTTTATGTGCGTAATGAACTGAAATGTAATAAAATTTGAAATTGTTTATTCAGCAAATTGATCTACATAGTAAAATGTGTGTGTGCGTGCGTGTGTGTGCGTGCGTGTGTGTGCGCGTGTGTGTATGTGAGCGCGTGTCTCTTGCTCTCTCTCACTGTCTCTCTCTCTGTGTGTGTGTATCTTTGCCCTTATGTCTGTGTGCGTTAGTGTGTGTCTGTGTGTGTGGGCGTGTGTGTCTGTGCGTGCATGTGTGCGTGTACTCACACTCGTCGTCGTCGCTGCCCTCGCCGTCGCTCAGCTCCGCGCAGGCGCCGAGTTTCTCTCGTATCGTCTTCTTGTTGGATGCACTGCCTAGGCTGTTACCTGTCAACATAATCATTATTGTCATTATCATAACATTACCATCACAAGAAATGAACATAAGCTTGCCTTTCCAAATCACAGGCTTCATAAGAATGGAAAGTCCTTTCTTGGACTTAGCATTCAAATATTTAATAAATTGCCTGAAAGTGTTATGGAACTTGCTAAAGAAAAATTTAAGTTGTATGTTAAATCAAGCTTGATGAAGAAAGGTCATTAAAAGATAGATGATTATTTAACTGATAAAAATGTATGGAAATGTTAATTTTGCTCAACAGCACAGAATTTGTAATTAAAAATGACATCATTGTAATATTGACATGTATATTTTAAAAAAGGTATAACTGCTGAGTTTCTTCCGGCGTCTCTTCTCAGCAGGCCATTCACGTCGAGGCGCTGGTAGGGTGAAAAAAGTATTGACGTGCAAAAGAATTTACTATGTAGATCAAATTGCTGAATAAATCATTTCATTTTCATTTCATTTCATTAGGGGTCATCCATTAATAAATAAAATAATAATCATGTGATGTTTTTTTGTCATTTTAAGCATACCATCGCCCTTTGTTATACTTGATGAGATTTAAATCTATCCCCCATTACCTAATTAAAGTTTTGTTTCATGAAAGTGGCAAATGAGATATTATGTGAAAAGATTATATGTTAAGAAACACCTTAAGTTAGTTCACGGTCAAATTTAATTTAATAAATAATTAATTTATATCACACATTGTCTTTATTTATTGACATAATACATCGATAAATAATTCCAGCCTTGACGCGGTGGGGGGACGGGCACCGATTAAAAAATCGTGTAACCCCTCCACCTACCAGTGAGTGAATTCAGTGGGTGAGCGGGGCATCGCCCTATTTTTGTCATCAATATCAATCACTAATCACCCCCTGATAGTTATTTTGAAAGTATATTTCATGTACAGAATTGACCTCTCTACAGATTTATTATAAGTTAAAAAAAAGTAAAGTATCAGCCTATTAATGTCTCACTGCAGGGCAAAGGCCTCCATCATTTGAAATCATGTTTTCTTTATTGGATGGATGGATTGGTGATCACAAACCCGGGCTGTGTTCAGAAAAATCAACACAAATTTTGCCCGACCCAGGAATCGAACCCAGGACCTCGAGACCAAGGCCCGGTACTTAAACCACTAGACCATCGAGGCGTTGTCTATACAAATATTATAAAGAGGAAAGGTTTGAATTTTTGTTTGTTTGTTTGTTTGTATGAATTGAATAGGCTCCGAAACTACTTGGCAGATTTGAAAAATTCTTTCACTGTTCGAAAGCTACATTCACCCAGAGTAACGTAGGCTATATTTTATCCCGGTACGGGAAGAAGTTCCCCGGGACGCGGGTGAAATCGCGTGACGGGCCGCTAGTTATAAGTAAAGATGAATTGTTCTTCTCACCAGCTAGTACGACCCTGGTGAGTCTGTCAGCACTGCCCGGAGCGCTAGTTATGGAGTCCACGACGTCCATGCAGGCTTCGCGACCGATCTCATTGTGACTCAGGTCCAGGAACTGAGGAGAGTAGAATAACATAAAATATTTTAAAATTACAAACAAAGAAAAATTCATCTGATCTCGTGGCTCAGGCGGGAATCGAACCCAGCGCCTCTTGCAATCCGGGCAAGCGCTCTGACCACTAAGCTACCGAGACCGTTAGTTACTAACCATTACTATAAAATATGTGTTGTCCCTAAACCTAAACCTAGCGGCTGCCCGCGACTTCGTCCTTGCGGATTTCATGGAGTTTGTTTGTCTGGACGCGCTCATCTTAGGAACTATTGGTTCGAATTGTTTTGGAAAGTCATTTATGGGCTTTAAACTATTGCATAACACTTTGGAAACAGAAATTCACACGGACGGAGTCGCGGGCGGCCACTTGTTACGAGATAACAGTACTTGACAGGCCCGTTGGTGGAGTGGTCAGAGACCATGGATACAAAACCAAGGGTTGCGGGTTCGAATCCCGCTAGGGGCAAATGTTTGTGTGATGAACATCGGCATTTGTACTCGAGTCATGGATGTTTATAAATGTATTTTAGTATGTCTATCCGTTCCCTATTAGTTCCGTTATCCATTGTACAAGCATTAAGGTTAGTTTGGGGCTTACCTATTAGTGTGTTAGTCCAAGGCATTTATTTATTATTTATTAATGTATTTACGAGTCTCACCTCTAATTTCTGTGAGTGTTCTTTGAAAGCTTTAGCAAGTGCACGCGCTCCCTTGCTTTTGAGCAGGCAGTCTCCGAAGTTGATCGCTTTCAGATTCTTCAGGCTGTAACAAAAGTAACAACTAAAAATAAGTCACCTATTAGAGGAACTAGGCACCTGGAACTCGACTATCGGACTGTGGAATACCTACAAATACCCTGCAAAGCATGGAGAACGTGCCTGAAATTTTTCGGTCACCCATCCGATGACTGGCCTCTGCGAAAGTTGCTTGACTTAGCAATCGCAGGCGCTTATCACTGCGCCATCGAGCTCTTCAACTATACACTACAACGGAACGCTGCTGCCCACCCCCCTTACTTATTAAATAAATAAATAAATATCTCTGGACATTATTCACAGCGCCATCTAGCCCAAAACTAAGCATTAGCTTGTGCTATGGGTGCCAGACAAAGGCTAAACATTACTTATATACTTTTTTTTTGTAAATACATACATATTATACATAGAAACACCCAGACCGATATAAACAGACATGTTCATGCACACAAATCTTTGTACCGGGCGAGGATCGAACCCGCGACCTATGGTGTAACAGCCAACTTCTCGACCATTACACCAAACTGCTCGTCAGAAATCCGTTCTATAGTATTTTGTGATGATCTTTTATTTCTGGTTAAATGGAACCTTTTAGAATCAGTGTTGAAAATTAGAGAATTCTCATATTTACCTAGGCAGCGCATTGGCAATGGCCTCCGCTCCTTTAGCTCCAATAATGTTGTCGTTCAGGTCGAGGCAGCTCAACTGGGGGTTGCTCTTGAACGCCTCCGCTAGAGCTGTGATGCCAACGTGGGAGATACCGTTCTGAGGCATCGCTACTTCTTCTAGCGTGCCCATGTTCTGTGAAGAAAAAGTATGGCTTTAATTAGAATGTTTGCGTGTGAAAAATCCAATGGCAATACGTAGGCGTGAGGTCTAACATATCTGTCAATGTCATGTCAAAATTCAACTATCACATACCAGACAAAAATATCATATCATAAAATAGTGGAAATGTCTCAACCGACAACTATTGGTTGGGACAAGTGAACAAAAAAGTGGACTTATCTCTATCAGTGGAGACACCGGTGGAGACAAGTGGACAAACGGGATTTTAGGGTTGGCAAGATATTTTTACGAATTGGACCACGGAACTTTCAAAAGGTGCTGTGGTCCAACTATTTTTAAAGTTGGACCACTGACCCTAGTAGAGGCCCGTGGTCCAACTAGTTGGACTGAACAGTTGGACCACTGCCCCGCACTGAAAAATATCGCCTACCTACTGCCATCTAGCGTATTTTTCATTTGCGCAAACCCTCATTAAGTGTATTTAAGCAGAAAAAAGACAAATGCCGCAGTTCATACTATTCAAATTCAAATCATTTATTTCAGGCAATGTAACCCATATTTAGTTCGTTTTTTTTTCTTAAAAACTAATGTTAGTAAAATACAGTAGTAGGTTAATCAATTAATTATATTCATAAATGGGTCCTCATCCATCTGGCAAGGAATGGCGAGTCCCACCCGACGGTCAACAACGTAGGTTCCGATTTTTTTTAGTTTAATCAAAAGTTTTGACATTATCGTAAACATTATAGACAAAACGCAGGCGTGTCTATTTTCCACCAAAAAGAGCGCATTTCAGTTGACTGCCGCTTTTCGTGGCGTATCTGTTCCTCTATCTGACCGACTACAGCTCCTTGGTATGGAATTATCTTCCAACCTAAACTTTGGAAGCTACATAGAGTCTATGGCAGCATCTGCCTTTTTTTTTTTTTTTTTTTTATGGCAGAGGCGGCAAACGAGCTAGCGGGTCGCCTGATGGTAAGCAATCACCGCCGCCCATGGACATCCGCGACACCAGAGGTATCGTTGATGCGTTGCCGGCCTTTCAAAAGAGAGTACGCTCGTTTCTTGAAGCCTTGGCCTCTAAAAAGCTCGGGATCCTTTCCAGAGTCAGGCGCTTCTTCACTGCGGAACAGCTTCTAAATCTCTACAAAGCACAAGTTCGATCCTGCATGGAGTATTGCTGCCATCTTTGGGATGGTTCTGCTCGATACCAGCTGGCTGCTTTGGACTCTATTGAGCGGCGTGCGATGAGGCTTATCGGTGATGATACCTTGATTGAGAGCTTGCAGAGCCTCGATCATCGTAGAAAGATTGCTTGCCTCTCCGTATTTTACAGACTCCACTTTGGTGAGTGTGCTGCTCAGCTGCACGATTTGATTCCGCCAGCTCCGTTCCATCATCGAACTACTAGACTCGGTCAGGGACTTCATCCGTATACAGTGGAGATTCCGCGCGTACCAACTAAGCGATTTGCTTCATCTTTTTTGATACGGACTGCGCGGGAGTGGAATTCTCTGCCGAGATCTGTCTTTCCTGCACAATACAACTTGGGGCTCTTCAAGGCCAGAATAAACGGGCATTTCCTAAGCAAGCACGCTCCATCGTAGACCGCATAGTTGTTTAACATCAGGCAACTTTGTGGTCAAGTGCTAGCTTAGTTCAAAATAATAAAAAAAACCTTTGTTAATGGTTCTTTAAATTACTCTCCCTTGGCCTTTTTACATTTATTCAATCGACTGAAGCAGCTCACAAAAAATAAAAATTAAAATTACTGAAGGTTGAAAAACTTTTAAGACTAACTAGCGGCCGCCAGCGACTCCGTCCGCATGGGTTTCGTTTCCGTACACAGTGTTACTATAGATAGCTTAAACCCTTCCTCGGCAAATAGTAAGTGGACTATTCAATACGAAAGATTTTGCCACTTCGAAACGAACCAGTTGTTACTGAAAAAACTCCGAGCGCACTAATGAGTTTGAATTATAACTTTATAAGTAAAACAAACGAATCATTAAAACCTCTTATACAATCGAGTAAAAATCTCGTCATCGCGGTTAAGGCAAACTCTCGTTCCGCAATGTCTTACCGCCATCTGTTATGCCAAATGTGCAGCACTAATTTTAAATTGACGTTAACTGTTACTGAGATTAGCGCGTTCAAACCAATCTGGATCAGGATATTACACGTGTTATTGTGAGTCAACCATGAAAGATAGACATATGCTGTTAAGGGATATTTTTTAGGCAATTTTATGAAGAATATTTCCGTCATACATGATTTTTATGTAACTTTAACCATTAATGCTGCACACGCGACTGAAGCTTAAGAAATGGAGTAAATTCACCCGTTTTCCCCACATTTCCCTTCACTACTCTGCTCCTATTCATTGTAGCGCGATAAAAAGTATCCTATAATATGCCCAGGAGTATGAAGAATAATTGTACTAAGTTTCGTCAAAATCCGTCCAGTAGTTTTTGTTTCTATAAAGAACATACAGACAGACAGACAGACAGACAGACAGACAGACAAAAATTTTACTGATTGCATTTTTGGCATCAGTATCGATCACTTATCACCCCCTGAAAGTTATTTTGAAAATATATTCAATGTACAGAATTGACCTCTCTACAGATTTATTGTAAGTATATAGATACATATATAGATAATTCACTGACCGCCTCATGAAAAACACAATGGGACAGATCTAGACTGTAGGGTGGACGTGGTATCATTAATTTAAAATGTATGTTAATAACTCACCTGGAAGACTTCAGCAAGAGCCTTCGCCCCATCGTCCTCCAGTCTGTTTCGGCCCGCGATAAAGACTTTCAGGCTCCGTGTACACGATTTCAGAGCCCTAGCGAGCAGCTGGCCTCTGTAGTTGCATAGAACATTGTTGTTGAAACGGAGCTCCTGTGAAGACCATTAACAATAATGTTGTATCTGTTTGTACATTGCTTAAAATTATTTGACATCGAGAATAAAATTCAGAATTAATTTCAGTTAACAGTATAGGAGTTAATATATAAAAATAAGTGGCATTTTTCGTTTAACTTTGTAACTCAAGAATGGGCTCACCTATCCAAAACAATTATTCTAGGTGTGTTTGGACTATTTGTAGATGTATTTTTTTTGTATATTTTACTTTAAGCATTTTTAAATGCTAGGTATTATTATACCTTTTGACTATAATGTTAAAATTATAAACAAAGATAAATTCATCTGATCTCATGGCTCAGGCGGGAATCGAACCCAGCGCCTCTTGCAATCCGGCTAAGCTACCGAGACCGTTAGAAGACCTGACGAAAGCGCGGTAGTTAGCTTAGTGATCAGAGCGCTTGCCCGGATTGCAAGAGGCGCTGGGTTCGATTCCCGCATGAGCCATGAGATCAGATGATTTTTTCTTTGTTTATAATTTTAACATTACTATTTGTAGATGGTTTATTTAAAGTTTGCACAAAATCGGCTTAATTGTCCTTTATTTACCACATGTAGCGAAGCACATAATGGGCTGCTAGTATATAATTATTACAAACCTGTAACTGACTGCAGACTTCACTTTCCAGCAGCTTAGCCAGACCTTCCACACTAAAAAGCCCGAATGCATTATCACTCAAGTCCAGCACTTGCAGGCGAGCCCCGGCTGCTATCATACCATCTCCTAGCGCTTTCTGTGAACATGTAAATCATACTAATTGTTAAGGATAGGTAATAGTTATCACTAGGGAATGCAATCTCGATCTCGCGAGATCTCGAACCAATGATTATGGCGCGGGATCTCGATTTGTCAATCTCAAGTCGAAAAATTATAAATAATACCCTCCTCCTCCCAGGACCTCCAGCGCAGCCGCCGCATTAAAGCGCGACACACTAGCCACTGCACCACGGAGGCAGTTGTTATTAAAAATGTGGTTGTTGTTAAAAATTATATAGTGGATAGAAAATCGGATATTGTTGGAAAACAAAATAGTGTGATAATACGTCACTCACATAAAAACCTGAAATGGGAAGTTAAGTTGAACTCCAGCACGTATCCCTACTTATGTTAGAAATGCGATATTAACTCTGTCTGTCTGGTATGCTTTCCCGATTAAACCTCTCAAACAATTTTGTTGGAATTTGGTTTACAGGTATGGGCTGACTTAGGTGACAGGATACTTTGTTTTTAGGATTAGAAATGATGTTAACAACAAAACACAGGCAACAGACTTTTTGTTCAATTCTATACTGAAAGTATTGAAACAGGAATAAATGAAACATATCATATATGCCATATTTCTGAAAAAGTGCTTGTAATAAAATACCAAAATTTTGTTCTCTATAATACTAAAGAAAACTGACTATGATGTAAATTTTCGAAAGCGGTCAAGTGCGCAGGATATATTTGGGTGCACAAACGTACGCGCAAACGCAAGTGCACACTCTCGTCCGCACCCTCCTGGACCCAGTGGAACGGAAACCGATACGACCGGAGAAGAGTTCGGATGATTCCACTAATTTGGATGTTGTGGATAAAGTGAGCAGGGCACAAGAAAATTGGTACAGTGTAAATATATCTATACTATACATATATATATATATATATATATATATATATATATATATATATATATATATATATATACTATATACTATGTATAAAGAATTTTCTCAATGTGCTAAATTAATATTAGCTTATTTTGTAACTAGGCATACCATAGGTTCATCACAGTAGATAAGAATCATCTATTCATTACATTATTGACATACAAAACAAATTCCAAATACGTACCAATGTATGCCGTATCTCCCAAAATAACATATCGGACAATTTACATATCTTCAGCTCGGGATGATGCTCTAGGGCTTTGCCGATGGCCTCGGCCGCCGCCGCGCGGAGAGTGTTACCGGTAAGAGTCAGGTACTGGAGGTCAGGACATTTGTTGATTGCGTCCACAATAGGTTGAGCTGAAAGTTAAAGTTCACTTTATACATACCATACACTACATTTACACTCATTTGAGTTATAAACTCACAAAATGCACTAATGTTGGCAAGATTCTAATAGGAGGCTCTTAAGTATGGGGGAAAGTCAAAGACCGAAGAGATAAGTCTAAGTTATATTGCAATTTGATTAACAGCTAAATAATTTAGCATGTTATGAATGAGGGCTAAAGACATTGACAGATAAGAGTGATTGTGTAAATCTTTACAACGGCGTGTATTAAAAAATCAAAGGCATTACGAGTATAAACAAAAATTGTGGGAAAAATATTTAAGGTTATGTTTACTGAAATATTAAAAGAGATGTCCCATCCCAGGCCCGCACCATGTACGTGGTACCAAAAAATCGGTAAAATATTGCTATGTCCATTAAAAATACAATAAAACATTTTTGGTCCGTAGTTTAGTGGCTTAAAAAGAAAATCAAATTCATAATTGTTCACTTTACTTCGTAAAGATGGCAACTGTAATTTTTTTCTTTACTGGGATTTACAGCTTTGACCCCAGCCTTTTTAGGTCGTTTGTAACCTAAAAATATAAATACTTTGTGAAATAAACTGCATACTGTCAAAACAAAAATAAACTGACGGATAAACGACATGAACGTCATTCAAGTTTCAAAGATGCGTCTTGGTATAAATACTTTACTCTATGGATGCGTCCTCCGCCATATTGTACTGAGTTGCAATACTGTGGTTTAATTTATTGTTTCACCCAAAAAACTAAGGTTTTCCATTAGAATTGGAGTCATTAAAACTGTAGTACACTTATTCGCCTATATTTAGGTATAGCGTACATGGTCCAGGCCGAGACTTCATACATTTCTGGGACATCTCTTTTGTGTTGAAACTTGTTCTTCATGGTTGATTGAAATTTTAAAGTAAGGTGTATGTGTCAGAAATCCATTCTTTTGTAATAAATAAGAGAAAATTTAAGAAAACTTACCATCTTTTTTGTTATCCATTTTTAGCGATTTGCCAGAAAAATCTACGCCGCTTGTCGTCCTCTTTGGATCAATCAGAGATTTGTTTATAGAATTAAGATCAAAAGCCATTTCCTAAATATCACCAATAAAATAAATTAAATAAATTAAAGGACATGAAAACCATCGCGGCCACAGATGAGATTAATACAAACTAAACAGAGATAGCGATGGGCGATAATCCTACTACTATTATAAAGGCGCAAGTTTGTATGTATGGATGTTTGTTACTCTTTCACGTAAAAACTACTGAATGGATTTGAATGAAACTATACCACAATATAGCTTATACAGCAGAATAACACATAGGATATTGGAAATCGAAATCCACGCGGACGGAGTCGCGGGCGGCCGCTAGTTAATTTATAAAACTTAAGAAACACGAGAAGAGACTGCAAGTAAGTGAGTCCATGTCCTGCTCAGAGGACAGTAGTAGGGAATTGGGTTCTCTGGCTCACGGTCGTTCAACATAATCATAGTTTTAGTTTTCAGTCTTGGTGAATCGTTCAACTTTAGAGTGCGCTTATAGAGGCGCCTTGCGGCGCCTCTATAGCGCACAACGAGTTGACAGATTCACCAAGACTGAAAACTAAAACTAAGATTATGTTGAACGATCGCGATCCAGAGAACCCAATTCCCTACTATCACAATTAAAAGCTGAATTAATGAAGAGCTTATTATCTGCTTTTTATAGCTTTCTGTAAGAGTTAATAAGAACCTACGAGCTGATCAATTCATATAATATTGTAATCTTAATAATTTTAATATTTATGGTTTGATACTTTCCAATAGAGTAGTTCTTACGATAAGAGTAATTAATAAAACTAAAGTATACCAGTATTAGTACCAGTACGGTAGCTTCACTTAGCATAGAATGAGGTTATTTATATTCCTAGTTAGGTTATTATATTGGTGATTATCTCGGATCTTATATTATAAGTAGGTAATTAGGGTTATATCTATATCATGGAAGGAAACAAACTTTCTTCATACCATTTATTTAAACATAACACATTTTTTAAAGCACACACCTAAATACAGTTATGTATTGCACTCATAAATAAAACAGCAGAGATAGAATACAAATAATGTTTATTGGTAAGAGATTAACATTATTACAATATTAAAAATACTTGCTACTTTCATTACATATTTGTTCACTCACTTTATCAATTACTTCACGAACAGCTTTGTATATTTCATCTTTAAACACGTTTTGAACGATATGTTGGCAACATATTTCAGCGCTACATTTACAGACTGGTCCTTCACTATTGAGTTGGTCTGCATCGTATATTTCTAATTTGATGACTTTTCGCCCCACAGCAGGAATTTTAATGTACGAATACATTTCACTGTCCTTTGTTCGCTTTCTTGATGCGCCTGATCCTTCACCAAGTTGTTTCCCATAATTTTCTTGTACTTGATTAGGTCGAATGAAATTAAACAGAGACTCTGAATCCTGAAATTAAAAGAGATGTATTTATAAATTACATACAAATAATTTTCGCTATAATTATGTATTATTTATTCATTTACAATTTCAGTGAACTTACCGACATTTTTTATGATCGACAGACGTGTGATTATACCCAGAAAAGTTTTAATACTGTTAAAAAAATGTATGAAGTTGTGCCCTACTAATATTATAAATATTCCGTAATGATATATACTTACCTACATAGATAGGTAGGTACAGTAACTACAACAATGTTACTACCTAGGTACTTGTTTTATTTGTGTTCAAATCAGTATTGCATATTTTTTTATATATACATAAAACGTAAGTAAAGCCGTATGACAATATAAGTATTGCAATAATCTACTAATATTGTATATACATAAAAAACGTAAGTAAAGCTGTATGACAATAATAGTATTGCAAAGATATCAACTATCTTTCTGATATGGAAATTTTGCTGACATGCACCATGCGTCGTGAAGATGTGTACACTCACTCACGTATACCATATCGGGTAAGCTTCCTACGTCTTACAGCAACCACCACTAATGCACATCCAGAATCTATTTATAGCCCGTAAGTTGTATCCCACCTTTATTTCCTATTTTTTTGCGTGCGATTGTGCTTCAAATTTATCAAGTGAGTGAGTTATCTAAGACTTCAGTTTTAAAAAACAAGTGTTTTCAAGTACAGAGGAATTATAATGTAAGTATTCACACAAGTATTCAAATAACTAGTTTTGCAAAGATGTTTTCAATAAGTGACTTGATTGTTCACACATATTATATATATTTTAACTTGATATGTAACTATTTTTAAAACAATGTCTATTCAGGTCGAGCAAACAAGAAATGCAGGTGAGTGATAGCAGCTCCTCGAGTGACAGCAGCTCCAGCAGCAGCCGGGAGTCGTCCCCCGAGCGCGCGCCGCAGCCGCCGGCGCCCGCGCCCGTGCCCGAGCCTGCCTCACATGAGAAGAAGAGGAAGACCGCGCGCTCGCATTCTACTCCTAAGAGGTAAGTTATCATGATATAACAATGGTTTCACTATTCATAGTTCAGTATTCACAAATATTAAGTTTTCATTTCTTGTATAGGTACCGATTATTTTCTCCGTTAAACTTGAATTATATTATTGGAGATAATAAATAAAACTTACCAATTTACTACTTCGAACGTTTTTAGAACCAGTGTTTAGGTACTTTCTTTTAAAGTACGTACATAATATATCGTACAAACAAAACTAAGCAAGCTCTAACCTAAAATATTTTTATTCCAGAGCAAAACGTGAAGAAAGCTCGAAGAAGAGTCGAAAGCATAAGGTGAAAACTGATGAGCGTGCAGGGTGCTCCAGCAAGGTCACCGCGAAAGACATTATGGGCACCGATTCGGATGCGGATGAAGATAGAAAGATCGGTAAAAAAGATGAGCTCATATCGTATTTATGTCGTCGCGGACCTAGCGGTATTTCAAAACAGTTTAACGCTGATATAAGAGGCTCACGTTTCGCGGATCTGAAGCTTTATATGTGTAGTGAAATTGAAAATATTTCACCTATGAACAGGTGGCGTCATGCCGTTGTTACGCTGAAAACGAAAATAGATGACGACAATCCTGCATATCGTTATTTAGTTAAGTTTTTAAAAGAAGTCAAAAAGAACTTCAAGGATTGTCCGATATCTTATGTTAGTTCTCCTAATCAACAATAATTATTTAATAAATATAATATTATAATATTACCTTGAAATGTAAACAAAATAAGTGGCGTCATGCCGTTTTTACGCTGAAAACGAAAATAGATGACGACAATCCTGCATATCGTTATTTAGTTAAGTTTTTAAAAGAAGTCAAAAAGAACTTCAAGGATTGTCCGATTACTTATGTTAGTTCTCCTAATCAACAATAATTATTTAATAAATATAATATTATAATATTACCTTGAAATGTAAACAAAATAAGTGGCGTCTCATGCCGTTGTTACGCTGAAAACGAAAATAGATGACGACAATCCTGCATATCGTTATTTAGTTAAGTTTTTAAAAGAAGTCAAAAAGAACTTCAAGGATTGTCCGAATACTTATGTTAGTTCTCCTAATCAACAATAATTATTTAATAAATATAATATTATAATATTACCTTGAAATGTAAACAATAATATGTGTAGTGACTTTAAGATGTTACTCATATAATTATCGATAAATATAGCTATTTGTAATAATTGTATACTTATTAAAATATAACTAACATTATAATATTTCTATTCTTTCAGATTAATACCCCTCCAAAGCCTTGAATACAAAGATAAATACAAATAAAATAAAATGTACTGAATGTAATATTGAAATAATAGAGAACTCTTACAGATTTCATTTAAGAACTAACTTACATAAAAAGAATTGCTTATTAAAAACTAGTTTTGATAACGTTAATATTATAGCTACAGCTTTTCGTGACAGAATAGTAACTTATAGAGTAAACTCTGATAATAATGTATGTTCAACTCCGGAAGAATTTTTACACAAAATTACAAATGATATAAAAAAACTAATAGTAATGAATTTGCATAAACATGGTTCCGTAAAACTTAATTTTGAACTATTTGCTTATTTCAAATTACCGAATTCAGATGACATTCACATGAAATCATTTAATGCAAAGTATGAGACTGTATTTAAAAACACTGATTTATCTGAATTGTATTCAAAAACTCAGGATAAGTTGATTAATAAACTAAGCGAATTTCAACACTGTGAGTCAGGTTGGTGTTTCAACTCCGTCAGTCATATAGAAATTAATATAAATAAATACTCCCCTTTTAGGGGCGGTAGTTATTTACAACTACCTAAAGAAATAAGCAATACTAAAAGTTGTTTAAATGTGAAAAATTATGATAATCATTGTTTTGCATGGAGTATAGTAGCTGCATTATTTCCATGTACAAAAAACTCTAATAGAACGAGTTCGTATCCATTTTACTCTTCATTTTTAAACATTAAAGGAATGAACTACCCACCATCGAACACAGATATTAGATTATTCGAAAAAAATAATCCTTCAATTAGTGTTAACATTTATGGTTTAGATAAAAATAATCATATCACAGGTCCATTATACATGACAAAGCAGAGAAAGGAAAATCATGTTAATCTATTATACTTTGAACAGCATTCAAATGGACATTATTGTTTAATAAAAGACTTAGCTAAACTTACTCGTCGTCAAATAAGTAAACATCATGGTAAACCATACTTATGCGAAAGTTGTCTTCAGTTTTTTGTGACACAGGAAAAATATAACTCACATGCTTGTTCAAAAGTTTTGACAGTTTTACCAAGTAGAAATAGTAAATTAGAGTTCAAAAAATATGAAAGGCAGCAAAGAATAAATTTTGTTATATATGCAGATTTCGAAAGTTTGTTATTAAATAAACATGAAAAAAACAGTTCTTATACTGAAACCTATAAATTACATCAACCTTCAGTTTCGCGTATTACATTTGTTGTTCGCACGACGAAAGTCTTAGCAAACTTGTGCATTACAGAGGCTCAGACTGT
This sequence comes from Nomophila noctuella, assembly GCA_958496325.1. NCBI lineage: Eukaryota > Metazoa > Arthropoda > Insecta > Lepidoptera > Crambidae > Nomophila > Nomophila noctuella. The sequence continues at coordinate 971,584 of OY292510.1, read as the reverse complement.
GTTGATGTATTTATAAAAAGGCTAATCAAGGATGTAAGATATATAGAAAACATACTTAGAAAGAAGAAACCTATGCTGCCATTGACTCAAGCTCAAAAAGATGATTATTGTAAAGCAAGTATTTGTCATATTTGTAAACAAGCTCTAATAATTACTGATAAAGTCGCTGATCATGATCATATAACTGGTTTATATAGAGGTGCTGCTCATAGTAAATGCAACTTGTTATATACAATATGTCCTTTTGTGCCAGTAATTTTCCACAATTTAGCAAACTATGATGCTCATTTATTCATACAAGAATTAGCTAAATATGATGGTGATATCAAAGTTATTCTGAAAACTAAAGAAAAGTATATATCCTTTACAAAATATTTGAAAAACCCTAATTTCCCCTCGTCAATTCAAATAAAGTTTTTAGACTCATTCCAGTTTCTGAGTTCCAGTTTAGATATTTTAAGTAAAAACTTAACTGATACAGATTTAAAACACTTTAAAAAAATGTTTCAGTCTAAAGAACAGTTTCATTTATTACGACAAAAAGGTATATACCCATATGATTACATGGATTCATATAAACGATTTGAAGAAAAAATATTGCCTAAAAGAGAACACTTTTATAATAGTTTAACCCGTGAACATATTAATGAAGGTGATTATTCTCGAGCACAAGCAATTTGGAAACTCTTTAACATTCAAACACTCGGAGAATATACAGACTTATATTTGAAATGTGATGTGTTGCTTTTATGTGATATTTTTGAAAAGTTTAGGAACAGTAGTCTTGAATATTATAAACTGGACCCCGCTTATTATGTAAGCTCTCCGGGCTTAAGTTGGGATGCCATGCTTTTATATACAGGTATTAAATTAGATTTGTTAGATAATAAAGATATGTACGAAATGATAGAAAACGGGATACGTGGTGGTTTAGCTCAATGTTCGCTAAGACATGCTAAGGCAAACAACAAATACATGCCCAATTATGATGAATCTGTACCATCTAGCTATCTTATTTACTTAGACTGTAATAATCTGTATGGTAATGCTATGAAGCAGAAATTACCTATGTCAGACTTTAGATTTTTATCTGACGATGAAATTAAGAATTTAAATGTATTAAGCATACCTGATGATGCTGAATTTGGATGCATTTTAGAAGTGGATCTAGTATATCCTGATAATTTACATTCAAGTCATAGTGATTTACCATTTGCACCGGAAAAACATATTCCACCCGGTGGCAAAACAAGAAAACTCATAGCAAATTTATATGACAAATTTAATTACATCATCCATTATGTATATTTGACAGAATGCATGAGAAATGGTTTAGTACTAAAAAAAATTCATCGAGTGATAAGTTTTCGACAGGAAAATTTTTTAGCTAAATACATAGATTTAAATACAAAATTGCGTCAAAATTCAACATCCGCATTTGAAAAAGACTTTTTTAAACTTTTGAATAACGCTATTTTTGGTAAAACGATTGAAAACAGAAGAAAACAGGTTGATGTTAAGTTAGTTTCAAAATGGAGTGATATAAATAATAAAACAAATAAAGAAACTGGGGCAGAAAAACTATTATCAAAACCCAATTTAAAAAGTGTAGCCATATTTTCAGATACTTTTGTTGCTATTCAGCTAAAATTAGAAAAGATTATGTTAGACAGACCGATATACATAGGATTTTCAGTCCTTGAATATGCTAAACAACACATGTATAATTTTCATTATAATTTCATGAAAAAGAAGTATAATGATAGAATTAGGTTATGTTATACTGACACCGACAGTTTACTTTACTTAATACATAGTGATGATTTTTATACTGAAATTAAAAGAAATATTTCTTATTACGACACAAGTAACTTTGAAAGGAATAATGTTTACGGTATGCCTGTCTTAAATGCGAAAATACCAGGTCTTTTCAAAGATGAAATGGGTGGTGATATTATTAAACAATTTATTGGTTTGCGGGCAAAACTTTATTGTATCGAGAGTACAAAAACCCTGATTAAAAAAGCAAAAGGTGTATCAAAGTCGGTTACTAAAAAACTGAAAACAAGTCACTATCAAAACACATTAAACAAAAACATAAATATGAGATGTAGCATGAATTTAATACGATCTTTGAAACATGTACTATATTCACAGAGAATAAACAAACTGGTGTTAAATAGACAAGATGACAAACGACAAGTTATGTCAAACCAAATAGACACTTTACCATGGGGACATTGTGATACTTTAATGTAAATGTAATTGAGTAAGCGAGGATAATTATTTTTGTTAAAACTGTATATATTTTTAATCATGTCAGCAAATACTTTTTGCTAATAATAAATAATTAATACTAACCCTAACATTATAAATTAATAAGTAGTGAATAAGAGAGAATAGTATTCTTAAGCATACTTGTATAAACATAATAGGTACTATAAAAAAATATAATAATGAAAAAAATATAATTTTTAAACTGATTGAAGACTTTTTATTTCTCCATACTAAAAGAAATAACTAATTAATTATTTATTTCTCAGAAGTGTAAGAAGCTAAAGCATTTAACAGGAAAATTTTAATTTTCTATATGTGACAGATTCTGAATCATATTTAAGGAACCTGCTCACGTTTTTAGCTCATTCTTACCTCATATTCATGATGAAGCTTGTTAAACAAACTCTTTCGTTGGAGGTTAAAAATGTGAATGTTGATACCAAAAAGCAGAATGAAAGGCATAGCAAGCTTTTGCCTGATACAATAAGGTGTATAATTTGCGGTCCCTCAAATTGTGGGAAAACTAACGTTATGATAAGTTTGTTGTTACATGAAAATGGTTTGAAGTTTTGTAACGTTTATTTATATTCTAAAACAGCTTTTCAGCCTAAATACTGTTTTTTAGAAAGTGTGTTAAAAAGAGTAGATGGGGTAAAGCTTTTTAAATTTAATGAACACAATGATGTTATTCTCCCTCAAGATGCTCTTCCAAATTCCATCATTATATTTGATGACGTTGTATGTGATCGACAATCAATTATTCGCAATTATTTCACTATGGGTAGACATAATAATATTGATTGCTTTTACCTATCACAAACATACTCTAAAATACCAAAACAATTGGTACGTGATAATGCTAACTTCTTAATAATCTTTAAACAAGATGATGTTAATCTAAAACATATTTACAATGAACATGTTACTACTGACATGACTTGGACTTTTTTTAAAAATATGTGCTCAATGATTTGGAAAGATCAACACAGTTTCCTGATAATTGATAAAGAAAGACCAATAGCACAGGGAAGATATAGAAAAAAGTTTGATATATTCATAACATTCTAAAAAAGCGCTTAGCTCCATATTTAACTCTATTTTTTAAAGGAAAGTATTAAGATCAGTTGCTTATAAGAACAGTTAACATAGTAAAAATATTAGTATCTTTGTTTCTATTGCAATTAATGGGTGTTTAGTGATAATGGAAGAAAAAATTACGCAGCAATTAATTAAGGCTGTGAAATCAATTCAGGCTAAAGTAAAGCAAATGAAAAATGAAGAAGATCAAACTGACTTAACTATGAAAAAGTTGTTGAACCCTGTTACTGTTCCTATTAACACCATGGTTGAAAATACTTGTAACAATAATAATAATATATTATTTCATCGCAAGAATATGGACAAATTTAATTCAATGCATAAATTTTGTACATCAAGTGAAGATTTTAGACATTTAAACTCGAACAATTCAACTATGAATGAAGAACCTAAAGATGATGATGGTGATCAGGAAAGTGAAAAAACAGACATTTTATATAAAAGCTTTGACATGTATGATGATGTTGATGATCAGAGTATTTTACTTAAGTCATTAGTAAAAGATGATATGTTCAATATTTACGAAAACATTAATATTCCATGTGGAATACGAAGCCTTCATAGAGATTTATTTATGGGTAACTCGAAAGTATATCTTTCTAAAACCGATAATTTACCCGATGGTGGTGGTACGAAATATTTTATAACTATTGATACTGATAAGCATGAATTAACACCTGGACTAAAAGAATTGCTTTTATCTAAGAAACCGGATTTAAGTTTGGTATCTGAAAGTGATAAAGTAAAATATAAAAATATGCTTTCTGTTACCAACGCACATAGAAGAGATTACCATCCTAACGGACAAATCAAAGGTGACAAAAGCGCTAAATATCGTGATATAATCAAACCTTTATTCGGTAATGCTACGTCAGAAAAACATGGAGGAAATTTGCCAAAGTTTAAAACGTATAGATCTAATACTGATTTAGTATACTGGGACGATCCCAATGAATTGATTGAGAGATTAAAGTTATTGATTGCCTCAAAAGAAGCTGGAAATACTAATCATGATAATGAAATTTTGTCTATTATTGAAGAATTAAAAGAATGTGGTATTATTAAACAATAAAACCAAGAACATATTTAAAAAATATGTAGTAACATACAAACTTTCAATATGAACGTTGACAAATTTGGTCATCACGTATATAAAAACCGAAGAATTAAACATGATTTAAAGATGGTTGATTGTGCTCTACAACAATTGAGTGATAACATTTTGGATGCTCAAAATAAAATTATACGAAATGTAAATTTACCAGTTTACGCTACAGATAGTACGAACAAAGAGTATGTTGACAAAGCTATTGACGATTTCAATAAAAAGATAGTAAAATATACTACAGAAAAAGAATTATTATATAAATCGTTAGAAAAGTATTTGAAAGTCATTCAATCAACTGAGCATAAGCTGAGTGAGTTGAATATTAAATTAAATAATTTGGAAAAAATTGTGAACAAATCTAAAAAATGAGTAAAGCTGATGTAGTTAATGAAATACATAAAAATGTGAGAGTTAATTTTCCAAGACGAAGAGTTATTATGAAAGATATCGATGACTTGTGGCAAGCCGATCTAGTTGATATGCAAGCTGTTAGTAAAGAAAACAATGGTTACAAATATATTTTAGTAGTTATTGATACTTTCTCAAAATATGCATGGGCCTATCCTTTGAAACGGAAAACGAAACACGATATGTAAGGCTTTTACTGATTTATTCGGTAAGGGACGTGTCCCAAAAAAATTGCAAACTGACTTCGGAACAGAGTTTTATAATGATGAACTGAAGAAAATTATAAACAAACTAAATATCAGACATTATTCCACATACTCTGTTAAAAAGGCTTCTATTGCAGAAAGACTTATAAGAACGTTGAAAACGAAAATGTATAAATTATTTAGTTTAAAGGGTAATTACAAATGGATTGATGGTATTTTAAAAGATGTGATTCATGAATATAATCATTCTTATCATAGAACTATAGGTCTAAAGCCTGTAAAAGTAAATAAAAATAATATTAAAATTTTGCATGATAGATATACCAAACTAGCAAATAGAACAGTGAAGAGATTCAAGTTTAGTGTAGGGGATTATGTGCGAATAAGCAAACACAAAGGATTATTTGAAAAAGGGTATACACCTAATTGGTCAACGGAAATATTCAAGATAATCAAAGTTCAAAAAACATCTCCACCGACATACATAATTGAAGATGCAGAGAAAAGACCAATTTTAGGAGCATTTTATGAACAAGAGTTACAAAAAACAAAGCATCATAACATATATCTCATAGAAAAAGTATTAAAAATAAAAGGAAATAAGGTGTTCGTAAAATGGTTGGGTTTACCTTCAAATGAAAATAGTTGGATTAATAAGTCGAATATAGTTCAATAGTATATTAAGACGCATACATTCTAACAATAAAGTAGTTCCATACGAGTAATGGTAGACAGCAGTCTCCTCAATTGGTTTATAAATAAATTACCATTTGAACTTCACTTACCTGGATATAACTATTGTGGTCCCGGAACTAAACTAGAAAAAAAAAGCTACGTCTAAGAGAAACGGGTATTAATTTAATTTATTGGATGAATACTGTAAAGAACACGACATAGCTTATTCCAAATCATCTTCATTAAGTGATCGTCACATGGCTGATATGAAATTGATGAAAATGGTAAGAAAACGTAATGAAGACTTAAACGCTGGTATGGAGGAAAAGTTAGCAGCTCATATGGTGAATAAAGCTATGTTAGCAAAAAATGTCAATGGCTATGGTTTGAGAAACAAGAAGAAAGAAAATAAAGAAAGCGTTACAAGAGGAGGGGTCTCACACAAGAAAACATTTAGAAAAACTAAAGCCTAAGTGTAAAAAAATGGCTATTGAACTAGCAATAGCTGCGGCTAAAGAGGTCATGAAAGATTCTGGTGTAAAACTACCTCGCATAATTCCTGTACCAAAAACTGGTGGTTTTCTTCCGCTGATACCTATATTTGCTGGATTGTCTGCTGCCGGAAGCTTAACAGGTGGAGTTGCAGCAATCACTAAAGCTATTAATGAATTTAAAGCTGCTAAAAAACACATGGCTGAACTGAAACGACATAACGAAAAGATGGAATCCTTATGTATAGGGAAAGGTTTAGAAGTTAGACCTCATCATGATGGATTAGGAATTTACATTGCTAATAAAAAAAACTAGGTAATCGGCTACCCAATCGAGCTTTGAGCAATATCGATATTATTAAAAATGGTAAAGATATTCCATTCTTCCGAGGTGTTTACATGCGTGATGAATTGCCTAAGTATCCACTTTCGAAAGAATGTGGTATTATTAATCTAGATAGCTCTGAAAAATCAGGTTCTCACTGGGTAGCCTATGCGAAATATCATAAAAATATAATATATTTCGATAGCTATGGAAATTTGAAGCCACCAAAAGAATTCAAGACCTATGTAGGCAAAAGTAATATAAAATACAATAATGAAAATATACAACAAAATCATCCTTTTAACTGTGGTCATTTATGTCTCCAATTTCTCAGAAATTTTTGGTCCAAAATACTTAATAAATAGGCAAGAAACCTTCCAAATTATTTAGTATTAAATAATGTCTATTACTTTAACCATAACCGGAAACAAGTCTTACTTGGAATCACAATTCCAATCACCTTTAACTTTATGGGAAAAATGTGAATGTGGATTAGTATACTTTTCCGCTTTAAATTCCGTGCCAAATGTAACTGCTCTCAACAACATATTTACTTACGGTGATGATAATAAGCGGTTACAGATACCTGTTGGAACTTACGATCTTTACGATATTGCTGAATATCTTGAAGCAAATATCACAAATTGTGAAATCAAGATTAAACCTAATAACAACACGTTAAAGTGTCATTTTTATTGTTCACAAAGTGTAGACTTCAGCATAGATAATAGCATAGGACAGCTCTTAGGCTTTAAAAACGTTAAATTAGAAGCAAATAAATGGTATGAATCTGTAAGTCCGGTAAGCATTCTCCCTCTCTCCTTGATAAGGATCGAATGTGACCTAGTACAGGGAACATACAACAACGGCTCACCTTCACATATTATACATGAATTTGTGCCCGACGTATCACCTGGTCATCGATATATAGAAAAACCACAAAATATCATATATTTACCTGTTAACAAATACTGTGTATCTTCTCTCAGTGTAAAAATTCTAGACGAACACGGAAATTTCATTGATTTCAGGGGCGAAAATATTCAATTACGTCTTCATTTACGTAAAACATTATGATAGTATTTTATAAAGCTCAGAATACAAACATCAAGCGTGTTAATACTCGTCATTGTGTTAAAGTGACCGCACGTGTTAAACCTGTTAAAAAAATTACGAAAGTAAATAAAGAATTTCTTCAGGCCCTAGGATTCAAAACATGAGTATTCTAGGAATAAGTGATTTTCCCCGATACGATAACTCAATCGAGAGTTATGAAATTCACACTTATAATCCGTATAATAATAATTTCAATGAAAATGATGAAATAAGAATTCATCAGCAAGATATATACATACTACCATCAGCAAGTGCTATCTATATTGAAGGAGATATACAAGTCTATGATAAAGATGGTAAACAAATGAAAAAAGCTATTACGCTTACTAATAACCCAGTTTTATTTCTATTTCAAGATATTCGATATGAAATGAATGGTATTGAAATAGACCGCATCAAAAATGCTGGAATTACTACTTGCATGAAATCGTATATATCAATGAATGAAGCGGAAAGCAAAGTTGCAGCTATATGGGGGTGGAGTCCAAATGGAACTTTAGCGAGTAATAATAGTTTCAGTGCAGTTATACCTCTCGACAAAATATTAGGATTCGCAGAAGATTATAAAAAAATTATAATTAACTGCAAGCATGAACTTATTTTAAACAGAGGTCATAGCGTATTGAATAGTATTGTTTTGTCAGATGATGTTCATCATATTAAAATAAATATACAAAAAGTGCAATGGCGAGTGCCGCATATCAAAGTTTCGGATTATGAGAAACTATCATTACTTAAAATTCTTGAGAAAGATAAGCCTCTTCAAATAGCGTTTAGAAACTGGGATTTATATGAATACCCTGTATTACCTAAAACAATGAAACATTCATGGTCGGTAAAGACTTCTTCACAATTAGAAAAACCTCGTTACGTAATTTTGGGTTTACAAACAAACAGAAAGAATAGTAGAACATTGAATTGTTCCCAGTTTGATCATTGTAAGTTAACAAACGTTACATTATTTTTAAATTCACAGTATTACCCTTACGAATCTTTGAATTTGAAGTTTGATGAAAATAAATATAATATATTATACGATATGTACGCAAAATTCCGTCATTCGTATTACAACATTCCACCGGACCCCTTGCTCAATTTAGATAATTTTAAAAGCAAAGCTCCCTTGTTCATCATCGATTGCTCAAGACAAAACGATAATTTGAAAACTGGACCTGTAGATGTGCGAATAGAAATTGAATGCTCTGACTATTTACCTGATAATACAACAGCATACTGTTTAATTATTAACGACCGGCTGGTTGAATACAAGCCTCTAAGTAAAATAGTGCGAAAATTATCATGAATGTTATAGTAGATGTTCAAGGTTTTAAAACAGATGATAATAAGTTTATCTTAAAGGAAATTGCTATCCTTAACAAAAACCAAGTACAAATTCTTCTTATAAAATCCCCTTTCCCTTATTACGACCTGACCAAAACAGAGAGAAGACAAGTCAGTTGGATTGAGAGAAACAGAGCAGTTTACTGGAAAGAGGGTTTTATACCATACCCTGATCATAAAGCCCATATCATGAAACTGTTATCAGACAAAGCAGTTTATACTAAGGGACTAGAAAAAGTAAATTGGTTAAAAGATTTAACAGAAAATAACAATGTTTATAATTTAGAAGATTTGTCTTGTCCTAGTATATTAAATTTGTATGATAAGTATGAAAAATCAAATGATGTATTTAGTTGTATGTATCACGATAAGGTGTGTGCTTTAAAAAATGTGTTTTGTTTGAAAAAATGGTGTGAAGAAAATAAAATTTTTTAAACCAATTTGTTTGTTTCCTTCCATAACTTTAATTACCTACCTATTAGATAACCCTAATTACCTACTAATAATATAAGATCAGAGATATTCACCATTATCATAAGTAATACTTGGAAACTTTACTTAGTTTTATTAATTACTCTTATCGTAAGAACAACTCTTTTGGAAAGTATCAAACCATAAATATTAAGATTATAAGTTTACAGTGTTAAATGAATTGATCAGCTCATAGGTTCTTATTAACTCTTACAGAAAACTATTATAAGTAGATAATAAGCTCTTCATTAATTCAGCTTTTAATTGTGATAGTAGGGAATTGGGTTCTCTGGATCGCGATCGTTCAACATAATCTTAGTTTTAGTTTTCAGTCTTGGTGAATCTGTCAACTCGTTGTGCGCTATAGAGGCGCCGGAAGGCGCCTCTATAAGCGCACTCTAAAGTTGAACGATTCACCAAGACTGAAAACTAAAACTATGATTATGTTGAACGACCGTGAGCCAGAGAACCCAATTCCCTACTACTGAGGACCAAAAATTCTACAGTTGAAATTAGGCATGCTTGCCTCCATGCTTTAAAACATATAGCTGCTCATATATGTACTTTGATGAATTGCTTTGAGCGTATTATAGTACATTACAGTAAAAACAAACATATTAAGTAATTCGTCGGAGTACGTCCGTTTCTTCCCGTGGATGTCGCTAGTGTCGCCACTTCCCGTACATAAACAGCTCTGGAGCGCCCCCTAGCGTGGACTTTAAAAATCATTTTGACAAGTTTACTTGCCGCCATTTCTGGTTCATTGTTCGGTTCATAATGGTATTTAATTAAGCCAGGTAGACATTACCTGAGGTGGAATTCACTAAGCGCAAATGTCATAATCTCACGGTTGTATCAACGGCGACAGTACAAAATTAGTACTAAATTCCTACTGTCGCCGATGACACAACCGTGAGATTATGACATTTGCGCTTAGTGAATCGCCCCCCTGGACTTCGGACGTCTGAGGAAACACAATACAAATTTTATTGGAAGGTAAAATTTTTATATTATGAGTTCCGTACGACGTCCGAAGTCCATTATGAGAGACGTGTTTGTTATCTCCTGGCGGCTTGTGCAAAATGAATGTAAACGCAACAATGTGAATGATACAATATGTATGTTTGATTTGATTCGTAAGAACCAGAATAACTTTTCCTTGAAGGATGTTTTTACCAAAATTGAAAACAATCGACAATTTATTTAAGTATTGAAAATATTTTGACAGAGACTTTTCTGTATGATTTTCATTTGATACTATAATGGTTTTTGATTAGACTTTCTAAATATGCTTTTATGTTGCCAAGTTGCTTTGGCAAGTTTGTATGTGTGGATGTATGGATGTATGGATGTATGGATGTTTGTTACTCTTTCACGTAAAAACTACTGAATGGATTTGAATGAAACTTTACCACAATATAGCTTATACATCAGAATAACACATAGGATATTGGAAATCGAAATCCACGCGGACGGAGTCGCGGGCGGCCGCTAGTATCGTATAAGTATAGGATAACAGTTTTCTATAAAGTTTAAATACGAAACGGCTGACCTTCAGCTTCTAGGGGACGCATGTATACCAGCTTCTTTTAACTCACTTTGGACTCATAAACCCTATTGGGAGTAGCGGGCTTAAACGGAGATTTAGTTGTGATGAATAAATTAGTTATGGGACCTCTGATGTCCTTTGACCATTTACAAGAGCTCTCTCTAAGCCAATATTATGTAGAATTAACGTTTATGTCTGGAGAATCCAGTAAAGTCCAACTGGACTGTTAGATATCTAAAAGAATCTGTTTACGAGCCCAACATAGGATGAAGTGTAATAGAATTATCCACAAAAACCTCGGGATAGCTATGTAAAGTGACAAATCATGAACTCGACGGCTAGAAGCTAGCAATAAAATAGCCGTACTTCTCCACATATCAATCTATGAAGTTTTTGGGTAACTATTATTAAAATGTTGAATCAAGACTCTCGCATCCCATAAAGGAACTTTATGAGACACTGGTTTTGCTAATTCGATTGCTTGGAGAATACGCGTTACTACTATGCGACTGTTGGAGATTTGAGCAATAGAAATAGCTTCCCAAACAAGTGCTAAAGATAAAGATAAAGATATTTATTTACAGAACATGTGTTATCATACAAGTTTGTCAGGTTTTTACATAGGTCCAACATGCTTACCGATATCTCAGTGTGTAAATTTATTTAATTAAACATTTTTTAACATAAATAGAATTTATATAATAAAATTAAAAAATTAGGTATAAAGTCAAATAAAATTTAAATATTAAAATTAAAAATTAGGTATACAGTCAACATTATTATTATAGTTTGTCACTTAAAAAGTCATTAACATTATAATAGCACTTATTAATTAAAAATGATTTGAGATTGAGATTAAAAAATTTGTCATTCAGTTCTTTAAATTTATTTGGAATCTTATTATAAATTATTGGAGCCATGCATACTAAACTATTCCTTAGCAATGTAGTCTTAGCAGGATGTAAGCAAAGCCTATTACCATCGCGACGATTGCGTGGAACTATGTCACATAATCGCGGAGAGAGTTGAGGGTTGCTTCTAACAAATAAAGCTACCTCCAAGATGTAAAGTCACGGAAGTGTTAGAATTTTATGCCGAACTAGCGGCCGCCAGCGACTCCGTCCGCGTAGGTTTCGGTTTCCGCACACAGTGTTACGATAGAATAGAAGCTAAAAGCCTTCCTTGACAAATGGTTAGTGGATTATTTAACACAAAATATTTTGTCAATTCGAACCAGTAGCTACTGAGAACAGCGCGTTCAAACCAATTTGGATCAGGTGTTACACGTGTTATTGTGGGTCAACCATAAAAGATAGACATAGGCTGCTAGGAGATATTTTTTAAGACAATTTTATGTAGAATATTTCCTTCATACATGATTTCTATGTGACTTTAACCATTATGGCTGTACACGCGTCAGAAGCTTAAAAAATGGAGTAATTTCTCCCGTTTTCCCAACATTTCCCTTCACTACGCTGCTCCTATTGTTTGTAGCGTGATGAAAAGTATCCTATAATATGCCCAGGAGTATGAAGAATAATTGTACCAAGTTTCGTCAAAATCCGTTCAGTAGTTTTTGTTTCTATAAGGAACATACAGACAGACAGACAGACAGACAGACAGACAGACAGACAGACAGACAAAAATTTTACTAATTGCATTTTTGGCATCAGTATCGATCACTTAGCTTCCCTTGATAGTTAATTTGAAAATATATTTAATGTACAGAATTGACCTCTCTACAGATTTATTATAAGTATAGATAAATAGTGGCTTGCAACTGTCAATAGATCGAAGCCCAAACATGGCCCGTATACAACGTTTTTGTGTTTTGAAAGCTACGTCTTTGTTCGTTGAATAGCCCCAGAAAATAGGGATGTTGCCACCACCAGTCATTTGACCTTCTTTTATTAACTGTCAAAACGATTCCAAACTATGAAGTTTGTATGGGAATAGCACACTATGACGTCACTAGTTTTATAGTCAACTGAGTAACTAATTGTATAATTTTAATTTATTAAAAATCTTAAGTTTACGTATAAACGAAAACAAACCAATACATTACGTGCTAAAAAGCGTCTTCTTTTTTAAGAAAAGTGTTGTGAAATTAATTATGATATGTGTTAACATCCCTATTATGCCGTATCTTAGAACAGACTCAACCAAGCCGTAATATGCAGTTATAAGCGTGTCGGTGCTGACTGTTGTCGACAGCCTCAGTAGAGCAAAAGCTGAACTTCAAATTCGTTTACACATTGCATCTATATGACACTTCCAATTTAGTTTCTTGTCGATTTGCAGTCCAAGAAATCTAGCAGTATCGACTTGTTCAATGTGATCGCTTTTATAGGAAATGTCCAGATCAGAGGGGCTTTGAGATCTCTGGCTAAAATTCATTAAATGTGTTTTTTTCAAATTTATCTTTAAGTTATTATTATTTAGATATGAAATTATGGATGTCAAGGATTCGTTTATGTCATTTTTATAATTATTAATGTCATTACAATTAATTGTTATAGTGCATTATCATCGATTTATGCACTTAAATGCACACGATACGTATAAAAATAAATGTGCTAAATATTTTGCAACATGACATGGTTTAGTTAGGCTAATGGGATATAACATGACGAGACCAGATCTCGGTCCACGTCTCCCACCTAACGTGAGCCAAGCTTCCGGTTGTAAGTTGTTGACTTTCGCTGGAAGTCTGTTGGTCACTGTATCCACTAACCTGGTCTGAAGGTGTCGGATTATCCTTGGGCCTGTTGACCAGCGTAATTTCAGGTCCGGGTGCCAAAAATATGAAGCGACCCACTGCTGAAATGTTCTTTACTCATAGGATGAGTCCCGTTGGAGGACACGTTCCAGCTACTTCATAACGCTAACACCTGCTGAAAGAGTCGTGATAACAAGCGTTCGAGCCCGACAAGTCTAGCGTACCTTAGTTAGTTAGGAAGTTCGCTGTCTTCAATACCAATAGATTGACCTCCGAAATTCCCCATTTTCTTGAAAATGTCTCGAATTGCCTATTTGAGTAGATGTCATTCGGAGCCAGCGCGTTTGCGCGAGAGGTGATCGGCCTCCGCTTTGTATATTCCGGGAAGGTGGCGAGGAATGATGCGATGCAACCTGTTGTCAAAGTTATATAATTCCTCGGTCAAACTCAACAGTAGAGGTGAATTCGATCCGCTCTCTCGTTTCTGATATAAGGCACACTGTCTTGTTGACGTTCTGTACAATCATTGAGGAGTTCTTCAGAACGTCTCTTTCTTTTGTTATGGTGGCTATTACTGCATATTTTTTTTTTGGAGTGCCAGTTTCTCTGAGACATGCTCCAAGCTCCTTGGATCTTCTTGTTGTTTACTAAAGCCCCCCATTGTACATCGGAAGAGTATAGGATAATACAAATCAGGGTACAAGTTTTCCCGCCACCAGTTGAGTTCTGTTCACACTTCGATTGTAATAACAGGTTTCCGACGACTCGACGAAACTTGACGTTGCAGATGCCGATGCCATACGATGCAACCTTCCCCGGAGGGTGATGAAGGTCGCAAAGTTTGTTAACCCCAGAGGCGTTGAGTCTGCTTGGGGTTCAACAAGTTGACGTCGCGTTGCAGATGTCGGCAATGCAACCTTCCCCGAAGGGTGATGAAGGTCGCAATGTTAGAAAACGGAAGAGGCCTTGGGCCTACTTCAGGTTCAAAAAGTTGACGTGGCGTTGCAATTACCGGCGACACCTTCCCCGCAGGTTGATGAAGGTCGCAAAAGTTAGATAACCTAAGAGGCGTTGAGCTTGCTTGAGGTTCAACAAGTTGAAGTGGCGTTGCGGATGCTGGCAATGCAACCTTCCCCGGAGGGTGATGAAGGTCGCAAAAGTTAGAAAACCTAAGAGACGCTGAGCCTGCTTGAGGTTCCAACTGCCAGTGGCGCGGCAAGCCAACATACGTAGGCAAATCTTGGCTATTTTATCCCTGGGAAGAGGCTTGGTATAGAAGTATTCCAGTGGATGCCTAGATATTCGATCGAGTTAGTTGTGTTGATGATCGATATTTGAATGTTTACATACTAACCTCGTGTAGATGGAAAGGTCAAGGCAGCCTTCACTTGTGCTCCGAGTATGTCCTAGTTGATGTATACAATGCAATAAATTTTCAAGCCGTGCCTCGGAAAGCACATTAAGCCGTTGGTCCTACGCCTGATCTCTCTACGGTCGTGTCAGACTGCTGTCCCACCGAATTATGAGAGTGAGGAAATAGGAAGTGCACCCGTGCTTGCGCACGCGCCTATGCACTATAATATATCCTGCGTACTTGGCTAATCGTAAGATTGGCCGCCGTGGCCGAATTCGGCTAGGAGGGTATTATTATTATTTATCAGTTTTCCTTTTTTATCTCAGCACAAGTGCCGGTAATTTAAAATGATGCACGGGCGCAGTGGCCAAGTACAAAATTTTATCAAACAGTCATGTTATTGGGTCTTGGCTCTTCCTGGAGAAAGCGCCTTACTATACGGCAGGTGTTTAATATTGCCGCTTTCTGCATTGTGATGTAGGAACTCTCAGGGAGATCCAGAATGCTCAAACATTTGAGTAAATATTTAGGTATTACTCCTGTACTTGAGAGCACCAGTGGTACTATGAAAACTTTTTCTAAATTCCATATTCTTATGATTTCTTCCTTTAATTCTGAATACTTGTGAATCTTTTCTGATATCGACTTTTGCAAATTATGTGTGTTGGGTACAGTAATATCAATTATGTATGCTACTTTATTAATTTTGTCTAATAATGTTATGTCAGGTCTATTGCAGTGTATAGTTTTGTCTGTAAGGATTGCTCTATCGAAATATATTTTGTGATTGGAACTCTCAAGAACAGGTTTCGGAGAGTATTCATAATATGGTTTCGTTTTAGCAGGTATGAGTTTGTGCTTGATTGCGAGTTTTTGGTGTATGTAGTGAGCGACTTGGTTATGACGGTGAGTGTAATCGTGTTGGGCTAGGAGTGGACACGCATTGATAATGTGTTGGATGGTTTCGGGGTATTTTTGGCATTTTCTGCACCTGTCATCGCTTGCGGTGGGCTCTTTGATGATAAATTTTCGGTAATTCTTTGTGCAGATAACTTGATCTTGTATGGCAATTAAAAATCCCTCCGTTTCCGGGAATAAGTATCCAAGTTTTAAAAATTTGTTTGAAGCCTCAGCATCTATATGATTTTGTTCTAGATCCTGAATATGCCTACCATGCAATTCTTTTTGCCTCCACGCTAATAGTCTTTCCTGAACTGCTTCACTTGTACTTTTGCTGTGTAAGTTTGTGCATTTTAAGTTGAGAGTTGTAAAATTATTGTCTGCTTCTGCAATATTCTTGTGTATCTGACTGCTATTCACTTTGCTGTAAAAGAATTGTCTGAGGCTGTTTATCTGGCTTTGTAACAAGATATTTAGATCAATTAGTCCTCTTCCTCCCATTGCTCGTTTGATATACATCCGTTGAATGGCTGATTTTGGATGAAGATACTTATTTCTCGTTAACGTTGATCTTGTTCTAATTTCTAAGTTTTTTATATCAGTACGACTCCATTTAATGACTCCAAAAGAATATGTTAAAACCGGAATTGCAAATGTGTTAAGGGCTTTGAAGAGGTTTCTTGAGTTCAATCGCTTCTCACATAATACATTAATACGTCGCATATATTCTGCTTTTAGTTGAGCCTTAATTTTTGTATGGTTTATGTGTTTGTTCTGATTTATACCTAAATATTTATAATATATGCTTTCACTATCCATGCTTTAATATTTATGTCATTTTCACAATAATCTCCAGGCAAAATTTTTCCTCTTTGTATATGTAGTATGTTGCATTTATCCATACCAAATGACATGCGAATATCGTTACTAAATTTAGCAGTCAATTCTATTAAACTTCTCATATCACTCTCAGATGTGGCGTATAATTTAATATCGTCAACGTACAGAAGATGGGTTATTGAATGATTACTGGTCATCTTATATCCATTATTTGTGTTAATTAGAAGACTAGAAAGAGGGTTAAGAGCCAAACAGAACCATAATGGACTCAAAGAGTCACCCTGAAATATGCCATTTCGAATATTTATTTCACCTGTAGTTATTGCAGCGGAATTTGTTCTGAGTGAAAGCGTTGTTTTCCAGTTATCCATAGTATTTTCTAAAAAAGTTATAATAGTTGGATTGATCTTATATATTTGCAAAACACGAATTAACCATGAATGGGGTACGCTGTCAAAAGCCTTTTTATAATCTATGTAAGTTAAATGTAAATTTTTATGGGCATGTTTAAGAATAGTAGAGTCAATTATAAGTTGTTCTTTGCATCCTTTATGGCTCTGTCTGCATCCTTTTTGCTCTTCTGCTATAACATTATGTTCTTCTAAGTGTTTGCTTATTTTAAGGGCTATGCAGGACGTTATTAGCTTATAGATAGTAGGTAAACATGTAATGGGTCTGTATTGAGCTGGATTAGTAGTATCAGAGCTCTTTGGTAACAAGTGTGTTATACCTTTTGTCACAAATGATGGTAATTGTTCTTCTCCCATTATTAATCTTGTACATGCTGCTGCTAAGAGTTCATGTAATACAGTAAACTTTTTGTACCAAAAGTTCTGCACACCATCTATACCAGCCGCTTTCCAATTTTTCATTCTTCTCGTTATTGTTTCAATGTCATCTTTAGTGACTTCACAAAACTCCATTTCATCAATGTTGTTCCACTTCTCTTCTTCTGCCTTTATCCAGTCTGCTTCTTCATTATGTTCTTGTCGCTTGTCCCATAAATCTCCCCAGTAGGTTTTTAGTTCGTCTTCATTCGGTGCTAAGTTACTGTCAACCCCTTGATTTGCATTACTTAGGGTCCTATAGAATGCTTTTTCATTTGAAGTAAATAGTCTATTTTCAGTCTTTCGCTGCAGTGCCTTTAAATATCGCGACAGACGATGTGCTTTAAGTGACAGTTTTTGCTTTAATGTATCTAATACTTCTTGAGGTGTGGTGTTATTATTATCATGTGAAGAGTGAACAGTGTTCCTGCGAAGAATAATCTGGACTTTTGAAGATAGTTTATTTGATCTGTTATTGTTCAAAATATAATGAGACAGCCTTCCTATATCTGCTCTAAGGGATTTGATGTCATTTTCAAGCCTTATTTGCCAGGAAGGTTTTTCTGGCTTCCGTGTATTAATATTGTTTCTTGCGTTAAATGCACTAACTTTAAATCCTAACTGTTTGCTAATAACTACAGCACTGCAATAAATAAGGGTATGTATGTGTTTTATGTCTGAGTGTAAGTCGAAATAATTGTGAAGTATTTTTGTGTTAAATATATTCAGTAGTTTATATAGTTTCTTATTTTCTTGTAACTTTGGTATTTTTGGTCGATTTTCTGGATCTAATTCTTCATATTCTTCAATTGCTAGCTGTAGTTGTTTGTGTAGCTCTAATTCTGTATCGTTTACATCCATGTTTTCTGTTTCCTGTGTATTTCTTGAGATTGAACTTTCTTGATTACTAATGTCTTCAGGGCTTGTATTGGTGCAAATAAGCTGCTCACAATCTTGAGTAGTTAAAGCCTGGTCCATTGAAGTATTAGTTAAATATATTGAGTTATCTTGACTTAAGTCTGAATAAGTATTTTGTGAGTTGTTTGTATTTAAATATTCAGCAACTTCATCTTTAATCACGTTAAGCCTTTCTTGTGTTATGTACTTGTTAGTAATAATCAGCCTTCTCTGGTCGGCTACCCTTTGTTCCGAAATGTGTGATAGGTGTGGGAATGAATTGATAAAACTTTGATGTAATTTTTGTCTGTAAATTGTAAGGTCTGTTTCAAATCTAGTAATTGTAAAGTATGCCCTAATAATCGATTCGTTGTGTTCGTTTGTCCAACTCATACGTGTTAATTGTTTGTTTTGTTGTGTTTTAGATGTTGTAATATGTGTATAACTTGGAAGTGTTCGCGTACCTGTAGTATTAGTGTACATTTCTTTCTTTACCTGTTCATAAATGTGGTCTATTGTTGCTTGTGGTAGCAGCTTTTTATGGACTATTGCTCTACGTTGATCTCCAACTCGTTGACGACTAACATCCTTCATATCCGGGAATTTTTGTATGAATTTGGTGTACAAATGTGGAAGATAGGCCTTTGTGTCCTTTTCTAGTTGTGTTATTTCAAGATAAGTGCGCAGAATAAACTTATTCATATCAGCACTCCATTTTCTACGCACATTTATGCTGTTGGTGGTGGGTGCGGGAGAAGTGACTGTAGGTGTCATCCGCACAACATCCTCCAACTGCATGCTACTTGTACTTGATGATGTGGGTAAATACCTACATTCATCAACACTATTCTGTCTGACGGTTCGCATGCTGTCACGTCCAGCGCCAGTTCCAGACGTGCCCCGGCGACCCCCGGGACGCGGCTTACGACATCTCACAATCCGTTTGTAAGGTTCAGGGCTATTATCTGAAGAGGAAGACGTTACTGAATCTTGAAAAAACTTAGGAGATGAACTAGGTGACTGAAATAAACTATGGGTTGATGATAGTGGTGATGACGAATTGGAGTTATTTTCGGCTGACGCATTTTCGGGTTTATCCCCAGCGAGTGCCCGCCTGTTCAGCTCCTCGCTGCCGACGGTTCGCATACTGAGACATCCAGCGTCGGCTCCAGATGTGCCCCGGCGATTACCCCCGGGAAGCGGCATTGAAAGTACTTTCTTACTACGTAACTCCATCATTATGGGTGTGCCATTGCCGTATTGGTCATCCGCGAGGTTACTTTTTGTTCGGATGTCCGCCCCCTACGTAGCTTTGATGGTCAAGCGTGGACGTTAGGTTGGACTTTAGGGGGCTTATTATTATTATTATTAATTTTTCAAGTTAACGACTGCTTGACTTCCTTTGGAGCAAAGAATCTCGGCCGTCTAATTTGCTATTGAGGCAAACATTCATGGAGCTGAGGCCAGACCATTGCGAGACAACTCCTTTTAAAAGTCAGCCGTTGGATGGAACTGATACGCAAGAAGCAACGATGCCGACTTATGGAAATATGGTAGCATGATTGACTGATATCCAGCTTAGTTAACTAATCATTCCTCTGAAGGAATTTAGGCATATGATGGTGAAGGAACAAGTTAAAAGGTTTCGGTGCTAAATATTGATTCAAAGCTTTTTAATTGAAATTAAATAAATAAATATATCACAACATCACATACATTGATCTGACCCTGTGTTAAGTAGCTTAAGCACTTGTGTTACAGACTTCAGAATCAACAGTGGGATTACAAATATACTTAAATAGATACATATAACACCTGAAATTACCTGATAATTTCCGTTATTCCTTGTTATTAAGAACATGGTGAAAATAAAAGCTGGAGTCATCGGCGCTGGTTCCAAAAACACCGCTGGAAACTTATGTAAAACCTTTAGGTCGGTTAAACTAAGGGCGGAGGTTGAGTAAATGGTATAAGGGCGCCTTGTATTATTTTCAGGATAGCCTTGGGCAGATTCAAAAAAAAAACTGATAATACTAAACACCGCTCGAAAATGTACTCGAGTCATTTATGTTTCTTGTGGGAACGGGTACCTCTAGTATTTCGCTCCCCACCCCCCCCCCCTTTTCTTTCGTTAAATGAGTAATTTTCTTTTCGAAAAGATATTTTTGTTACTTTTCTTAAGCTGTGCTGGTGCGCTTTGAAATGACCTCTCCTGGAAAAATGTTGTAGGCTCGAGAGATCTCGGCCTTGTAGGGGGAGCAGGCTTACTTGCTTTATTAGTTTAACCTGCCTATCTAAATAGGCTGATTTTCTCCGCGCAGGTATTTTACATGAAGATAATTTTGATCGAAACGCACCTACGCGCTAGCGGACCAATGGGTAAGAAGTAGTAGAACACAGCAGTAACATTAAACATCGATACGTTAAGATTTGCGATATCCTCACAACAGATTATTTTCTCCCCCAGCAGTATGTACATTAGGAGCGGAGATAGGTACAGTCGTTTTCTGCAAGCCACGCGACACACCCGATCCGAACACCAACGAGCCCGCAGTCACTGGTATAAATTTGTAAAAATTACTCACCAGTTGCTGGATCAATAAACCAAACCTCCATTCCAAATCCGCCTCCCGCACGTAGCCCTGCCGACGTCCCGATGGCGCAGGCGAGGACTCGCGCGGCGGCGCAGGAGCAGCACGATGCCGACGCGGCGATGCCCCGGCTTGCAGCGATGCCCCGGCTTGCGGCGATGCCCCGGCTTGCGACGATCCCCCGGCTTGCGACGATCCCCCGGCTTGCGGCGATGCCCCGGCTTGCGACGATCCCCCGGCTTGCGACGACTCCGCAGACGAATCACGATCACCAACACTGCTTCCACTATCCGATGAACTCGTCTACGAACGCGGCCTTTTACGGGAAATTCTCGATGACGCGGGTAGATTACTCATCTCGCTGATAACGATGTATGTAACGGGAAATCCAGAAATATCGGAAAATAATACTAAAAAAACAATCGGTTCAGAAACGGCGGAGAACGAACCAGGACAGACAGACAGACAGACAGACAGACAGACAGACAGACATGACGAAACTATAAGGGTTCCGTTTTTGCCATTTGGCTACGGAACCCTAATATTCATTAGCGACTAAATTTTCTACTTTAATCTCGAAAATTTAAAACGATCACGAAAATAAATTCGGATTTATTTCTTGCGACGTGTGCACGGTTCGAAAAACGACGCAACAATGAACCAGAAATGGCGGCAAGTAAACTTGTCAAAATGATTTTTAAAGTCCACGCTAGGAGGCGCTCCAGAGCTGTTTATGTACGGGAAGTGGCGACACTAGCGACATCCACGGGAAGAAACGGACGTACTCTCTCATAATGGACTTCGGACGTCGTACGGAACACATAATAACATTTTCAGATAACTTATAAATATTTAAATCTTAAACATACCTCTAGATGTTTTTCTATTAAGTCAGCCGCATTCGGTCCTAATTTGTCGAAATTCTCAATAGTTGGCTCTCGTAGGAATCTCCCAACAATAGTTTCTCCTTCTACAACTGCAACGATAAAATATCATTGTAATAAATAAAATAAATAATAAATATTTCACAACATCACATACACTGATCTGACTCCGTGTTAAGTAATCAACAATGGTATTACAAATCTTCTTAAATAGATACATATAACACCCAGACCAGGACAAACAGACACGTTCATGCACACAAATGTTTGTCCCGTGCGGGGATCGAACCCGCGACCTCTTGCGTAATAGGCAACATCTTGACCATTACACCAAGCGGGTCGTCAAACTGTTTCATTATCTGACTGTTGTCGTCCAATGCCGGACTATACATATGTTTTCTTGGATTGCCGCGAATAATCAGTATCCTTTATTCATCTATATCTATACTAATATATAAAGCTGAAGAGTTTGTTTATATGTTTGTGAACAGGTGCCGCCTTTGGGGACTGGTCGACTAGGACTTAATCTGTTCATGTTAAATATATTTTTAATTATATACTTGAAAGAGGTAACTGTATGACCTAGTACAAGTATGTTATCTTATTGTATGGACAAACTATTGTTATTATTTGGCGATTGAAAAGAGCAACTATCGAGTTTCTTGCCGCTTCTTCTCGGTAGATGACTGCATTAAGAAGTCGGTGGTCGAGTCATTCTATTGTACTAATTGACGATTTATAAGTGCCTCGCAGAGGCCAACATGAATAAAGTATATTTTGAGTTTGAGTTTTGAGTTTGAGTTTGTTTGTTTGATTGTTTGAACGCGCTAATCTCAGGATCTACTGGACCGATTTGAAAAAATATTTTTGTGTTGGATTGGTCCATTTGACGAGGAAGGCTTTAGACTATTGGAAATCGAAATCCACGCGGACGGAGTCGCGGGCGGCCACTAGTAACTCATAATAGACTGTATGACTCAGTGACAGCTATTTGATGCATTATTGTAGACGCATTATTGTAAAAATTATGGCGTTTAAAAAGAGCAACTGTCGAGTTTCTTGCCGATTCTTCTCGGCAGAATACTGCCTTCCGAATCGGTGGTCGAGTCATTGCTACTGTAATTTTTTATGACGATTCATAAGTGCTTATATTAAGCCCAATTGAATAAAGAATATTTTTATCTTTATCTTTATCTTTAATATTTTCTTGGCAAACTACATTTTGTTGTCATTAAACTGTCGATTATATGGAATGAGACAGAGTATATTGCAATTATTTGAACAGATTTAATAATAAGTTAATGAAACTAAGTTTAATCACAGATTAATTAAAAGGATATGATAGCACAATGCATGGGAGATATAACGCTCATCCAACGGCTGGACGAGTGGAGACTGAACTGATGCGAGCAAATCTTGTTGTTGAGCTCGACCGGGTGTTGGACCTCATTTCTAGATGGGGTTCCGATAATCTGGTGGAGTTCAATGCTAAGAAGACACAGGTGTGTGCGTTCACAGCCAAAAAGTCGCCATTCCTTCCCCTTCCCTCTCTTCAGGGCACATCTCTAGGCCTAAAGAGCAGTATTAGCATGCTCGGTATGGATATTCGCTGCGATCTGAACCAAAAGGACTACATCGAAAATGTGATTAAAAATGCCTCACTTAAACTCGGTGTCCTGAACAGGGTGCGGCGATTCTTCACGCCTGACCAATTGTGTCTATTGTATAAGACACAGGTGCGGTCATGCGTGGAGTATTGCTCTCACCTCTGGGACGGCTCCGCAAAGTACCTTCTCGATGCCTTGGACAGATTGCAGCGCCGCGCTGTGCGTATTATCGGCAATACAGAGGCCACTAACAATCTCGAGCCTTTGCAATTGCGTAGAGATATTGCGTCACTAAGCGTCTTTTATCGGCTATATCATGGCGAATGCTCTGAAGAGCTCTTTGACCTCATCCCTCCTTCTCCCTTCCTCCACAGGAGTACGCGCGCTGCTGTCCGGAGTC